>JAGIQG010000007.1:15724504-16082568 GCA_024679065.1 Sphyrna mokarran | reverse complement strand
TTGTGGATGGTCTGGAGGGATGTCAAAAGTTGCAGCAGGACATCGACAGGATGCAAGACTGGATGGAGAAGTGGCAGATGGACTTCAACGCGGATAAATGTGTTGTCGTCCATTTTGGCAGATCCAACGGGATGAATGAGTACACTATCAAAGGTAGGAGTCTTAGCTGTGTGGAAGAGCAGAGGGATCTTGGGGTCCGGGTCCATAAGACTCTCAAATCGGCCTCCCAGGTGGAGGATGTGGTTAAGAAAGCTTACGGTGTACTGGCCTTCATTCATCGAGGGATTGAGTTCAGGAGTCAGGAGGTAATGCTGCAGCTTTATAGGACCCTTGTCAGACCACACTTGGAGTACTATGCGCAGTTCTGGTCGCCTCACTATAGGAAGGACGTGGAAGCTATTGAAAGGGTGCAGAGGAGATTTACAAGGATGTTGCCTGGATTGGGAGGCATGCCTTATGAAGACAGGTTGAGGGAGCTGGGACTGTTCTCCCTGGAGAGACGAAGGTTGAGAGGCGACCTGATAGAGGTTTACAAGATGTTGAGAGGAATAGATAGGGTGGACTCTCAGAGACTATTTCCCAGGGCTGAAATGGTCGCGACGAGAGGGCACAGATTTAAGGTGCAGGGAAGCAAGTACAGACGGGATGCTAGGGGAAAGTTTTTCACTCAGAGGGTGGTGAGTGAATGGAATCGGCTGCCGTCGGTGGTGGTCGAGGCAAACTCGCTGGGGTCTTTTAAAAGACTTCTGGATGAGTATATGGGATCCAATGGGATTGGGGGTTATAGATAGGTCTATGGCTGGGGAGGTTTTGATGTGTTCAGCACAACTTGTGGGCCGAAGGGCCTGTTTGTGCTGTAGTGTTCTATGTTCTATGTTCTATATGTTAATATACATTAATGATTTGGAAGAAGGAACTGAAGGCAATGTTGCAAAGTTTGCAGATGATACAAAGATATGTAGAGGGACAGGTAGCATTGAGGAAGCAGGGGGCTGCAGAAGAACTTGGACAGATTAGGAGAGAGGGCAAATAAGAGACAGATGGAATACAATGTGGAAAAGTGTGGGGTTATGCACTTTGGAAGGAGGAATGGAGGTATAGACAATTTTCTAAATGGAGAAATGATTAAGAAATCAGAAATACATAGGCATTTGGAGTGCTTGTTGAAGATTCTTTTAAGGTTAATGTGTAGGTTCTGTCAGCAGATAGGAAGGAAAACACAATGTTGGCATTTCATGTTGAGAGGGTTGGAATATAAGAGCAGGAATATATTTCTGAGTCTGTATAAGGTTCTAGTCAAACCTCATTTAGAGATTAGTGAGCAGTTTTGGGCCCCGTATCTGAGGAAGGAAGTGCTGGCGTTGGAAAGGGTCCAGAGGACGTTCACAAGAATAATCCCTGGAATGAAGAGCTTGTCGTATGAGGAATGGTTGAGGACATTGGGTCTGTACTTATTGGAGTTTAGAAGGATGTGCGGAGAATCTTATTGAACTTACAGGATACTGCAAGGCCTGGATAGAGTGGACATGGAGAGGATGTTTCCACTAGTAGGAAAAACTAGAACCAGAAGGCACAATTTCATGCTAAAGGGACAATCCTTTAGAACAGAGATGAGAGGAAATTTCATCACAGAATGGTGAATCCGTGGAACTCTTGACTGCAATGACCTGTGGAGGCTAGGTCATTGAGTGTTTGTATGACAGAGATAGATAGATTATAGGGAAAAGGCAGGAAAATGGGGATGAGAAAAATCAGCCGTGATTGAATGCGGAAGCAGACTCAATAGACCAAATGGCTTAATTCTGCTCTTACATTTTATGGTCTTACTCGATAACCCATCAAAAATATCATTGGATGTTGCACTTATTTTGAACTTGTCCACAAAAACTAATTTGTTGTTTCATATTGGAACTCTTTTCATTTAATTTCTACCTTGATTCCACCCTATCCCTAGAATAAGAAAAGGTTGACAAATATCGGTCCATGAATTCAGAATTTGCAACTCTTCTGTTGTAAATTCTTTGAATTTCTGCCAAATGTCTCGTGAAATTATTACAGCACAAAGAGCACCTGATTATACCGCTGAGTTTAATATTTTTGAAGCAAGTTACTTGTCCTTTCTACAATTACTACTTTTGATTGTTGTGAACAACATCAGTGGTTTCTTTTATTTTGAGAAAGCCAGATGATGACTAAGACCTATAGTGTAAGATATCAAAAGATTGTAAAGTATTAGATAATTTTCATACTCCTCACAATTCTGTCAGAATTTTTTTTAGTAGAGTCCATAATTTTCTTTGAAAGGGAGTTGGATACTTGCCTAATAATAGAAGTACAGTGAACATTTCTGCTCTACCAACTGGAAATCTTTATTAAACAAAATTCTGAGGTCAGGTCTTTGGATCCATATTTATTGGAAAAGGCAAACTTACCAGTCACAATTATAAACAGGTTGTCCTCACTCCCAATGTTCTGCAACACCTCCACATGTTGTGAGACCTCAATACCTGCATGATCATCCTGGAGTTCTCTCATTGGAACTCTCCTTACACCTCAGTTAACCAACATATTTGATTAACCAGCACCTCACATTCCCAAAGCCTGTTCCAGGAATTCCAGGGTTTTATAGGCTCTGGAAAAGTCCCTGCAGATTGGAGGGTGCCTAATGTCACTCCAATATTCAAAAAGGGAGGTGGAGAGAAAACAAGAAATGATACACAAGTAAGCCTAACACCAGTAGTGGGGAAAATTCTCAAATCCGTTATCAAGGACTTAATAGCAGGACATTTAGAAAGCAGTGGCAAGATCATAGAGAGTCAGCATGGATTTATGAAGGGGGAATTATACTTCACAAATCTGTTGGAATTCTTTGAAGATGTAACCAGTAGAGCTGATAAGATGGAACCAATTGATGTAGTATATTTGGACTTTCAGAAAGCATTTGACAAAGTCCCGCATAACAGATTATCATGCAAGATTAAAGCACATTGGGAGGAAGTTATTGAGATGGATAGAAAACTGGTTGGCAGAGAGAAAACAAAGAATAGGAATTAATGGGTCTTTTTCAAATTGACAGGCAGTAACTAGTGCGGTGCCACAGAGATCAGCACTGGAACCCCAGCTATTCACAATAAACATTAATGATGTGGATGAGAGAACAAAATATAACATTTCAAAGTTTGCAGATAATACCAAGTTGGATAGGAGGGTGAACTGTGGTGCAGATGCAGAGTACCTTCAGAATGGTCTGGACAGGTTGGATGAATGGGCAAATCAATGGCAGATGCAGTATAATTTGGATAAATGTGAGGTTATTCACTTTGGCAGCAAAAACAAGGAGGCAGATTACTACTTGAATGGCTATAAATTGAGAGAGGGGAGAGGGAAGTGTGGAGTGGGATCTGGGTGTCCTTGCACACCAGTCACTGAAGGCTAGCATGCAGGTGCAGCAGGCAGTAAATGCGGCAAATGATATGTTGGTCTCCATTGCGAGAGGTTTCAGGTACAGGAGCAGGGATGTATTGTTGTAATTATACAGGGCCTTGGTGAGACCACACTTAGAATATTGTGTACAGTTTTGATCTTTTCTGAGGAAAGGTGTTCTTGCTCTTGAGGGAGTGCAGCAAAGGTTTACCAGGCTGATTCTGGGGATGGTGGGACTCATGTATGAGGAGAGATTGACTAGGTTAGGATTGTTTTCACTGGAGTTCAGAGGAATGAGGGGGGAATTTGAGAGACTTATAAAACTCTAACAGGACAAGACAGGGTAGATGCAGGAAGAATGTTCCCAATGGTGGAGATGTCCAGAGTCAGTGATCACAATCTGAGGATACACAGTAGACCATTCAGGACAGGGATGAGGAGAGATTTCTTCACCTAAAGAGTGGTGAGCCTGTGGAATTAATTACCTTAGGAAGTTGTTGATGCCAAAATATTGAACATATTGAAGAGACAGCTAGATTTCGCACTTGGGTTGAACGGAAACAAATATTATGGGGAGGAAGCAGGGTTAGGCGATTAAGTTGACAATCAGCCATGATTGTGATGAATGGCAGAGCAGGTTCAAAGGGCCAAATGGCCTCCTCCTGCTCTATCCTCTATGTTTCTATGTTTCTATTCCACTGTCTTCTGAAGCCAGCCAGCATAATCAAGGATCTCACACTCTCCAGAAATGCTCTTCCACCTTCTTCTGTTGGGAAAAAGATATAAAAGTCTGAAATCACGTATAAACCAACTCAAAAACAGCACCTTCCCTGCTTCCATCAGACTTTTGACTGGATTTGAGCTGGTCTATCTCTGATCTTAGTTATAGAACATAGAATATAAAACATTACAGCACAGTACAGGCCCTTTGGCCCTCGATGTTGCGCCGACCAATGGAGAAAAAGCAATGACCCTCTAACCTAAACCATTCCATTTTCATCCATAAACCTATCCACTGACCACTTAAACGCCCCCAAACTTGGTGCATCTACAACTGCTGCAGGCAGGGCATTCCATGCCTTACCACCCTCTGGGTAAAGAACCTACCTCAGACATCTGTCCTATGACTACCACCCCTTAATTTACAGCTATGTCCCCTCGTGCTAGTCTTCTCCGTCCGAGGAAAAAGGCTATCACTGTCCAACCTGTCTAATCCTCTGATCATCTCATATGCCTCAATAAGGTCACCTCTTAGCCGCTTTCTCTCTAATGAAAATAATCTCAAATCCTTCAGCCTTTCCTCATAAGACCTTCCCTCCATACCAGGCAACATCCTGGTAAACCTCCTCTGCACTCTCGCCAATGCCTCCACATCTTTCTTATAATGTGGCGACATTATAAGAAAATTGCATTTTTCTTCCTATCTGCTGACAGAACCTGCACATTAACCTTAAAAGAATCTTGAACAAGCACTCCAAATGCCTATGTATTTCTGATTTCTTAATCATTTCTCCATTTAGAAAATTGTCTATACCTCCATTCCTCTTTCCAAAGTGCATAACCCCACACTTTTCCACATTGCATTCCATCTGTCTCTTATTTGCCCTCTCTCCTAATCTGTCCAAGTTCTTCTGCAGCCCCCTGCTTCCTCAATGCTACCTGTCCCTCTACATATCTTTGTATCATCTGCAAACTTTGCAACATTGCCTTCAGTTCCTTCTTCCAAATCATTAATGTATATTAACATATAGAACATAGAACATAGAACACTACAGCACAAACAGGCCCTTCGGCCCACAAGTTGTGCTGAACACATCAAAACCTCCCCAGCCATAGACCTATCTATAACCCCCAATCCCATTGGATCCCATATACTCATCCAGAAGTCTTTTAAAAGACCCCAGCGAGTTCGCCTCGACCACCACCGACGGCAGCCGATTCCATTCACTCACCACCCTCTGAGTGAAAAACTTTCCCCTAGCATCCCCTCTGTACTTGCTTCCCTGCACCTTAAATCTGTGCCCTCTCGTCGCGACCATTTCAGCCCTGGGAAATAGTCTCTGAGAGTCCACCCTATCTATTCCTCTCAACATCTTGTAAACCTCTATCAGGTCGCCTCTCAACCTTCGTCTCTCCAGGGAGAACAGTCCCAGCTCCCTCAACCTGTCTTCATAAGGCATGCCTCCCAATCCAGGCAACATCCTTGTAAATCTCCTCTGCACCCTTTCAATAGCTTCCACGTCCTTCCTATAGTGAGGCGACCAGAACTGCGCACAGTACTCCAAGTGTGATCTGACAAGGGTCTTATAAAGCTGCAACATTACCTCCTGACTCCTGAACTCAATCCCTCGATGAACGAAGGCCAGTACACCATAAGCTTTCTTAACCACATCCTCCACCTGGGAGGCCGATTTGAGAGTCTTATGGACCCGGACCCCAAGATCCCTCTGCTCTTCCTAATATTTTAACTTGCATCGTCTCCTTTCCTTCTGTCTGATGTACTCTATATATGGTATGTTATGTCTGTATAGCATGCAAGAAACAATACTTTTCATTACATCACAATACATGTGACAGCCATATATCAAAAAAAAACATACTGTTCACTACTCACTAGACAAAGGCAGGAGCGAAACAATCTGTGATTGGAGCAGCTCTCAATGGAAACTGGTTGACAAGAACTTTGGGTGTGGTTGAGTAGGCAAGCCTCATGAATAACCTAGCCAGTACAGAAATTTAACCCACACTGCTGGCATTACTCTACATCACTAACTATCCAGCCAGTCAACTGAGCTTTCCCAAGTGCTGAGGTCATGGAAGGTGTTGGAATAAAGGGAAAGGATTTGATTTGATTTATTATTGTCACATGTATTGGTATACAGTGAAAAGTATGATTTCTTGCACACTATACAGACAAAGCACACTGTTCATAGAGAAGAAAAAAAGTGTAGAATGTAATGTTACAGTCATAGCTGGAGTGTAGAGAAAGATCAACTTAGTATGAGACAGGTCCATTCTGATGGCAGCACAGAAGAAGCTGTTCTTGAGTCAGTTGAAATGTGTCCTCAGACTTCTTTTTTTATCTTTTGCACAACGGAAGAAAGTCGAAGAGAATATGTCCAGAGCGCGGGGGAAGTGTAGACAACTTACACTCAAAACAATCTGCAGTTAAATAGCCTGCTCTTAAAGTGGAGGCGGTGTTTTTTTTAAAATGTTCCGTACTTAAAAAGTCCACAAAATATTAAACTTCAAGCCTATAGATTAGGTGGCACACTGTTGCCTCACAATGCCAGGAACCCAGGTTTGATTCCCGGCTTGGGTCACTGTCTATGTGGAATTTGCACGTTCTCCCCATGTTTGCATGGGTTTCCTCCAGGAGCTCCGGTTTCCTCCCACAGTCCAAAGATGTGCAGGTCATGCTAAAATGAGCCTAATTTGGGGGGAATCACTGAGTAAAGATATAGGGTAATGGGAACAGGATGGGATTGTTGTTGGTCCAGATTTGATGGGCTGAATGGCCTCCTTTTGTACTTTAGGGATTCTATGATTGTATGGTTTGCACCTGACGTACTAAATTGCCTGGAGAATATTACAGTTTTTATGTAAATGAAACTTCTACCTGTACCAGAGGCAAGTTTGAGCTTGCACCCCAAACCTGATCAAAAACCAAAAAGTATGGATGAAAATAAGTAGAAAGTATTATGTTTTGCTCTGGCTTCAATTTTTTCAGGAAGTGAAGGAAATTAAAATATCCACTTAATGTTCTCAAGTAGCATTTAACACATTAGATTGTTTGACATTGATTATAGCAACCATACTTGGAAGTAATTATGACTAATTTAAATTTATCACATCTGCCAAGTAGTAGATGCAATGGTAACAAAAGTTGAACTTATCTATGCATTTATGAAGTTAAATCAATTCTGCCATTAATCCTTATATACTAGCCAAAACCTCTAATCTAATTGGATTTGACTTGCTGTGAGTTTAGACACACAAATAAAACTTCCAATAATTTCACTGAGCATGAACCACACTGAAAGCCATTGGAACGCTATGAAAATATGAATATACAAATTAGAAGCAGGAGTAGGCCACTCAGCCCCTGAAGCCTGGTTTGCCATTCAATAAGATTGTACTGATCCAACTGCAACCTCAATCCCACTTTCCTGCCTACTCTAGATAATCATCTATCTATCTCTCTCTTAAAAATATTCAAAGACTCTGCTTCCACTGTCTTTTGAGGAAGAGAGTTCCACAGATAAATGTCAGTTTGAAGAAAAAAATTCCCCTTACCTCCGCCTTAAATGAGTGACCCCCTTATTTTTAGTTCTCCTAGTTCTCAATTGTCAGACAAAGGAAACATCCACCCTGACAATACTCCTCAGGATCTGAAAGGTTTTGAGGAAGTTGCCTCTTACTCTTCTAAATTCCAGTTCCATAGTTTCCAACCTGTGTTCCACAAGAGCAATGCAAGTGATCCATGGGGGACAAAAAATACAAATGCGCATATCTTATATAGACAAGTACTTTTTTGAAGACTAAGTTACACAAAAGTGAGGTGAAAAGAAAAATTGCAAAAGTATTCCGTGTATTCAGTGCTGTGTGACAAGCAGAGAGTTTCAAAATTAAGTCACCGAAGAAAGCTGGACAATTAGAAAGGCCTGCTGCAGACTTAAATACAATAAGTGTTATTTATGAAAGATATCAAAATGAGTTCAGCTTTGACAAATGTTGCAGTGCCATCATGCCCAGGTCTCAATGTTGCGTACCCATACATTTCACTTCGTTCTGCAGGAAAAACGACAAAGTACTCCTGAACTCTCACACAAAGATGGTCCCTCTTGCTTTAGCACTGAGTTGGCCATAAGTGTCACTGCTGGCTGTCACTCAGAGTACATGAACAAACTGACACCCCATTATCTGATTGAAAAGGGAAGAATGATAAATGGATGGGAGTGTGCATAACTTAACACGAACGCCAGACAATCAGTTATGTGATGAGTTGTGCCTCTGGTTGGATCTTTGGATGATTACATAAATTATATCACATGTCAATCTGTCCTGCAACATTTCATTAAGAGGCAGTCTAAATTTAGAGTTTTCAACTCACTTCTGCAACCTAACCAAGAACTTAGTAACTAGTTCCCTAGGGATTCTTCCAGCCATATTGAAGCGATATCCCTGAAGAATTACTAGGGGCTTCGGATCTTAATGCTTTTTTTTAACATGTCCACTAGTTCAAAAGTTTTTGAATCAGGGCATCATGACAGATCAGACTTTTTATCACACTGAAGGTTGGAGCCCTGCTTGTGTTGACAATAACGTGTTTTGCTTTTTGTCTCTTTCAATGGTGTTAGCATGGCAGAACTACTGCATGCACTGAGTGTATTGGGTCTAATCTTTCCCATTGGTGACATTGGGCTCAAGTTGCCCAAAAAGAGGTTTTTCTCTTCCTGGGGAAATCCTTGATTTTCAAAAGTTGTCCAGAGGGAAAAGTATATTTTCTCCTCATCACCATTGTAGTAATTCAGCCAAGTTTCCCATCGCCAATATCTTTATTGTGCACCAAAAGGAAAGACCACTTCTGTGGCTTACAGTCAGACAGTCTTTATTCAGGACCTTCAGTACCAGTATGGCTAAAGTTACAAGCTTCAGAATCCCCCTGGCTATTTCCCATTCACCTATGCTCATTCAATAAGGCAGCTTGTTCTCCACGAAGCCCATGGACAGATCTCTCATGGCTTTTGTGGTCAATGTAACACTTTGCAATCAATTCCCCTCACATTAAACAATAACATTTTATTGATTTTCCTAATTAATTGCTGTATCTGTACTTTGTGATTCATTTTTCCTTAGTGTTATCTAGTACTTAAAAGTCTCAGTTGGACCAAACATATTTTTTCTGATGTTCTTTATAAACTAGAAAACTTCATTGAAGCCAAACAAAAAACTCATGAGAACTAATCTTTTCAATGTATTCAGAGCTTCGCATTATAAAATCACCAAAGCAACAGTTGACTAGATCTTTGTATAGATGTATACAAGCAACAAAAGATCTAAAACAAAGGTAAGTATCATGGTAGGTAGCACTGTAGATGAATTATTTATGTGACGGGATGACAAACAAATTTGTTAAGTGTTTGTTCCATGTGAACGAGAGGAGTTTTAGAGTGTCACAAGTGCTAAGCATGCATTTTTTATGCTGCATCATATACCAAATTGAATACATTGTTTAATTTTCAAAAGTTTGTATTAAATTAAACTGCAACATGTTAAATAAAGTAGATTTAATACTGGCACAGAAAATATTGACTCCATTTCAAAAATCTTCATCTGTTCAGAATAATTGGTCAGCTAAATATAACATTAAAATTTGAACAAATCCTGACAAAATAAATATGAATCAAAAAAAATTGAGAATTAAAGCATAGAAAATGAAAAGGATTACATATATGATGCTCGTATTGTGGGGTCAATTGTTTTGCATTTGATTAAATGAGGCTATTTAAAATTGATACTTATTGTACTTGATTGAGTTCCTACTCAGACTTGACCAAAGTAAACAAACTACACATGGCACTGGAAGTCAGAGTTGCAGCATTAGTGCAGTCATTTTCTGACTACAGAACGCTTGTAAATACATTTCGTACAGATGTAAATCTGATATAATATGCTTTGCACCAAGATATAGAACATACAATTAATGGGCAAACTCAATGAACTGGCAATAAGGCTGATCAAGAAAAGTTTAATTTTACCAGCTTCAGCACCATTTCTTTCTTCTCTGGGAGAGTCCCTATCATGTCATGGGTTAATGGATGGATTTGAGGTTCAAGCCTTCTTGCTTGCTGCATGAAGTTTAAAAGTTTTAAAGTTTATTTATTAATGTCACAAGGAGGAGTACAGGAAAGAGTTAGAAACCTGGTGTGATGACAATAATCTCTCCCTCAGTGTCAACAAGAGTCATCGTCTTCAGGAAGCATAGTGGAGGACATGCCCGTTTGCATCAATGGATGTAAAGTGGAAATGGTCGAGAGCTTCAAGTTTCTAGGTGTCCAGGCCACCAAAAACCTGTCTCTTCATGCCTTCACCATAGTTAAGAAAGGCCACCAATGCCTCTACTTTCTCAGGAGGCTAAGGAAATTTGGCACATCTGCTACGACTCTCACCAACCTTTACAGATGCACCATAGAAAGTATTCTTTCTGGCTGTCTCCCAGCTTACTGTGGCTCCTACTCTGTCCAAAACTATACAGAAGTACAAAGGGTCGTGAACAAAGCCCAGTCCATCACACGAACCAGCCTCCCATTGACTCTGTCTACCCTTCCTGCTGTCTCGGAAAAATAGCCAGCATAATCGAAGACCACTTTCTCTCTTCCACATTCTTGCATCAGAAAAAAGATACAGAAGTCTGAGGACACGTACCAATCGACATAAGAACAACTTCTTTGCTGCCAGCAAACAACTGAATGGCTCTATCTCATATTAAGTTGATCTTTCTCTACACCCTAGCTATGACTATAACACTTCATTCTGCACTCTCTCCTTTCCCTCTCTATATATGATATGCTTTATCTGTATAGTACAATAAATAGAATTAAGGTGCTGCGGAGTAAGTACAGTGGAGATGTCAGGGGTAAGTTTTTCACTCAGAGGGTGGTGAGTGAGTGGAATTGGCTGCCGTCGGTGGTGGTAGAGGCAAATTCGATAGGCTCTTTTAACAGACTTTTGAATGAGTACATGGGTTATAACTAAGCCTAATAGGTAGAGATATGATCGATGCAACTTGTTGGCCGAAGGGCCTGTTTGTGCAGTAGTTTTTCTATGATTCTATAAACAATAATTTTCACTGTAAATATATGTGACAATAATAAATCAAATGAATACTGCAATGAAGTTACTGTGAAAATTCTCTAGTCGCCATACTCCAGCACCTGATCAAATGTACTAAGGGAGAATTCAACAAGCCAATGCAGCAAACTAACAGGTCTTTTAAACTGTCAGAGGAAACACACACATGTTTGGGGAGAACATGCAGACTCTGCACGGACAATGACCCAAACCAGGAATCAAAGGTCCCTGGCATTATGAGGCAGCAGTGCTAACCATTGTGCCACCATACTGGATGGACTTTTGTAGTGCTCTATAAGCAAGCAATACTTGTACATTTTATTAGAGCAAAAGGCCAATAAATATTCAGGAGTATATTCATGAGGATTTCAGGAAAAGTTGAGTGGGTTGGGGGAGAGCAAAGATGACTTGAACTTAATTGCCATTAAAGGAGCACAATATGGGAAGGGAGACAGAGTAAAGGCACTAAACCAAGAAGAAGGTCCCAAACTAGGGAGTGGACCAGAAAAAGGGTTATCCTCCATTTGATATGGTGATAATTACTCTTGAAAAATACTCTGGCTCAGAGCAAAATGAAATGATTGAATGATATACATGAGCTGCATTATGAGCTCATTAAACAACACATGGCAGCATTGTAGCAACTGGTTTCTAAATGCACATTTGGCACACAAGCAAATGAACTAATTTGCGACCAACTAATTGAAAATACTTTAATTCCACATTCAGGGAATATTCCCTCATGGAGGACTATGATGTAATCTTGGTAAAAAGCCACAACCTTATCCTTGCTCTATTAATCTCAGAATGACTATTTAATGACCAGATTTCTTCAATAAATAAAAAAAATTATCAGATTATAAAATCAGTCTTGCTGAATAGAAAGCAAAAACTTATTAACATAGGTCTTCCTCACAAGCAGTTTTTTCTTCTCATTTCAAATCCAAACAGGTAAAAACAGTTTTTCAGGCTTTTTTTCCATAACCTATCTCAAAAAAGGACATTTTTTCAAGTAATAACCATGAGCATTTTTGCATTTAATAAAATGTGTTTAAAACACAAATTGTTCCAGAATGTTTGGCCCTTGAAGATAACCATTTTCTGTGATTGAAATGTTCATTATACACACCATGAGCCAACTGGTCTCATTGAAACTCTGTCTTGCTCACGAGAGTTTTCAATCTTCACATCTGAAGTACTCACTGTGAAATTCTCTCCATGCCTCACTCCCACTCACTTCTACAAGGGTCCACCTAAAGGATTTCAATCTTGCCTTCTGTGATGCCTTTATCCTGTATCTCTAAGTAAAGCAGCCACAAGTAGGCTTACAATTAACACTGCAATGAAGTTACTATGAAATTCCCCAAGTATACTCAAACTTCACCTACCAAGCATTTTCAGAACTTCATGCTAAACAGAACACCACTGCCCCAAAAAGCCTCCAGTAAAGAATCACTTGGCTGCCTCATTGGATCTTAAGTGCTTTTCTCAAATTCACTTCACATCAAATCTGCTCTATGCAGCTCTTTCTCATAAACATGGAGCCTTTTTCTCTATTCCTCTCCTTTATCTTGATTCAGTGGAATCAAGATCTGATCTCAGCCTTTGTCCTTGCTTGAAACCTTATTGTTTTACTCCCTGGTTTGGGCCCTTCTTCTTGGTTTAGTGCCTTTACCCTGTCTCGCTCCCCATATTCTGCTCCATTAATGACAATTAAGTTCAAGTCAGCTCTCTCCTAACCCCACTCAACCTCTCCTGTCAATCTCATATCACCCTGTCCCCATCCCACTCCACCCATACCTAATTGTTCCCAGGACAATAGCTGGTTCCAGCTCCATGCAGCATAAACTGGTGATGCTACACACTGGGGAGTGCTATTTTTGACACATTTTGATAAATAATTCAATAAATCTTTCCTTTGTGGTGCTGGCCTCCACCAATTTTTGAGAACAATTGGAAATAGTCACATGGAAAATTATTGACCAATACAATAAAGAAGGAGGCCATTTAGCCTTTCATGCTTCTGTTGGTTCTTTGGTAGTGCTGTACATTTAATCTCACTACAACGCTCTTTATTCACAGCCCTGTATTTTTCATGTTGTTCTGCTTTTTTGCTTCGTTTCTTTCTGCGTATGTACGCAGGGCTGATTCCTAACCTATAGAACATAAAAGCACTAACCATGCACGTGCAACTCTTTTCCAACCAAGCATACACAACAAGCTCAATGACCACTGGGAATGGAAGTTCCTTGCCTCCGAATCCTGGCCTTCAATTTAAAAGTAAGTTATTTCCATTTTGTCATATCTCGTTTTCCCCAAATTCCAATCCTATACTCCCTCTTCAGCTGAAAAATATTACTTTTCAATTTCTCTCTCTCCTCATCCCCACCCTAAAAGTTCCCCACTGCATTCTAAGCTCCATCTTTTCCCATCCCAAGTTCCATTTCCTCATCTCCATCCCTCAACCCAATCTCATTCTCCAGTCTTCTAGTCTGTTCATCCCTGACTCTATTCCCCAAGCTCCTTGTCTCCCACTAAGTCCCTTATCTCTCCACTCTCCTCTAACCCCACTCAACCTCTCCTGCCAATCCTCATATCACCTTGCGCCCTCCACCCCCCTCCACCCATACCCAATTGTTCCCAGGATAATAGCTGGTTCCAGCTCCACACAGCATAAACTGGTGATGTCACACATTGGGGAGTGCTATTTCTGACTCACATTTTGATAAATAATGACAAATCTTTCTTTTGTAGTGCTGGCCTCCACCAATTTATTTTTAAGAACAATTAGAAATGGTCACATGGAAAATTGTTGACCAATACAATAAAGGAGGAGGCAATTAGCCTTTCAAATTTATGTTGGGTCTTTGGTAATGCTGTACACTTAATCCTACTACAATGCTCTTTACTTGTAGCCCTGTATTTTTTTTACTAGTTTGTTTTTTGTTTTATCATTTAATCCACTATCAAAAATCTTTCAGACTGCACATTCTATATCACACCAATTGTGTGTGTAAAAAATGTTTTGTGTCTGCTAGTCCTTTTGCCAATCACCTGAATGCAGGAAGCTCAACATATCTACATTCAAAGAATGTCGTTATGAGAATTTTTCAAGAAAATGGTCTTCAAATAAAGTTGCATGTGCAAAGTTCTGAATGCTTGTTTCAGGCAAAAGGCTTAGATGCTTAGGTGGCTGTTTTTACTGCTAAGTATCCATGCATTCTAATCAAGCCACTGAGCACTTTCAAACCAGGTTTGATACAGCATTCAATTTAAACATTATACAGTGTCAAATCCAAAATCAACTGAAATTCTCTGTGAGACAGACAGAGTTTTGAAGCGCTTTAAGACAGATTGATTATATATATTTTGAGTGACTGCCGAACAATTTGGTATGATCTAACTTAGTTGCATCTGCCCTTTAATATGTAATTTATAATTTAAGGGGTTGCTCAGTTGACCGGACAGCTAGTTAGTGATGCAGTGATGCCTACAGCATGGGTTAAATTCCCATACAGTCTAAGGCTATTCACGAAAGCCTGCCTTCTCATCCTTACCCCTCACCTGAGATGTGGTAATTCTCAGGTTAAATCACTACCAATCAGCTCTCCCCTCAAAGGGAAGAGCAATGTATGGTCAGCTGAGACTATGGCAAATTTACCTTTATAGAGTCATAGAATTGTGCAGCTCTTTGACCAACCGAGTCTATATTGACAATATCAACTACTAAAGTCACCCTAATCCCATTTCCCAGCACTTGTCCCATATCCTTGAATATTATGATGTTTCAATTACTAATCCAAATACTTTTTAAACGTTGTCAGGTTTCCAACTTTCATTACCTTCCCAGGCAGTAGATTCTAGATTCTCACCAACCTGAGTGAAATTTCTTTTTCTCTTAATCTCTTGTCCCACACCCTAAAACAATGCCCCCCTCATGATTGACATCTGAACCAAAGGGAACAACTGCTTCCTATCCATCCTTCACTTCAATAATGCTCCCCTCAGCCCTCTCTGCTCTAAAGAGAACAATCCAAGCTTATCCAATCTTTTCTTATAGCTCAAATGCTCCATCCCAGGCAACACTGTAGTGAATCTCCTCTATATCCCCTCTAATGCAATCACATCCTTCCTATAGTGAGGTGACCAGAACTGTACCAGAACTACAACTGCCCATGACCTGCTTATCCATTCATGTTTAACTTATCTTTATTCTGGGATTTAGAGTAGGCTGTTCACTAAGTTAGAATTTAGTGCTTGTTTTGTTTAACTTGTACAGTAAAAATAATTTTATTTTAAATTGTGGAACCTTGTGGCTTCACTCTTTCAGCGAATAACTAAGATTTTGGATTTCTTCATGTTTTCAAAACAAAAGTTACTGGTCATGACCAAGATCATAACACTATGAAGAATAAGTATTTTAAGGACAGGATGGGGTAAAAAAATTGGACAAGTAGTTATGGTACTGGATTCATAATCAAGGGATCATAGCTCAAGTCCCATTATGGCAAATTAGGGAGCAGTCACCATAAAAGCTATTGTTAGTGCTAATGAGGCAAATGGTTCACTAATATCCTTCAGTGATGGAAAATCTGTTATCCATAGTCAGTTTGACATAGATGTGATTCATCCAACACCACATACTTAATTTCAATCCCTTCCGATGTGACTCCACACATTTAGTTGTAAGATCCATTATAATGGTTCAAATTGGCTGGAAAGAAGGGCAATACGGTGGGGGTTGGGGGGGGGGGGGGGGTCAGCAAATTGGAATACCATGTGTTTGTGATTAGTTCATTATAATCCTGACAAGTTATAGGTGTTGGAATGTCAGATTGGCCTGGGTATTTAAAATAATTACCCAGATTTAATTCTGGATACAATAGAATGCAAGATTGAGCGGAGAAGTGGCAGATGGACTTCAACACGGATAAATGTGTAGTGGTCCATTTTGGCAGGTCTAATGGGATGAAGGAGTACAATATCAAAGGTAGGCCTCTTAGCAGTGTTGAGGAACAGAAGGACCTTGGGGTCCAGGTCCACAGGACTCTTAAATTGGCCTTGCAGGTGAGGATGTGGTCAAGAAGGTGTATGGTGTAATAGCATTCATTAATTGAGGGATTGAGTTTAGGAATTGGGAGGTGATGCTGAAACTTTATAAGACCCTTGTCAGACCCCATTTGGAGTACTGTGCACAATCTGGTCACCTCACTATAAGAAGGATGTGGAAACTATTGAGAGGATACAAAGGAGATTTACAAGGATGTTGCCTGGGTTGGGTGGCATGCCTTATGAGGATAGTTGAGGAAGCTAGGTCTTTTCTCCCCGGAGAGATGAAGGTTGAGAGATGACCTGATACAAGTTTATAAGATGTTGAAAGATATAGTTCGGGTGGATTCTCGGAGGCTATTTCCCAGGGCTACAAGAGGAGATAGGTTTAAGGTGCTGGGGAGCAGGTACAGAGAGGATGTTAGGGGTAAGTTTTTCACTGAGAGGGTGGTGAGTGAGTGGAATCAGCTGCCGTCATGGTGGTAGAGATGAACTCGTTGGGGTCTTTTAAGAGACTTCTGGATGAGTACATGGGATTTAATAGGATTGAGAGTTATAGATAGGCCTGGTAGGTATGGATATGATCGGTGTAACTTGTGGGCCAGGGCCTGTTCGTGCTGTGGTGTTCTATTTCTATGTGCTGTAAGAAGGATTTCCCAATATGTCATTGGGATACTTCCTAAATCTGACACTGGGAAGCCTAGAAGTTATGGCTGAACATTTCTCTGGTCAGGCCTGGACAGCTTTCTTTCTCGCTCTCTATTTGTCCCTCTCGCTCACAGACACTTTCTTCTTCTTCTCACTTTTGTCTCTCTTAGTTCTTCTATTACATTGTTTTATCATCAAATCCTTTATAACGATAGTTTTTCAGTCAGTCCCTTAATGCATGCAACCAATAACTCAACTGATCCGACTGGGAATTGCATGATTAAATAAAATGATTTACGTTTGACTTCATGAAATAACATCTTAATTTTTTTGAAATGTGACAAATATTTGAATATGTTGCTTAAATAGAAATTATCATTGGTTCTTACTGAGGGATTTTTTAAGTTGATTATGTGAACGAATTGAGTCAACATGCTTGATTAATACCACATCATTCTTGTATTGTAGCCACAGCTTTGATAATGAAAATTCAGCTGGATAATACCTTCAATTCAGTATCCCAATTGTTTACTGACATCTGCTGTTTAAATTTTAAAAGAAAACGAAGCAAAGTGCTCTTGATAATATACGTAATCTTTTGTAGTTGACTCTGAATTTCTTGTAATTGTAACAATTGAAAGTAGTAGGATTATTTTTTAAATTGTTTAATTAAATAATTTGTGTAATAAAGAAATAAGATGAAAAAGTATGAAAAACAGTTATGCTTTAGATCTACCCTGATTGAGTTTATTTGATTGTAGCGGTGAGAAAGAGCTTCATTTATAAGCATGTGTCACTCTGAAATGAGCCAAAGAACTTAACATGTAATGAAATGTAGTGCCTGTTATGTAGTTTCAGAAAACAGAAACAAAAAAAGTCTTAAAGCCAAAATACAAGACAGATGTTTGAAATAAAGAAAAGCATACACTTAGAAACTGATTTGACATTTTGGCACAGATTTAGGAATTTAATATTGTAACACTTCAGGTGTTGCACAACCAAATTATGTTGAATTTTTAAAGTTGATAAAAGCTGCAGATGTTCTGACTTATTGAAATTAAATAGGATAGTTGACTCACTTGGTTATGATGATTTAGTGAACAATTCTCTGAAAATAATTTGAAATAAATAAAATTAATACAGGTCATTGATTTAACATGACTGGTGAAAGAACAAAGGCAGCATAAGGAAAAACTTATTTACAAACTGGTTCGGATTTGAATCCAATGCTTGATAAAGTGGTGGAACAGCCATCTTCTGTACTGCACGCTATGGTCTGATGAAATTTTTAAAAATTTGCCAGTAAAACAGGGAACATTGTATATCCAATTGTCTGTTTATAATGCTATTTTACATTGGCTTCACAGAAAGTATTGCATTTAACTTTTTTGTCTTTTTCTATTAAAGGAGCAGTCATTGTTGAAATGTAAAAAATATGTCAGCCAATTTGTGCACAGATAGTTCCTATAAACAATGTAAACAAATAATCTGTTTTAAGAACATAAGAACTAGGAGCAAGAGTAGTCCATCTGGCCCCTCAAAATTGATTTAACTTCTGAGAAAAATATGTGCCAGGACACCAGGAATAACTCCCATACTTTTCCTCAAAATAGATATTTTTATTATTGGATCCACCTGAGAAAGCAAGTGGTTGGTGGTCTCATCCAAATGCTGATACTTCTGGCAGTGAAGCACTCACTCAGGCTGGCAATGGAGTGTCAAATGAAATTTTTGTGGCCAAGTCTCTTAAGTGAGAGTTGAACACACAACCTTAAATCTAGAAACAACACAATCAACTGCATTTTGTCAAGTAATATCTTTAGTCTAAAATAATATAATTTGAAAGTATAAATAAGTATTGTGTAAAATGCAACTTTTGGCATGCATTTAAAATTTGGTGAAGAAAAGTCTCGAAACTCAGAAATAAAAGTGAAACAAATCATTCTTTTGTTTCGGTTTATACCAAAAGCAGAAAATGCTACTTGAATGTAAATGAATATATCATTGACAATAAAACGCTTTGGTCATTATTTAATTGCAATCATTTATCTTAGCTTAGTTGTAGGAAAGAGGACGATGACAGAAGACTACTTTAGTAACTAAATGCCACTGTCCAGTGGTATACCACTGGTACTGGGTCCCCTAATACTCATCATTTATATAAATGACATAGATGACTGTGTATGTGTGTGTGTGTGTGTGTTTAGGGAGCAGAGGAGTGGTAGGATTAGTAAATTTGCAGATGACAAAAGATCAGCCAAATGGTTAACAGTGAGGCTGCATGTCTTGGGCTATAAGAAGATATAAACGGAATGGTCGAATGTACAGATAAGTAGCAGATGAAATTTCATCCTGAAAAAAGTGTGAAGTAATACACTTTGAAAGGAGTAATTTAGCAAGTAGGTATTCAAGAAAATTCAGGCAGCATGTCTTAATGACTATCATTTGGTGACTGACATCCATTACTATGAAGTGCTTCAAAAGGTTAGTCATGACACAAATCAATTGCTGCCAACCAGACTGTCTGGGTTCACTACAGTTCACCTATCACTGCAACAGGTCCAAAGCAGACACCATCTCCCCAGCTTTATACTCAAGCCTAGAACATCTAGATAACATCTATGGATTTCAGTAAGGCGTTTGACAAAGTCCCTCATGGGAGGTTAGTTGAAAAGGTCAAAGCTAATGGGATACAAGGACAGGTACCTAGAAGGATAAGTAACTGCTTGGTAATATAAGACAGGGAGTAATAGTGGTCGAGTGTTTTTCTAGCTGGAGGTCGGTCACTAGTGGTGTACCGCAGGGCTCGGTATTGGGACCTCTTCTATTTGTAATATATATAAATGACTTGGAAGAGGGAGTAAGTGGTGTGATCAGCAAGTTTGCAGACGATACAAAGATGGCTGGACTTACGGATAGTGAGGAGCATTGTCAGGCAATACAGCAGGACATAGATAGGCTGGTAGCTTGGGCAGATAGATGGCAGATGGAATTCAACCCTAATAAATATAAGGTGATGCATTTCGGGAGAAAGAATGTAGGGGGGAGGTTTACGATAAAGGTTAGACCTATTAAGAGTATAGAAACGCAGAGGGACCTGGGGGTGCAGGGGCACAAGTCTCTGAAGGTGGCAGAGTAGGTGAAGGAGGTTGTGAAGAAAGCATATGGTATGCTAGCCTTTACAGGAAGGGGAATAGAGGAGAAGAGCTGGCCTTTAATGTTGCAGTTGTATAAAACTTTGGTTAGACCTCATTTGGAATACTGTGTCCAGTTCTGGTCGCCTTACTACCGGAAGGACATGGAGACTCTGGACAGAGTGCAGAGGAGGTTTACCAGGATGCTGCCTGGTATGGAAGGCCTGAGTTACGAGGAGAACATAGAACATAGAACATTACAGAGCAGTACAGGCCCTTTGGCCCTCGATGTTGCGCCGGCCAGTGGACCCTCTAATCTAAACTATTCCAATATCATCCATATGCCTATCCACCGAACATTTGAATGCCCCCAAAGTAGGCGAGTCCACAACTGCTGCAGGCAGGGCATTCCACGCCCTCACCACCCTCTGTGTAAAGAATCTGCCTCTGACATCCGTCCTATAACTACCACCTCTTAATTTAAAGTTATGTCCCCTCGTGTTGGTCATCACCATCCGAGGAAAAAGGCTCTCACTATCCACCCTATCCAATCCCTTGATCATCTTATACGCCTCAATTAGGTCACCGCGTAACCTTCTTCTCTCTAATGAAAATAACCTCAGGTCCCTCAGCCTTTCCTCATAAGGCCTTCCCACCATACCAGGCAACATCCTGGTAAACCTCCTCTGCACCCTTTCCAATGCTTCCACATCTTTCTTATAATGCGGCAACCAGAACTGTACGCAATACTCCAAGTGCGGCCGCACCAGAGTTTTGTACAGTTGTAACATAACCTCACGGCTCCTAAATTCAATCCCTCTACCAATAAAAGCTAACACACCGTACGCCTTCTTAACAACTTTATCAACCTGGGTGCCAACTTTCAAAGAGCTATGTACTTGTACCCCAAGATCCCTCTGCTCGACAACGCTATTAAGGGTCCTTCCATTAGCCCTATATTTCATATGCCTGTTATTCCTACCAAAGTGAATCACCTCACACTTATCCGTATTGAATTCCATTTGCCACCTCACGGCCCAGCTCTGCAACCTATGTCCCTCTGCAAACTGTAACATCCATCCTCGCTATCTACAACTCCCCCCACTTTGGTATCGTCAGCAAATTTACTAATCCAACCCTCTACACCCTCATCTAGGTCATTTATAAAAATGACAAACAGCAGTGGCCCTAAAACAGATCCTTGAGGTACACCACTTGTAACTGCACTCCAGGTTGAATATTTCCCATCAACCACCACCCTCTGTCTTCTATCAGCTAGCCAATTCCTAATCCAAACTGCTAAATCACCTTCAATCCCATGCATCTGCACTTTCTACAGTAGCCTACCATGGGGAACCTTATCAAACGCTTTGCTAAAATCCATATACACTACATCAACTGCCTTACCCTTATCTACCTCTTTGGTCACCTCCTCAAAAAACTCAATAAGGTTTGTGAGGCACGACCTACCCTTCACAAAACCGTGCTGACTATCCCTAATCAATTTATTTCTCTCTAGATGCTTATAAATCCTATCCCTTATAATTCTTTCCAAGACCTTGCCCACAACAGAAGTCAGGCTCACCGGTCTATAATTTCCAGGATGGTCCCTACTCCCCTTTTTGAACAAAGGGACAACATTTGCCATCCTCCAGTCTTCCGGCACTATATCTGTAGCTAACGACGACATGAAGATCAAAGGCAAAGGCTCTGCAATCTCCTCTCTAGCCTCCCAGAGAGGTTAGGCAAATTGGGGCTGTCTTTCTTAGAAAGGTGTAGACTTAGAGGAGATCTAATAGAGGTGTACAAGATTATGAGGAGTATAGATAAACATCGCCCCAATGTTCCCACCTCTACCCATGATTCCTGTCTATGTTTATAATTATGGATTAAAAACCAAATTTGAGACAATTTAGGGAAAATTTGTTTTGCCTATTAGCCTAAGAGCACATTTTTGGGATGTGGGAGGAAACCAGAGCACCCGGAGAAAACCTATGCAACAGTAAACAGAATGGGAATGGAGGGATATAGAAAACTGATTTAAACTAGGGATCATGAACCTTGGAGTTCCCTGGAAAGTGTGTAAATTGTTTATGATATTGATGTATTTGTTTTATTCTACAGGTACTCCGGACTGCTTGTTGTCTAACAAGGGACATACACGCGATGGGTCATGAGAGGGCTGCTCTTTGATTTTTCAAGAGTATCCTAGTGCTTCACGTCGTTAGTGTACGCTTGACCTAGACCACTTGATGGGCAACACGACAGCTCAGTGACCAGTGAGATGCTCAGAACTGGCATGAAACTCCAGTTGATGCTTCATTCATATTTAGCATAACTTCTTTGCTTTTGAATTCTATGCCCTGTTTAATACAGCCCTGGATGTTGTATGCTTTATTGACTTTCTCAATCTGCCCTGGCACCTTTAGTGATTTATGCAACATACAGGAAAATCCTTCTGCTCTTGCAGCCCCTTTATAATTGCACCCTATATAATAAATTGGCCATGATTCTCCAATTCTTTTCCTCCCGCCACTTCTATCAATGTAAACAGAAAATTTGATGCTCAACCAAAACTCCATTTACTGCGTTGGGACTGGAGAATCCCAGCCACAGGCAAGGGTAAAGAATTCCAGCCATTGTTTCTGTGTTCTTATCAAAATCACTTCAATGCATTAAATTTACTGGTTTGTTACTGGTTTGCCCATTCCACCAATCTGTTTATGAGAAAGGACACCATACTCAAGTAAGATATAAAATGAAAGACTTTGAGACAGCCAAAGCCCCCACTTATTTAAATGATTGAGAAATTAATGAACTCAACTTAATGGACTTTAACACAAAAATGAAGAGTGTAATAGACTTTTATATTGCGACCTGCACTTTTCAACATATTCTGATTATTTATATACTGAAATGTTGATTTTTGTGCAATCCTTTTATTACTTTACACTTTCTCTAATCCTAGCTATGATAGTAACACTACATTCCATACTCTCTATGATCATATAGTATGCATCTGGTTAATAGTATGCAAGAAACAATATTTTTCACTGTATTGTAACAACAATAAATCAAATTTATTTTTAAATGATTGTGAAATTCTATGATATCCTTTACATCGTTCATCATAAGTTGACAGCATAAGGTAAATACTGAATGATTATTTGATTGCTACTATGTATACTGTGGGTTGCTGGTTCCTGATTGATAATGGTAAATTTTGGTAATAACATTTTGTGACCTGTCTTGTCGCTCTTTCTATGTGGCAATGAAAATATGATTTTTGATCCAATCAGCATGATTGAAAAACCAGCAACCATTCAAATTGATTAAGCACAGGTTTAAAGTATGACAGTTTAGAGTAGGTAGTTGACAGCAAATTACAATTCAATAATTTGTTTGATTTGCATTGAGTGCATGGCAACAACTGTCTTTACACATAAAACTTGGTTCATCTGATCTGAATTTGTATTGATCAGTTGAAGGGATTGGAAAGGGATTTTCCAAATATTTTTTCTCTGAATGAGCCTGAATTTCTGCCTCCCCTTACATGGCTGAAGGGATGAGAAGAAGGTGGGGAGGAAGGGAAGTATAGTATTCCGTCATGATGTATTGGCATCACATTATGAGCATACTTGCAAGAACAGCTGGTCTTTTCTGCTGTCAAATTTTGTATGATTGTATGATATAATAGACCATGGGAACAAAGCTTAGTAAAGCCAGTGTGTTGCCAACTTTTTTTTATTACATGGGATAAAGTGTACTTTTGAAGTGTTTTCTTTGGTATAAATTGTAACTTAATGTGAAAACTCGAAGCAAAAATTGCACTTTACCATACTGGATATTTTTTTATTTTACAGTCAACAAAATTCCTGAGATTAGAAGAAGTTATTTTAAGTTAAACTTGCAACCCAATCATTTTGAGGTCTGCAAATCAGCTTTGTTTCAAATATGGACAAAAGAACTGAATTCCAGAGGTGAGGTGAGTGTGACAGCCCTTGACGTCAAAACCACATTCGACCAAGTATGGCATCAAGGAGCCCAGGCAAAACTGGAATCAATGACTATCAAGGGACAAATTCTCTGTTGGTACGAGTCATACCTAGCACATTGGAAGATGGTTGTGATTGTGGAGGGTCAGTCATCTCAGCTCCACGACCTCTCTGCAGGAGTCCCACATTGTAGAGTCCTAAACCCAACAATTTTCATCTGCTTCATCGATGACCTTCCCTCCATCATAAGGTCAGATGTGGGAATGTTCATCAATGATTGTGCAAAGTTCAGCATCATCCGTGACTCCTCAGATACTGAAGCAGTCCATGTTCAAATGCAACAAATGTGGAGGAAGTGGTCAAGAAGGCGTATGGTGTACTGACCTTCATTAATCAAGGAATAGAGTTTAGGAGTCAGGAGGTAATGATGCAGCTCTATAAGACTCTTGTCAGACCCCAGTTGGAGTATTGTGCGCAGTTCTGGTCGCCTCACTATAGGAAGGATGTAGAGGCTATTGAGAGAGGGCAGAGGAGATTTACAAGGATGCTGCCTGGATTGGGAGGCAGGCCTTATGAAGATAGGTTGAGGGAGCTGGGACTCTTCTCACTGGAGAGACGTAGGTTGAGAGGTGACCTGATAGAGGTTTATAAAAGGTTGAGAGGAATAGATAGGGTGGACTCTCAGAGACTATTTCCCCGAGCTGAAATGGTCACTATGAGAGGACACAGATTTAAGGGGCAGGGAAGCAAATACAAAGGAGATGTCAGGGGTAGGTTTTTCACTCAGAGGGTGGTGAGTGAATGGAACCGACTGCCGTCGGAGGTTGTTGAGGCAAACTCACTGGGGTCTTTAAAGAGACTTCTGGATGAGTATATGGAAAAGAATAGGATAGGGGGTTATAGATAGGTCTGTGGATTGGTAGATGTGATCGGCGCAACTCGTGGGCCGAAGGGTCTGTTTGTGCTGTATTGTTCTAAGTTCTAAATCTGGTCAATATCCAGGATTGGGCTGACAAGTGGAAAGTAACATTTGTGCCACACAAATGTCAAGCAATGACCATCACCAGTAAGAGACACTCTAACCATCGCCCTTTGACATTCGATGGTGTAACCATCACTGAGTTCCCCATCATTAACTTGGGGTTACGACTGACCAGAAATTCAACTGGACTCATCACATAAACACAGTGGCTACAACAGCAGGTCAGAGGCGAGGAATACTGACTCCCCAGAGCCGATCCACTATCTACAAGGCACAAATCAGGAGTATGATGAAATACTCCCCACTTGCCTGGATGGCTGTAGCTCTAACAACAGTCAAGAAGCTGTCCAGGACAAAACAGTTCACTGATTGGCACCACATCTACAAACATTCAATCCTTCCACTACCAATACTCAGTAACAGCACTGTGTACTATTTATAAATGCATTGCAGCAATTCACCAAAGGTCCTGAGACAGTACCTTCCAAACCCAAAGTAACTTCCATCTAGAAGGACAAGGGCAGCAGATAATTGGGAACACTACCACCTGCAAGTTCCCCTCCAAGTCATTCACCATCCTGACTTGGAAACATATCGCTGTTGCTTCATGTTCGCTGGGTCAAAATCCTGGAATTCCCTTCCTAACAGCATAAGAACATAAGAAATAGGCGCAGAGTAGGCCATATAGCCCCTTAAACCTGCCCCACCACTCAATAGGATCATGGCTGAAATGAAGTGGATCAGTTCCACTTATCTGCCTGCTCCCCATAACCCTTAAATCCCTTATGGATCAGAAATCTATCTACCCATGACTTAAACATATTCACCAAGGTAGGCTCCACCACTTCAATGGGTAGAGAATTCTAGAGATTCACTACTCTCTGAGAGAAGTTGTTCCTCCTCAACTCAGTTCTAAACTGACCCAACCCCCTTATTTTGAGGCTATGCCCTCTAGTTCTGGTTTCCTTTCTAAGTGGAAAGAATCCCTCTACCTCTATCCTATTTTGCCCTTTTATCTTATGTATCTCTATATGATCACCCCTCAGTCTTCTAAAATCCAACGAGTTCCAATCTACTCAATCTCTCCTCATAAGCTAACCCCCTCATCTCCGGTATCAACCTGGTGAACCTTCTCTGTACTCCCTCCAAGGCCAATATATCCTTTTGCAAATAAGGGGACCAAAATTGCACACGGTACTCTAACTGTGGCCTCACCAGTGCCTTGTACAGTTGCAGCAAGAGCTCCCTGCTTTTATATTCTATTCCCCTCATGATAAAGGCCAACATTCAATTAGCCTTCTTGATCACCTGCAAACTGAGTTTTTGTGATTCACGCACAAGGATCGCAAGGTCCCTCTACACAGTAGCATGTTGTAATTTAATTACATGTTGTAATTAAATATTATGTAATGTCCCTGGCAGCGTGGAGGAGTTGTCAGATTGGGCATTGGAGTTGTAGAGGGCTGGGGCTGAAACGTTACTTAAATATATCAATATAAAAGTTCATGTAGATTCATTACATGTAATTACATGTTGGAATATTAAATAATATTCCATTTTACTACTATTTCTTCCGAAGTGGATAACCAAAGCCTCAAAGTGGATAACCTCACATTTGCCAACATTATACAGCATCTGTCAGATCCTCACTCCCTCACTCAGTCTATCCAAATCTCTCTGCAGACGTTCCGCATCCTCTACGCAATTTACTTTTCCACTCATCTTTGTGTCATCAGCAAACTTTGTTACTCTACGCTCAGTCCCCTCCTCCAGATCGTCTATGTATATAGTAAACAGTTGAGGCCTCAGCTCCGAACCCTGTGGCATGCCACTAGTCACTAACTGCCAACCAGTTATTCCAACTCTCTGCTTCCTGTTAGATAGCCAATCCTCATTCCATGCTAACACTTTATCCCCAACTTCGTGTACTCTAATCTTCTGCAGCAACCTTTTGTGAGGCACCTTAACGAACACCTTCTGAAAATCTAAAAACACCACATCCATTCCCCTCTGTCAAACGCTTTAGTCACATCTTCATAAAAATCCAGTAAATTCGTCAAATATGACTTTCCCTTCATGAATCCATGCTGCATCTGCTTAATCAAATCATTCTTTTCCAGGTGTCCTGCTATTTCTTCTTTAATGATTGATTCCAGCATTTTCCCAACTACGGACATTAAGCTAACTGACCTGTAGTTGCGCACTTTTTGTCTACTTCCTTTTTTTAAACAGCGGTATAACAATAGCTATTTTCCAATCAGCCAGCACTTCTCAGAGTCCAGCCAAGTTTGATAAATAACTACTAATGCATCTGTTATTACCCTGGAATGCACTCCATCTGCGCTTGAGGACTTCTCTATCTTCAGTCCCATTAGTCTACCAAGCACTACCTCTTTAGTAACAGTAATTGTATTAAGGATCTCATTTCCTACCAACCCACAACTCAAAGTCAACTCACAAAACATGGACTGCAACGATTTAAGAAAGCAGCTCATCTTCTCAAGGGCAACTGGGGATGGGCAATAAATGTTGACCAGCCAATGATGCCTACATCTCACGAATGAAGTAAAAAAAACTTCATTAAACACTAGTTTTGGATCAATAAGCCAAGTAATAATATTTTTTATCCTTCAAAAGGTATTTAGAACTTACTCATTGTTGAAATAGTACAACTCATAATTTTAACTGTACTCACCTATGGTTCTACTTCAGGTGATTCAGAAAGAAAGCTGGAAATTAGTGCATGAACAATAATAGCTTGCACTTTTAATAGGAAGATAACAGTTTACCTAAAAATTGCTTCAGCTGTTTCAACATTATAAAGCATGGTAAGAGTGTTTTGGCTCTTAGTTCTTACTCTGCGTGTTCAGTCTAAGATGTCTTGTAGTGTGATGATTGTCCAAAGGGGTACTCAATGAAAGAGCTGCTCCGTCATCATGCCCAACATTTGTTCAATATGCTCAGCAGCCAATTAAGACTTTGAAATAGGAAGCAGTTGTATCCTTCCATGGACTGAACAAGCATTATGAAAATTGTACTCCAGAGGCAGCCACTGCATTTTACGTCCGGGTATATGAAGCCCTGAGTCTAAATCATGAAGTAAAGAAAGGAAGACTTGCATTCATTACAGAAACAATGATATTCAATAACAATGGGGCCTCCAGCACTTAAAACTAACTAAAAGCAGCTTTGCCAGACATGAGGATTAGACAGGGTGGACAGTGATAGCCTTTTTCCTCGGATGGAGAAGACTAGCACAAGGGGACATAGCTGTAAATTAAGGGGTGGTAGTTATAGGACGGATGTCAGAGGTAGGTTCTTTACCCAGAGGGTGGTGAGGGCATGGATTGCTCTGCCTGCAGAGTTGTAGATGCACCAAGTTTGGGGGCATTTAAGTGGTCAGTGGATAGGTTTATGGATGAAAATGGAATGGTTTAAGTTAGAGGGTCATTGCTTTTTCTCCATTGGTCAGCACAACATCGAGGGCCGAAGGGCCTGTACTGCACTGTAATGTTCTATGTTCTTGTACCCATGTCTCTGCAATTTACCCATAAATAGGCAAATGATACATCACACAATGGAGTGAAAACTCTAGCAGCAAAATCCTAAACATGGGAATCTTAATTTAAGTTTTGAAATTAAACAAAACTCATAATTTTATTTCCAAAGCCCAACAATTTTACAAATGTTCAAATGAAGACTTCTGGCACGTATTCTCCTTAATTCAATCGTCTTCACCTTGCTTTGGAGAAAGTAAAGCTTCAAATAACTCAACAACTAGTACATATAAAAAAGCTTCAGTTTTTCCAGCCTGAGTGTACCTTCAATCAGCTTCCTATGCATTATGCTGTGAATATTAAGATGTTAAGGAAAATGATATTAAATACTATCAAAAAAACCTTTTGAAATTTATTTTTGCTACTTTCAATGAAGTCCATAATCACAAGGTGTTTTATGTTTTCATTATAGAGCTGTGGGAAATTATTACAAAATCATCATTGTAAATCTTTCATTGTAGCTCTTTGTCAGTTATTTACAGATGATATCAGTTTACTACAGCTGCGTTTAAAACCATCAAATTAGTACCCCTGTTCAGTTGTACAAACAACAAACAACAGGAATCTAAAAACACACATATTTAGAGTATACACACACACAAAATGTCTTTTCCTAGATCTTTCTTTAGAAATACAGAGCTTCATATCATTTCCAGACATTTTTCAACAAAAGACTTATTACAGTCTACCCAATCAATCAGCAAGTCCTATATTGTAATATATTTTCCATACACCAGATGCACAGCTGTTGGCCTTACCTTTGTCTTTATTAAGATATCAGATAATCAACAGAAGCTGAACATGGTACAGTAGCAAAACAACCTGTGTAATTTGACCTTGCTAAACATCACACTTCATACTTTTGATTGTAATTTAGTTGGAAAGTCTAAGGATAAGTTCCACTTCAATGTTTCAACTTTTAACTAACTGCAGAGAAAACACTGCATGTCTTCAAGCATCACAATCAGATTAATTCATGCTACTCACTGAAACATCACTTTTTCCCTGTTTTATAAATGCAACACAAATGCTTATGAAACAAAGACACATATCAACTCATTAAAAACATTAGCAACAGCATCAAACTATTATTGATTTTGATTGCAACATTATATCCCCCTTACTCACATAACCAGTTAATAATACTGGACACTTTATGTTAACCCAAATTGGTTTCAGCTTTACTGCGAACTGGATATTGTAGTTCAGGTGCAATTTGTGTGAAGTTGCACAAATCAAAGTTAGTCAGCTTCGTAAGTCAAAAAAGGGCACAAAAGTAAATTATTGGCCATGGTGAAAATTTTCTCTGGTGTAGCAGAACTTTATAAACGTTTGCAATTTTACTATAATTAGTAGGTAAAAGGACTCTTGCTTACACAATACCCATATTATTTAATTCATAATGCAGAAGTTATGAACAGCAACAATAATGCAAACATATTTTAAATTTCTATATGTATTCAGTCACATTTAAGACTACATAAACATATTTCTAAACATATATAAACATATTTCTAAAAATATATATATTTTGAAATGCTTTAAGCTGTTTCAAAGTTCACTAAATAAACATAACCATGCTTTGATATGTTTTAAATAACATTTTGAAATATATTTAAACCTAAGCCATATTTGCAGGGAATTAAAAAATTCATCTTCAACACATCTATTGCCATTTTGCACATGCACAGTAATGAATGAGCTTTGTAGTTCAAGCAGTCTCAATTTTGGCAGTCAGCCAAAAGCTAACTCCTTATCCTGGTAGTTGAGCTAATTTGTTTGGTTGGATAAATGTTGCCACACTCAGCTAAGTTTTTTGTTGGAATGCCATGTGGTAACAAGATGTTCATTTATCAGTGAGGGGAAGAAATTAGCAGAGACTCACCCTCTCTGGCCAACAGAAAGATACAAGTTAATCAGACAGTGGGAAGACAATGTGAATGAAACAAGACTACAACTGACTACAAGCCAATCATGAACATTAATGAATCAGCAACCTATTTTTAACTATATCCAATTTTCTTTTCTGTTTATTTCACTGCTGTTCTTAAATATTAATCTCACACAGGTACTTGTTTTGTTATTATTTAAATTATGCAAGTTATTAACTTCAAAAAAAAATCTGTGGCAAATAAACAATGCTCTCTCTTCAGTGCACTTACACTGAGTTAGAAAGTCATTTAAATGTCTCACTCTCTGCAGAGAATCCGTATGAACAGGATAGCAGCTGTGTATCCCTTTGGCCAATTGAACCAAAGAACACTTACTGAAGCATGGAAATTCGGAACCATGAAATGTGAAGTCAAATATTTATTCCAATGCCAAATCATACATAGCAAGAGAAATTAAAAATGGGAAGGATATATAGGATTAGCAGAGAGATAAAAGGAACAAACATTTTAAAAATTACAGTTTTTTTGAATCTCAACACTAAAAAATTTGAAAGAATGAGAATAGTGCCTGTAAAAGTTTATATGAACAGCAGTAGACCATTCAGTCCATTAAGCCTGTTCTGCCATTTAATGAAATCATGGCTGATTTGTGGCCTAATTCTATATAACTGCCTTTGGTCCATAAACCTTAATATCTTTGCTAAGCAAAAGTTTATCTATCTCAAATTTAAAGAAAGCAACTGATCTAGCATTAACTACCATTTGTGGAAGAGAGTTCCAAGCCTCCGTCTCTCCTAAACCATACAGCTCTAATCTTTAGACTATACCCCTTAGTTCTAAAATTTCCAACCAATGGAAATAGTTTTATCTTTATCAACTCTGTCCTTTCCTGTTAATATCATGAAGTGTCAAGAGTAGAATTTCCCATTTTTGGAACCAAGAGTGATGGAGGGCAGGTTCCTCAGTGCATTCACTGCAGGCTGATGTGGAACAAAATAGTGACCAATTTCATGCTTGTTTGCTCATTAATTATGCATAGGTAAGTTTCCTTCCAAATCATGGGAACTAACTGAACTGCCCTGGGCCCCCACTGTCACATAATGGGATCAAAGACCTGGACTCTACAGTTAAACACCATCCTCACTCTCTCCAACCCAGCTGCCAGAAGAACATGTGCAAAAATGGCTATATTAAAGAAAGCTGCTCTGAGATTTGCAAGGAGCCCCTGCAGTCTCAAATAAATGGTATGCAGCAACGCAGGGATACCCTGTGGCCCAGAGATAGCCAACCTGGCAGGCCACTACAAGAGTGGTGAATGCAATATACAACACTCCTCAAAATGCAATCAATGCAGGAAGTGGATCAATGATTGAATTTGATCTGCCAGGATAAATCAACTTTCTCCTCACTCCAATCTCACAATTTCATAATGGCATCATGCACTCAAAGGGTTACACAATACTAAGTAGGAAACATTTCCAAAGATTGCTAGTGATTTAGCATCTCAAGCATTTCATCTATCTTAGGGCACAAAGTCAACCTTCAGCACACATAATAGGTGAGGTGAGTGTGACTGCCTTTGACATCATTTGACTGCATATGGCATCAAGAAGCCTGAGCAAAACTTGAGTCAATGGGAATCAGAGGGAAAGCTCTCTATTGCTTGGCACAAAAAACAGGTGGTTATTGTTGTTGTTGGAGGTCAATCACCTCAGTCCCCAGTACATCGCTTGGGCTGACAAGTGGTAAGTAATATTTGGTTAGAGGGGACCTCTAACCCTAGAGGGCCTCAGGTCACTCGGGTCACAAAGACTCACATGCAAAAAATCAACTTACAGAAAAATGAATAGTTACTTTTATTGGTGAGTTGAATACTTAACATGAAGAGTGGAATCTTATTATCTCAAACCCTGACAGAATGATGAAAATCCAGTAGGCAACTGCCACATAAATGCAAGACATGTATTTTAATTACAAGTCTCTGGGTGAGATACTGGCTGGTGAATGAAGCTCTGATGGGAGCAGGACATCAAGTCAGCAATTTACTGATTGCCTGATTTAATTGCAAACTTGTGATTGCCAGAGATTGTAATCCAATTTACACCACAACAACAGTTAAACACGGATATATATTGTATGGCTGTTTTAGATTCACCACAGATTAGGTAAAATTTGTCCCTATAAAATAAAACCAACATATAGAACCATAGAACACTTCCTAAATTTACTATAAAAAAAGAATCTTCTTTGGTCATCTTGACTTACAATTTCTTGTCAAATTATAACCCACTCTCGTGGAAGAACCACTTCGCTAGAAATAACAAACATGAAGAGTAGAATTTTTTCATTTCAGCCCCTCTAGAATGGTGGGACCATTTTCAAGTCCGCAGTCTGTTATGATACTTAACCAGACCCCCACATTCGACACAACAACCTCATACCAGCAGAGAATGCCCCCAGTCCAATCTCCAATATCCCTGAGGGACTCTTCCTCTGCAGCATGAGGAGCAAACTGGTACTGGGTCTTCCTCTTTGAACTTCCTAGGGTACCGGACTAGAGGGTCAGTGCAGGTTTGCCAGGGGACAGTGCACCATGTGCACCGCCAAGGCACGTAGCCTGACCGGGGACTGAGGGGAAAATGGGCCTCAGTGGGTGGTCAAAGGGAAAAGGAGGCCTGCGTGGGATACCTAACAGTAAAGGGGCTAAATGAAGATCTGGATGGAGCGTCTGAGGGGGCAGTCATAGAAAAAAATCATAGAAAATCTATAGCACAAGCAGGCCCTTCAGCCCACAAGATGCGCCAATCATATCTCTACCTACTAGACTTATCAATAACCCTCAATCCTATTAATTCCCACGTACTCATCCAGAAGTTTCTTAAAAGACCCTATCGAATTTGCCTCCACCCACCACTAACGGCAGCTGATTCCACTTACCCACCACCCTCTGAATGAAAAACTTACCCCTGATATGAGGATATGATATGACCTGGATGAGGAAGTGGAGGGATGGGTGAGTAAGTTCGCCGATGACACGAAGGTCGGTGGTGTTGTGGATGGTCTGGAGGGATGTCAGAAGTTGCAGCAGGACATCGACAGGATGCAAGACTGGGCGGAGAAGTGGCAGATGGACTTCAACGCAGATAAATGTGTTGTGGTCCATTTTGGCAGATCCAACGGGATGAATGAGTACACTATCAAAGGTAGGAGTCTTAGCTGTGTGGAAAGCAGAGGGATCTTGGGGTCCGGGTCCATAAGACTCTCAAATCGGCCTCCCAGGTGGAGGATGTGGTTAAGAAAGCTTACGGTGTACTGGCCTTCATTCATCGAGGGATTGAGTTCAGGAGTCAGGAGGTAATGCTGCAGCTTTATAGGACCCTTGTCAGACCACACTTGGAGTACTGTGCGCAGTTCTGGTCGCCTCACTATAGGAAGGACGTGGAAGCTATTGAAAGGGTGCAGAGGAGATTTACAAGGATGTTGCCTGGATTGGGAGGCATGCCTTATGAAGACAGGTTGAGGGAGCTGGGACTGTTCTCCCTGGAGAGACGAAGGTTGAGAGGCGACCTGATAGAGGTTTACAAGATGTTGAGAGGAATAGATAGGGTGGACTCTCAGAGACTATTTCCCAGGGCTGAAATGGTCGCGACGAGAGGGCACAGATTTAAGGTGCAGGGAAGCAAGTACAGAGGGGATGCTAGGGGAAAGTTTTTCACTCAGAGGGTGGTGAGTGAATGGAATCGGCTGCCGTCGGTGGTGGTCGAGGCGAACTCGCTGGGGTCTTTTAAAAGACTTCTGGATGAGTATATGGGATCCAATGGGATTGGGGGTTATAGATAGGTCTATGGCTGGGTAGGTTTTGATGTGTTCGGCACAACTTGTGGGCCGAAGGGCCTGTTTGTGCTGTAGTGTTCTATGTTCTATGTTCTATGATATCTCCTTTGTATCCACTCCTTAAACCTGTGACCTCTTGTGGCAGCCATTTCAGCCCTGGGAAAAACCCTCTGAGAAACCACCTGATCAATACCTCTCAACATCTTATACACCTCGATAAGGTTCCCTCTCATCCTGTGTCTCTTCAAGGAGAAAAGATCAATTCTCTCAACCTATCCTCATAAGGCATGCCACCCAATCCAGGCAACATCCTTGTAAATCTCCTCTGCATCCTTTCAATGACTTCCAATCCTTCCTGTTATGAGGCGACCAGAACTCAGCACAGTACTCCAAGTGGGGTCTGACAGGGTCTTATACAACTGCAGCATTATCTCCCAACTCCTAAACTCAATTCCTCGATTGACGAAGGCCAGTACACTATTTTCTTAACCAATTCCTCTACCTGCAAAGCCGATTTGAGAGTCCCATGAACCTGGACCCCAAGATCCTTCTGATCTTCCACACTACTGAGTCTTATCCTTAATATTATATTCCTTCATCTATTTGACCTGCCAAAATGTACCACTACACAGTTATCCAGGTTGAAGTCCATCTGTCACTTCTCCGCTCAGTCTTGCATCCTATCTATGTCACACTGCAACTTCTGGTATCCCTCCAAACTATCCACAACACCTCCGACCTTCATGTCATCGTCTCAGGGGGGAGAAGGTTGAATGGGGGATCTGTTTGGGACACCCTCAAGACTATGGTGTGTATGGGAGGAGGTTACCCATTATTTGTGGGTGATGGGGGCAGGATGTCCTTCATTGGTGAGGAATTGATAATACTCGCCTGGTCAGTGGAAGGAGGGTGGACTTCATTTAATTTTTTGGGGGAGGGGTGATATTGTCTCAAAGTTTGCCCCAATCTCATAACAGTGAGGCTGGCCAGCCAGTTGATTGAAATTTGTTCATCTGCATCTTGAGGTTTTTGAAGGAGTAACCAAGAAGGTAGGTGAGGGCAGTGCAGTTAATGTTATCTACATGGACTCTAGCAAGTCCTTTGACAAGGTAGCACATGATAGGTTGTTGCCTTAGCATAAATCTCATGGGATCCAGGGTGAGGTTGGCAAATGCATACAAAATTGCATGACAGGAGCCAGAGGGTGGTTGTAAAGGGTTGTTTTTCAAACTGGATGTCTGTGACCAGTGGTGTGCCTCAGGAATCAGTGCTGGGTCCACTGTTATTTGTCATTTATATTAATGATTTGGATAAGAATAAGGGAGACATGGTTAGTTAGTTTGCAAATGACACCTAAATTGGTGGTATAGTGGAGAGTGAAGAAGGTTATCCAGGATTGCGGTGGGATCTTGATCAATTGGGTCAGTGGGCTGATGAATGACAGATGGAATTTAATTTAGATAAATACGAGGTGGAGCATTTTGGTAGATAGAACATAGAACACTAGTAACACAAGGAAATCATTCAGCCCACAAGTTGCGCCGATCATATCCATACCTACCAGGCCATAGGACTATCTGTAACTCCCAATACCATTAAATCTCATGTACTCATCCAGAAATCTTTTAAAAGAACCCTGCAAGTTCACCTCTACCATCACCAATGGCAGCCGGTTCGACTCACTCACCACTCTCTGAGTGAAAAAACTTACCCTAACATCTCCTCTGTACTTACTCCTCAGCACCTTAAACATAGAACATAGAACACTACAGCACAAACAGGCCCTTCGGCCCACAAGTTGTGCCGAACACATCAAAACCTCCCCAGCCATAGACCTATCTATAACCCCCAATCCCATTGGATCCCATATACTCATCCAGAAGTCTTTTAAAAGACCCCAGCGAGTTCGCCTCGACCACCACCGACGGCAGCTGATTCCATTCACTCACCACCCTCTGAGTGAAAAACTTTCCCCTAGCATCCCCTCTTGTACTTGCTTCCCTGCACCTTAAATCTATGCCCTCTCGTCGCGACCATTTCAGCCCTGGGAAATAGTCTCTGAGAGTCCACCCTACCTATTCCTCTCAACATCTTGTAAACTTCTATCAGGTCGCCTCTCAACCTTCGTCTCTCCAGGGAGAACAGTCCCAGCTCCCTCAACCTGTCTTCATAAGGCATGCCTCCCAATCCAGGCAACATCCTTGTAAAATCTCCTCTGCACCCTTTCAATAGCTTCCACGTCCTTCCTATAGTGAGGCGACCAGAACTGCGCACAGTACTCCAAGTGTGGTCTGACAAGGTCCTATAAAGCTGCAGCATTACCTCCTGACTCCTGAACTCAATCCCTCGATGAATGAAGGCCAGTACACCGTAAGCTTTCTTAACCACATCCTCCACCTGGGAGGCCGATTTGAGAGTCTTATGGACCCGGACCCCACGATCCCCCTGCTCTTCCACACAGCTAAGACTCCTACCTTTGATAGTGTACTCATTCATCCCGTTGGATCTGCCAAAATGGACCACAACACATTTATCCACGTTGAAGTCCATCAGCCACTTCTCCGCCCAGTCTTGCATCCTGTCGATGTCATGCTGCAACTTCTGACATCCCTCCAGACCATCCACAACACCACCGACCTTCGTGGTGTCCTCTCGTAGCGACCATTTCAGCCCTGGGAAAGAGCCTCCGAGAATCCACCCTATCTATACCTCTCAACATTTTACAAACCTCTATCAGGTCACCTCTCAACCTTTGTCTCTCCAGGGGGAAGAGACCCAGCTCTCTCAACCTATCTTCATAAGGCATGCCTCCCAATCTAGGCAACATCCTTGTAACTCTCCTCTGCAATAGCTTCCAGATCCTTCTTTAGTGAGGTGACCAGAACTGCGCACAGTATTCCAAGCGGGGTCTGACATGGATCTTATAAAGTTGCAACATTACCTCCCAAATCCTAAACTCAATCCCTCGATTAATGAAGACCAGTACACCATATGCCTTCTTGACCTCATCCTGCACCTGCGAGGCCAATTTACGAGTCCTATGGACCCAGACCCCAATGTCCCTCTGCTCCTCAACACTGCTAAGACTCCTACCATTGATATTGCACTCCTTTATCCCATTTGACCTGCCAAAATGGACCACTACACATTTATCCGCATTGAAGTCCATCTGTCACTTCTCTGCCCAGTCCTGCATTCTATTTATGTCATGCTGCAACTTCTGACATCCCTCCAGACTATCCACAACACCACCAACCTTTGTATCGTCGGCGACCTTACTAACCCATCCCTCCACTTCCTCATCCAGATCATTTATGAAAATGACAAATAGCAAGTGTCCTAGAACAGATTCCTGGGGCACTCTACTGGTGACAAACCTCCCTGCAGAAAAAGATCCATCTACAACCACTCTCTGCCTTCTGCAGGCAAGCCAGTTCTGGATCCACAAGGCAAAATCCCCTTGGATCCCATGCCTTCTCACCTTCTCAAGAAGTCTTGCATGGGGGCCTTGCTGAAGTCCATGTAAACGACATCCACCACTCTTATTTCGTCAATGTATTCAGTCACATTTTCAAAGAACTCAACTAGGCTTGTAAGGCACGACCTGCCCTTAACAAGGCCATGCCAACTATTTCTGATCATACTAAACTTCTCCAAATGTTCATAAATCCTGTCCCTCAGAATCCTCTCCATCAATTTACCAACCACTGAGGTTAGACTCACCGGTCAGTAATTTCCTGGGCTATTCCTGTTCCCTTTCATGAAAATAGGAACCACATCCACAGTCCTCCAACCCTGCGGAACCGCTCCCATTTCCATCAATGATGCAAAGATCATCTCCAGGGACTCTGCAATCACTTCCCTCACCTCCCACAGTTGCCTGGGGTATATCCCATCCCATCCCGGCGACTTATCTATCTTGATAGAGTTTAAAAGTTCCAACATATTCTCTTTCTTAACATCCACATACTCAATCTTTTCAGTCTGCTGCAAACCTGTAACATAACCTCCCAGATGACTTTCCACCGTGAATACCGAGGCAAAGTACTCATTAAGCACCTCTGCCATTTCTTCCAGTTCCACACAGACATTTCCCCCTTCATTTTTTTTATAGGTCCTATTCTTTCACTTCTCATCCTTTTATATGTTTGTAGAACGCCTTGGGATTCTCCTTAATCTTACCCAGCAAGGCCTTCTCATGACCCCTTCTGGCTCTCCTAATTTCCTTTTTAAGCTCTTTTCTACAAGCCATATACTCCTCTAGATCCTTAACATCTCCTAGCTCTCTGAACCTTTTGTACGCCTTTGTTTTCTTCCTGCTAGATTCATCACAACCTTTGTGCACCACGGTTCCCGTGACCTACCAAAACCTCCCTGTCTCATCGGAACATTGTCGTGCAGAGCTCCAGGTAAACATTCCTTGAAAATCCGCCACCTTTCTTCAGTACTTTTCCCCAAGAACACCTCCGTCCAGTTTACTCGTCCAATTTTCTGCCGAATGTCTTCATATTTCCTCTTACTCCAGACAAACACCTCCCTAGCCTGTCTGATTCTCTTTTCAATGTTATCGTGAAGGAGATAGAATTATGATCACCATCCCCAAGATGCTCTCCCACCGAGAGATCCGACACTTGTCCTGGTTTATTAGTCAGCACCAGGTCAAGTACAGCCTCTCCTCTTGCAGGCTTATATACGTACTGTGTCAGGAAACCCTCCCGAACACACCTAACCAACTCCTCCGCAACCAAACCCCTTACCCTTGGGATATTCCAGTCGATGTTTGGGAAATTAAAGTCTCCCATCACGACAACTCTGTTATTACTACATCTCTCTAGGATCTGTTTCCCTATCTGCACCTCAACTTCCCTGTCACTATTGGGTGGCCTATAGAAAACACCCAGAAAAGTTATCGACCTCTTGCTGTTCCTAACTTCCATCCACAGAGTTTCCATAAACAGTCTCTCCACGGCATCCACCTTTTCTATTAGATTGAAGCAGGGCAGGATTTATTCAATTAATGGTAAAGCATTGAGAGAGTTACGGAACAACGAGGGATACAGGTTCATAGCTCCTTGAAAATGGAGTCACAGGTGAACAGAGTGGCAAAGACATTCAGCATGCTTGATTTCACTGGTCAGAACAATGAATACAGGAGTTGGGACATCTTGTTGAAGTTGCACAAGATGTTGGTAAGACCACAATTACAAGGAGGCGCTGGATAGACTGGGATCTTTTTCCTCTGGAGCGTAGGAGGCTGAGAAGTCTATAAAATAATGAGGGGCACAGATCAGCTAGATAGTCAGCACCCTTTCCCAAATATAGGGGAGTCTAAAACTAGAGGGCATAGGTTTAAGTGAGAAGGAAGAGATACAAAAGGATCCAATTTTTTCACAGAGGGTGATGAGCGTCTGGAACAAGCTGCCAGAGGTAGTAGTAGAGGTGGGTATAATTTTGTCTTTTAAAAAGCATTTAGACAGTTACACGGGTAAGATGGGTATAGAGAGATTTTTTTTTTTTTATTAAGCAACACAGCACGGGAAACAGGCCCTTCGGCCCAACGAGCCCGCGCCACCGTAATACCAAATACATTATCCTATACCAAATACATTATCCTAATACCAAATACATTATCCTAATGATATGAGCCAAATGCAGGCAATTCGGACTAGCTTAGGGATTTTAAAAAAAAGGTGGCATGGATAAGTTGAGACCAAGGGCCTGTTTCCATGCTGTAAACCTCAATGACTCTATCACAGATTTTTAATGACCTCAAAGTGAAATTGAAGACCCTCTTTCCCCTCTCTCACACCCACCCAATGGTTATCTTTTATGACTCTCCCTCCATGTCCCTCCCTTTATAATCATCCCTGCTCAGCCATTTCCCCAACCACTCAGGGATTTCAATGGCCCAGTCTAGCTGTCATGTCTGATCTCTATTTGTGGAGGGCAATAGTGATTTTCACTGGGCTCCTACTGCGCCCAAGGGTTGGAAAATCCCAGGAGCAGAGAGAATCTGGCATTAGGTTTACCATATTTAAGTACTTATTTAAATATGCTAGTCTGGTTCCCACCCACCAGATTACATCCAAGAGTGGTAGCTGGGAAGATTCCAAAGGGTTTTGCATCAGCATTGCATGTGCTAGACCTGCATCTGTGATTCTCTGGCCCCATTCTGCTCTAATGCACTCTGCACTGGGCACAATGTAGCCTGAAAATCCTAGCTCTGTATCTTTCATAACTTCAAACTTCAACTTTGAAGATATAACTTGGAAATTCTCTTCAAAGGTCAATCCAACACTGGAGGCCTCATCAATGGCCTAAATCACAGGGTTACAATCTTGTTTCCTGAGATTCTGTTTCATTGGATTTCCAAGTATGTGGTCAAGTACAACTTCAGCACAACTCCAACTCTTTGACCATGTCAAGCAGAACATTACTGCTCTAAAGGATACCTCCCAAACAGCCTGAGTCACCAACATTCTGCTGCCTTCTTAGATGTTCAGAACTTCTCCAGAGTTCTCTTCCATTGCCAGGGCTTCTATTCAGTCCTCTTTGATTGAAATTTGCTAATGTCAGTCCTTTTCCTGCTCAGAGCCTCTTTCTCTGCTTCTCTCTCAATTTATCTGGGACCTCCTCCAATAAATAAATACAATAATTATGACTAGAGAAGTACTAGAGAAACAAATGGAGCTAAAGGCCGATAAGTGAGGAAGTGAGGAGGCATGGGATCCAAAGGGACGTTGTTTTGTGAATCCAGAACTGACTTGCCCACAGAAGGCAGAAAGTGGCTGTAGGTGGGTCTTTTTTTGCATGGAGGTCGGTCACCAGTGGAGTGCCCAAGGGATCTGTTCTGGGACTCTTGCTGTTTGTGATTTTTATAAATGACCTGGATGAGGAAGAAGTATAGTGTTAGGTTGGTAAGTTTGCTGATGACACAAAGGTCGGAAGTGTTGTGGGTAGTTTGGAGGGATGCCAGAAATTGCAGCATGACATAGATAGGATGCAAGACTGGGCGGAGAAGTGGCAGTTGGATTTCAACCCAACTAAATGTGTAGTGGTACATTTTAGCAGGTCAAATGGGATGAAGGAATATAACATTAAGGGCAAGACTCTTCGCAGTGTGGAAGATCAGAAGGATCTTGGGGTCCGGGTTCATGAGACTCTCAAATCGGCTTTGTAGGTAGAGGATGTGGTCAAGGAGGCGTGTGGTGTATTGGCCTTCATCAATTGAGAAATTGAGTTTAGGAATTGGGAGATAATGCTGCAACTGTATAAGACGCTGGTCAGACCCCACTTGGAGTACTGTGCTCAGTTCTACCTCTCGCCTCATTATAGGAAGGATTGGAAGCCATTGAAAGGATGCACAGGAGATTTACAAGGATGTTGCCTGGATTGGGTGGCATGCCTTATGAGGATAGTTTGGGAGAGTTCAATCTTTTCTCCTTAGACAGACAATGGATTAGAGGGGATCTGATAGACATGTATAAAATGATGAGGTATTAATCAGGTGGACTCTGAGAGGCTTTTCCCCAGGGCTGAAATGGTCGCCACAAGAGGACACAGGTTTTAAGATGCTAGGGAGTAGATACAAAGGAGATGTCAGGGATAAGTTTTTCACTCAGATGGTGGTGGGTGAGTGGAATCAGCTGCCATCAGTGGTAGTGAAAACAAATTCGATACGGTCTTTTAAGAGACTTCTGGATGAGTACATGGGACTTAATAGGATTGAGAATTATAGGTAAGCCTAGTAGGTAGAGTTAAGATCGGCACAACTTGTAGGCCGAAAGGCCTGTTTGTGCTGTAGTTTTTCTATGATTCTATAAGTCCCCTGGACTTGATGGGTTGCATCCCAGCATATTAAGGGAAGTAGATATAGGGATAATGGATGAATTGGTAATAATCTTCAAAGAAAATCCTTAAATTTTGGCATGGTCCCAGAGAATTGGCGAACTGCCGATGTTACACACTTAAAAGGGGAGACAAAAAACATGTAACAGATAGCTAACTACAGGCCAGTTAACTTAACATCTGTCATTAGGAAAATGTTAAGAAACCATTATAAAGGGTGTAATAGCACAGCATTTAGAACTGCATAACATAATCAAATAGAATCAACTTGGTTTCATGAATTTATTTGAATTCTTTGAGGTTGCAGTGACAGGATAGTTAAAGTGGAACCAGTAAATGCAATACACTTCAATTTCCAAAGAGAATTTGATAATGTACAGTACAAAAAGCTATTTAATAAGAGTCCATGGTGTCAGGGGTAGGATATTTGCATGGTTAGAGATTGGTTAACTGATGGAAGGCAGAGGGTTAAGTTAAAAGGGGAATTTTCAGGATGGCAATCTGCAACTGGTGAAATGCCACAAGAATCAGTGCTGGGACCACAGTTAGTTACAATATATATTAATGACTGGATATGAGAAGTTAATGTATTATTGTCAAGTTTGCAGATGACACAAAAATAAGGGGGAAAGCAAGTGGCAAGAATGACAGAATTTTCAGATAGATTATATAGGTTAGGTGAGTGGGTAAAATTTGGCAGAATGAATACAATGTAGGAAAATGTGAAGTTATGCACTTGGTTCATAAGAATAAGGGAGCTGAATATTAGTTAAATGGAGAAAGAGTGCAGAAAACTACAGTAGAGAAGGATTCCTGGGTTCTGTTGTATAAACCACAAAAAGCTAACATATAAGTTCAGCAGATAATGGGGAAGGTGCATGAAATGTTGGCTTTTATTTCAAAAGGAATGGAGGTTAAAAATAGGGGAATCTTGCTAAAACAATCCAGGATTCTAGTCAAAAATCACACCTAGAATAATGTGAACAATTTTGGTACCCTTACCTAAGGAAAGATGAGCAAAGATTTGAGGCAGTCCAGAGAAGGTTCACTGAATTGATCGCGGGTATGATTTGATTTATTATTGTCACATGTATTGGTATAAAGTGAAAACTATTGTTTTCACACACCTTACCAAAAGCTTACCGTTCATAGGAAGGAAAGGAGAGAATGCAGAATGTGTATTATAGTCAGGGGTCAAGAAAGATCAATTTAATATAAGTCCTTCAAAGTCTAAAGGCAGCAGGAAAGCAGCAGTTCTTGATTCAGTTGGTACATGACCCCAACGGTTTTGTACTTTTTTCCTGAAAGAAGTGGAAGAGAGCATATCCAGGGCGCTTTGGGTCCTTGATTGTGCTGGCCCCTTTTCCAAAGACAGGATCAATGATTGAGAGGCTGGTTTGTGTGATGGACTGGGTTTCTTTCGTGATCTTTTGTAGTTTCTTGCAGTCTTGGTCAGCCATACCAAAATGTGATACATCCAGAAAAGATGTTTTCTATTGTGCATCTGTAAACATTAGTGAGAGTTGTAGCAAATGTAACAAATTTCCCTAGCCCCCTGAGAAACTAAGGCATTGGTGGGCTTTCTTAACTAAAGCATCCATGTGCAGCGACCAGGAGAGCTTGTTAGTGATCTGAACACTTGAATCTCTTAACCATTTCCACCTCATCCCTGCTGATGTAGACAGGGGCATCTCCTCCACTATACTTCCTGAAGTCGATGTCTATCTCCTTCATTTTACTGACATTGAGGGAGAGATTATTGTCATTGCACCAATTCATCAGATTTTCTACTGCCATTGAGGGACAGATTATTGTTATTGGACAATTCACTAGATTTTCTCTCTTTTTCCTGCACTCCATCACATCATTGTTTGAGATTCGGCCCACTCCGGTGGTATCATCAGCAAACTTGAAAATACAGTTGGAGGGGAATTTGGTCACACAGTCTTAGGTGTCCATGGAATATAGTAAATGGCTGAGGACAGCCTTACAGGGCACCTGTCTTCAGGATAATTGTGGAGGAGGTGTCGTTCCCTATTGTTACTGATTGTGGTCTGTGGGTTAGGAAAACCAGGATCAGTCACAGAGAGGAATCCAGGGAAATACCACCTGCTGTGGACATGTTGCAGCAATAGGCAAACCATAGTGGATCCAGGCAATCTGGGAGATTGGAATGATCCGTGCCATGACTTCATAACAATGGATATCAGAGCCACTGGGTGATAGTCATTAAGGCATGCAATATGGCTTTTCTTCGGTATAAGGATGATGGTCGTCTTCTTGAAGCAGATAGGGACCTCAGATCAGTGTAAGGAGAGATTAAAGGTATCTGAAGATACCCCTATCAACTGTTCCTGCAGGATCTGAATGCTGGTCCAACTGCTCACCCTGGCCAGTGGTTTTCCATGGGTTGACTTTCAAGAAGGAGATCTGATGTTGGTGACCTCAGATACCGGTTTGGCCAAGGCTTCTGGGCTGGGAGACATGCCCTCATAGACCTCTTAAGCATGCACTGAGTTCCTCAAGGAGGGGTACATTGGTGCCAGTGATTCTACATACCATCATCTTGTAGCCTGTTATGATCTTGCCATAGTCAATGGGAGTCCGTGGGGCTAGCCTGGGACTCTGAGCTTGGTCCAATAGTGTCACTTGGTATGATTTATTGTTCTCTTAGATTGTGTCTGGATTTCCTATATAGGTCAGAATCACCTAACTTGGACGCCTCCGATCTGAACTTCCGCAAGCAGTGGTTCATCCATGGTTTCCAGTTGGCAAACAAGCTTTGCTGCCACCAGCAATATGCATCCTTGGGAGTGCTGGGCAAACCCTGGGCAAAAATACATATCGATTTTGCAAGACGAGTTACAAGCCATATGTTTTCAATATCACACTCAAAGTGGCTTAATGTTCAGTTGAAGAACTCTACAATGGCTACTGCCACTATCAATTAATTGAGAAAAATCTTTGCCAATGATATATCCCTGAGGGCTTAGTATCAGACTAGGGAACATTCTTCATAGTGGAGGGGCTTTAGAAATTTGTAAAATCACCATGTTAGATAAGCACCTCACCACTCAGTCTCAAATGAGTTAGCTGAACATGCTGTGCAAACTTTAAAGACATCAAAGAAGAAATAAGAAACTAGGCTTCTACTCTTTCATATTGCCAGCATTGTACTGCCTTATACACCACACCAAATGTGAGCATAGGTTCATGCCAACTGAGCTGTTAATGGGACACCACTTAAGGACACGTTTGGATATGACATTCCTGGATTAGATGGGAAGGATGGAAGCTAGGCAGGCCTCTCAGAAAGAAAATCACAATTCAAGGAAGAATGATGGCATTTTCCAAATTGATAATTTAATCATGGTCAAAAATTTTGCAGCAGGGCCAACATGGATGACTGGTAAGATTGTGCAAGAGAACAGGATCAGTCTCCTATATTGTAAAGATGCAAGGTTGTCACATCAACAAACATGTACACCATCTGAGGAAGTGCCTGATACAAGAGATCAATTGAAGACTCCAGCAGTAAATTTAGATCTGCCAGGATTGGTTACATGGATCCCAGGTGTAAATACAAAACACGAGGAATCAGTGGTTCTGGTAGGAGGCGGGAACCAAGGTGCACGAAGGTAGTGGTGAACCTAGTTAGGAAGAAAAAAATGGTATATAAAAGGATAAGAGAGCTAGGGGATGTTAGGGATCTAGAGGAGTATAAGGTGTATAGAAGGGAACTTAAAAAGGAAATTAGGAGAGCCAGAAGGGGTCATGAGAAGGCCTTGGCAGGTAAGATTAAGGAGAATCCCAAGGCCTTCTACAAATATGTGAAAAGTAAAAGGATGAGAAGAGAAGGGATAGAGCCTATAAAAGGTGAAGGGGGAAAAGTCTGTGTGAATCCGGAAGAAATGGCAGAGGTGTTTAACGAGTACTTTGCCTCGGTATTCACGGTGAAAAGTGAACTGGGAGATTGCACTGCAGGTTTGCGGCATACGGAAAAGATTGAGTATGTGGATGTTAGGAAAGAGGATGTGTTAGATCTGTTAAATTCTATCAAGATAGACAAGAAACCAGGACCGGATGGGATGTAACCCAGGTTATTGTGGGAGGTGAGGGAAGTGGTTGCAGAGCCCCTGGCGATGATCTTTGCGTCATCCATGGAAACGGGAGAGGTTCCGGAAGATTGGAGGATTGCGGATGTGGTTCCTATCTTTAAGAAAGGGAACAGGGATAGTCCAGGAAATTACCGACCGGTGATTTTGACTTCAGTGGTTGGTAAGCTGATGGAGAGGCTTCTGAGGGATAAGATATATGACCATTTGGAGACGTTTGGACTGATTAGAAATAGTCAGCATGGTTTTGTCAAGGGCAGGTCATGCCTTACGAGCCTAGTTGAGTTCTTCGAAAATGTGACTGAACACACTGACGAAGGAAGGGCAGTGGATGTAGTGTACATGGACTTTAGTAAGGCGTTTGATAAGGTCCCACATGCAAGGCTTCTGGAGAAGGTGAGAGGGCATGGGATCCAAGGAGCTTTGGCCTCGTGGATCCAGAACTGGCTTGCTGGCAGAAGGCAGAGTGTGGTTGTGGATGGGTCTTGTTCTGCATGGAGGTCGGTAACCAGTGGAGTGCCCCAGGGATCTGTTCTCGGACCCCTGCTGTTTGTCATTTTCATAAATGACCTGGATGAGGGAGTGGAGGGATGGGTTAGCAAGTTCGCCGACGATACAAAGATCGGTGGTGTTGTAGATAGTCTGGAGGGATGCCAAAAGTTGCAGCGGGACATAGACAGGATGCAAGACTGGGCGGAGAAGTGGCAGATGGACTTCAACGCAGATAAATGTGTAGTGGTCCATTTTGGCAGGAATAATGGGATGAAGGAGTACAATATAAGGGGTAGGAATCTTAGCTGTGTTGTAGAGCAGAAGGATCTCGGGGTCTGGGTCCATAGGACTCTTAAATCGGCCTCGCAGGTGGAGGAAATGGTCAAGAAGGCGTACGGTGTACTGGCCTTCATTAATCGATGAATAGAGTTTAGGAGTCAGGAGGTAATGATGCAGCTCTATAAGACTCTTGTCAGACCCCAGTTGGAGTATTGTGCGCAGTTCTGGTCGCCTCATTATAGGAAGGATGTAGAGGCTATTTAGAGAGTTCAGAGGAGATTTACAAGGATGCTGCCTGGATTGGGAGGCAGGCCTTATGAAGATAGGTTGAGGGAGCTGGGACTCTTCTCACTGGAGAGACGTAGGTTGAGAGGCGACCTGATAGAGGTTTATAAAATGTTGAGAGGAATAGATAGGGTGGACTCTCAGAGACTATTTCCCCGAGCTGAAATGGTCACTACGAGAGGACACAGATTTAAGGTGCAGGGAAGCAAATGCAAAGGAGATGTCAGGGGTAGGTTTTTCACTCAGAGGGTGGTGAGTGAATGGAACCGACTGCCATCGGAGATTGTTGAGGCAAACTCACTGGGGTCTTTTAAGAGACTTCTGGATGAGTATATGGAAAAGAATAGGATAGGGGGTTATAAATAGGTCTGTGGATTGGTAGATGTGATCGGCGCAACTCGTGGGCCGAAGGACCTGTTTGTGCTGTATTGTTCTATGTTCTATGTTCTATAACTGAGAATACAGCAGCTACTAAGAAAGAAATAGATCCTGGTTGATAAGTATGCCTTTTGCCTTGGTCTGACATAATTTTTCATTTTCAGGTGAACCTAGCTCAGAATTCAGACTTCTACTGGAGTTTGGAAGCTACTGGATTGAGTGAACTTATGACTAGTTAAGTTGAGGGCTTTTCCTGAAGTTTTTCTGAAAATTGTTGTTTATGTCAATGATGTTTTCTTTTGTTTCCTCCTTTGATTTCCCCCTTTACTTCAGAAGTTGGGGGGAAAATGAGTATGGTAGCTTGGCCTCTTTAAGGGACATGTGGTCGATCTGGACCTATGGAGTATCAAGGCGGGGAGATGAGCCAATCAAGTGCAAGGGTGTGTATCCGGGACTGGGCAAAGATCTGGAGATGGACTCAGGGAGGGCAGTGTACAGTCGCAGTTATTCTGCCTCATTTTGTTTGTAAATATAGTTATTTGTTCACAGGCTGAACACTCTTCACTGCTGAAATGTTACCTGACAGGAAAGGAACAATCCTGCCTGGTGATTGTTGAGTTGTGTCCATTCATCCATTGTCATAGCATCTGCATGATCTCGCTAATGTACCATGCCTTGGGACATTCTTTCCTGCAGCGTATCAGGTAGACAATGTTGACTCAAGAGTATGTACCATGGAAGGTGATGGCATCTGTATCGATGATCCACACATCTTGTAGAGGTTACTGTGGCAGGGTAGTGTGGTGTCGTGGTCACTGTTCTCCTGAAGGCTGGGTAGTTTGCTGCAAACAACGGTCTGTTTGAGGTTTGCGCAGTTGTTTGAAGGCAAGTAGCGGGGGTGTGGGGATGGCCTTGGTGAGATGTTTGTCTTCATCAATGACATGTTGAAGGTGCCGGAGAAGATGTCATAGCTTCTCCGCTCCAGGGAAGTACTGGATTCATCAGGCAAATGACGCTCCGCAAGTTCTTCCACAAACCCCATGAAGCCAACAGCAAATCCAATGAGACAGCCGGTAAACAGGATCAGCAGACAGAGCGATCCACGATGCAGCAACCAAAGAGGAAAGAGTTGAATTGGATTCCTCCAGAAGGCAGCTGCCCTCAACTCGACATGCATGCCCAAGCCGTCAAGAGATGCGTCAATGCCAGATTCATCAGCCACACTCACAAGACAGCCCCGAACGTCACTCAAGCCCAACACAATGCCATCCGCACTCTCAAGACTAACCGCAACATTGTCAGCAAACCAGCAAACAAAGGAGGGGCCACTGTCATACTGAACAGAATGGATTATAGCAAAGAAGTATACTGACAACTGAACAACGAGGAACACTACAGACAGTTACCCACAGTTCTGACCAAGAACACACCTGTCGACTCAACAGACTGATCAAGATCTTCATAGCACTCTCCGTGCACTCATCCCACATACTGGAGATCTCTACTGCCTCCTGAACATACACAAAGCTAACACATCCGGCCGTCCCATCATTTCAGGCAATGGGACCTTGTGTGAGACCTCTCTGGCTACGTCAAGGGCATCCTGAAATCCACTATAAAAAGAACACCCAGCTTCTCTTGTGATACTATGGACTTCTTACAGGAATTCAGCACCCATGGAGTAGTTAAACCAGGAAGACCCCTCATCACAACGATGTCTCGGCACTCTATAACTGCATCTCCCATGACAACGGCATTGCTGCAACTACCAAAGTACTCAATGCTGAAAACTGTCAATCTCCAGACACAATTCTATAACTCATCCACTTCATTCTGGACCACAATGTCTTCACCTTCAACGACCAGTTCTTCATCCAGACACATGGAACAGCCAAGGCGCCCCCAAATTCACATCTCAATATGCCAACATCTTCATGCACAGGTTCAAACAAAACCTCTTCACCGCACAAATCTTCCACTGATGTTTTACACTGGATACATCAATGACATTTTCTTTCTTTGGACTCACAGCAAACAATCACTGAAACAACTATATGATAACATCAACAAGTTCCATCCCACCATCAGACTCGCCATGGATCACTCTCCAGAATTGGTTGCAAACTTGGACACACACATCTCCATCAATGACACTCTTCCCAGCACTTCACCGTACCACAAGCCATGGATGACTTCACATTGCTCCACTTCTCCAGCTTCCACCCTAAACATGTTAAAGAAGCCAACCCCTATGAACAAGTCCTCCATACACACAGGATCTGCTCAGATGAGGAGGATCACAACAGACAACTGCGTTGCTGTCAAACACCCTTGTAAGAACAGGATATGGCGCTCGACTCATTGATCGACAGTTCCAAAAGCATCGCAGCAAAAAAACCGCACCGACTTCCTCAGAAGACAAACATGGAACAAGGCAGACAGAATACCCTTCATTGTCTAGTATCTCCCTGGAGTACAGAAGCTACAACATAGCATCGATGATATCATCAATGATGGTATCAATATATCAATGAAGATGAACATCTCTTCAAGCTGTTCCCACACCCCCACAATTTGCCTTCAAACAACCGTGCAACCTCAAAATAGACCATTGTAAGTGGCAAACTACCCAGTCTTAAATACATAGAGGCCAAAAGAGTAACTAGGGAGAGGGTAGGGCCTCTTAAGGATCATTAAGATCATCTACATGCGGATCCACAAGAGATGGGTAAGATCCTAAACGAATATTTCTCATCAGTATTTAGTAAGGAATGTTAGGGAAATTGTGGAAATAAATAATGATGTTTTGAGGGATGTTGTTGTTGTTGTTTGTCCATCGTCATCAGCAAGGACCACAACACCATTAGTCATTTTGAGGCTGGATGCGATATGTCCAAAGATGACTGATCAGGCCAATTTGGGCACAGAATGTCCTGGCACATATTGGACAGACTTGTGTAGACACTGTAGTTGTTACGCTAGTGGCTTTGGACTTGCGCAGCTCGTGCTTAAGTTGTGCTTCAGCAACACACCTTGCTTCATGAGCTTGACAGCCTTTGTGGATGAGGCAGTGCCAGGTAGGGAGGTTTTGTGCCAGCATTTCCCAGATAGTCACGTCAATGTCAAGCAACTTCAGGGAAGCTTTGAGTGTGTCTCTGAAACGTTTCTTCTGCCCTCCATGCAAGCATCTTCCAGCAGAGAGTTCCTCAAAAAGGAGCTGCTTGGGTATGCGCTTGTCTGGCATACAGATGACATGACCTGCCTACAGGGTCTGCGCTCTCATCAGCAGTGTGTGGACTGATGGTAGACTTGCTCTGGAGAGAACTTCAGTATCTGGTATTTTGTCTTACCATTGGATGCGTAATATTCTGTGAAGACAAGTCATTTGGAAATGATTCAGCTGTCTTGCATGCCTTCGATACACAGTCCATGTTTCACAGGCATACAGGAGGGTAGCGGTGTAGACCTGTAATTTTGTTGCTGGGCTGATTCCTCGACATTCCCATACAGTGGAGCACAGTCTACCGAAAGCAGAACTTGCCTTTGCTATTCTGCGGTTAACTCCTATATCAAAAGTCACTGCTTAGGAGAGGGTGCTGCTAAAATAAGTGAACTGGTCCACTGTGTGTAGTTTCTGCCCTTTGACTGTGATTATGGGTTGTGTGTACAGTGCATGAGGAGCAGGTGGTGCATGACTTCAGTCTTTTTAATGTTACATAGAACATAGAACACTACAGCACAAACAGGCCCTTAAGCCCACAAGTTGTACCGATCATATCAGTACCTACCAGGCCATAGAACTGTCTGTAATTCCCAATCCCATTAAATCCCATGTACTCATCCAGAAGTCTCCTAAAAGACCCCAGTGAGTTTGCCTCTACCACCACTGACAACAGCTGATTCCATTCACTCACCACCCTCTGAGTGAAAAACTTACCCCTAACATCTCCATTGTACTTGCCCCCCAGCACCCTAAATCTGTGTCCTCCCGTAGTGACCATTTCAACCCTGGGAAATAGCCTCCAAGAATCCACCTCAACATCTATTCCTATTCCTCTCAACATCTTATAAACCTCTATCAGGTCGCCTCTCAACCTTCGTCTCTCCAGGGAGAAGAGACCTAGCCTCCTCAACCTATTTTCATAAGGCATGCCTCCCAATCCAGGCAACATCCTTGTAAATCTCCTCTGCACCCTCTCAATAGCTTCTACATCCTTCCTGTAGTGAGGCGACCAGAATTGCACACAGTACTCCAAGTGGGGTCTGACAAGGGTCTTATGTTGATGGTGAGTCCAAAGTTGTTACAAGCCGTGGAAAATTTGTCCATAGTGACTTGCATCTCTGGCTCTGAGCCATCATACATGGTGCAATCATTAGCAAAGAGGAAATCTCTCAGAGCAGTCTCCTTCATTTTGGTAACAGCTTTAAGCCTCCTCAGGTTGAAGAGCTTCCCATCCACCCTGTACTTGAGGCTGATTCCAGCAATACTGTCCTGGAAGGCATCATTCAGCATGGCAATAAGCATCATGCTGAACAGTGTGGATGCCAGCACACAGCTCTGTTTGAGGCCATTGGTAACTGGGAATGCCTCAGAGGATTCTCCGCCATCCAATACCCTAGCCATCATGCCATTATGGAACTAGCGTACCATCTGAATGAATTTGGGGAGGAGCTGAACTTTAACATGATCTTTCACAGGCCTTGTCAGCTTAGTGTCAAAGGTTTTCGCGAAGTCAACAAAGATTGTGCAATTCTGAAGTTGGCATGCAGCAAAAATCATGTCAGTAGTCCCATAACCTTTGCAGAAGCCACACTGTGACTCTGGAAGTAGGCCTAGTTCCAGATGAGTGACCAGACGATTTAGCAGGACTTTTGCGAGGGTTTTTCCTGTGATGGAGAGCAGCGAGATTCCTCAATGGTTGTCACATACTTGCCAACTGCCTTTCCTCTTGTAGAAGTGTGTGATGGAAGCTTTTTTAAGCTCCTGAAAAATAGATCCTTGCTTCCAAAAGGACTGGAATAACTCGGTGAGCTTCTCGACAAATGCAGGACCAGCAGCTTTATAGATCTCTGCAGATATGGAATCTGCCCCTGGGGCTTTGCCACTGGATAGCTGGCTGACAGCTTTCGTGGCTTTGGCTACTACCGGTAGGTCATCCATGGCGCTGTTGATATCAATCTGGGGAATCCTGTCTATTATCTCATTATTAATAGATGACGGTCGGTTGAGGACGGCTTCAAAGTGTTCAGCTCATCTCTGCAGGATCTAAGCTTTCTCTGTAATGAGACTTGTACCACCTGTAGTCAAGAGGGGAGAACTCCTGAGAGATTGAGGTCCGTAGAGAGTGTTGAGGGCTTTCTAGAACCATTTCAACTTGTTTCTATCAGCGTATCCCTGTATTTCATCTGCCTTTGTGCTCTGCTAAGCACCCTGAATTTTATTCTGGACTGTCCTGCGAGCACTGATAAAAGCATTTTTCTTGGCAGCTGAAGATGGGTCATTCTAACAGGCCTGATGAAGATGGTGCTTTTCAACAAGCAGAGTCTGTATCTCCTCATCATTCTCATCGAATCAATCATGATGCTTACAGGTAGAGGGCCTGAGCAGCTTCAGTACAGATGAATGGATAGCATCCCTGAAGCGTTCCCAGTCGTCCTCAGCGCTGCCTGGTCAGTAGATCAGCAAGCTTGATTTCTAAGTCTTCAGCCAGTGCTGAAGCTATGCTGGGATTCTTTAACGTGGCTGTATTGGTTTTTGCTTCCTTGTGGTCGCCTCTTGGGTTTGATGCAGAGCCTCATTTTAGAGACAATGAGGCTGTGATCTGTCCAACAGTCAGCACCACACATGGCCTTGGTCACTCTAACATTCTGCCTGTCTTTCTTCCTGACAATGACATAGTCGATAAGATGCCAATGCTTACAGCAGGGGTGCATCCAGGAGGCCTTGTTATAGGTAGGCAGATAGAAGGTTGTGTTGTGATGAGGAGGTTGTGTGCTGCACAGGTCTTCACTAAGAGTAGACCATTACTGTTACAGTTGCCCACTCCATGCCTCCCAATGACTCCCTGCCAGATTGCAGAGTCACCCTACACTCACATTGAAATCGCTAAGCAAGACCACTTGTCGGTACTGCTCACTGCTAATATTAGGGTGTCTAGTTCTTCGTAGAACTTGTCTTTCATCTCGTCTGGGTTGTTCATTGTGGGGGCATACATGCTGATCAGGGTGGCTTGACTTCTGTTCTGTAGCAGAAGCTGTAATGTCATAAGCCAGTTATTCACACACTTGGGTAAACTAGCAAGTTTCCAGACAAGGTGACTCCTGACAGCGAATCCAACGCCAGCATCACAATGCTCATCGCTGCCGCAACTGCTCCAGAAAAAAGCGTATCCACCTTCAGTTTCACTGACCTATGTTGGCAAGACGAGTTTCACTCAGGGCTGCAATGTCAACGTTGTATCTTGCAAGCTCTCTGGCAACTAAGGTTGTTCTTCTCTCTGGTTTGTCTGATGTAGCGTTATCCAAAAGCGTGCACACAATCCAAGTGCCTACGATGAGCAGTGTCACCTTGTGTTTTATTTTGTTTGTTCGATCGCAAGATGGGATCCCCACCAGCCGTGATAAACTGGCCAAGGTGTAGTGAAGCAGGCAATGTTTAGAGCATCTTTTCTAGCCCCATTCTCATTTTATGGAGGTGAGCAGTGTGTTCCTGAAGAGGACTGCTCAGTTGCCCCGGCAGGCGCCAAGTTCCACTGTTGCTTCAGTCAGTGGAAAACACCATTAGACCTGAGTTGCCCGTGTGCAGGTCCGTGACTACAGCTCCCAATGTCTCCACAACTGCTGCTTCGTTGCTTGCCCATCGCCACAGGACTACCACTTGATTTGGATTAAAGTGAGGGGGAGTTGCGCAGCATCAGCCTCACTCTCTCTTCCCAATTCCCATCTAGATCCAGTGGCAAGACAAGGGTCAAGATGGTTGAAGATGGGACTAGGCACAGTGGATGACCAGGACATCTTCTGTGTTTTATCCTACTCTTTGCGTTCCACAATGCTTGCAGAGACTGCCTTCTTGACCGTTGGACCTTCATTGGTCTCATCCGCTCAATCTGCCGGACTCTGTCTTCGCATGCTGGGATAGATATAAAATGCTATAGACATTGTTTAAATGCAGCCAGCTGGTGTTGAATAGGAGGATATTTTAATTGTGTTAGATGAAGTAGATTAAAAGAAGGCTATTGTAATGCATAAAAATAATAGATAAGCCAGCTGGGCCAAATAGTCTGGCTCTGTGCTATAAACTACATGCAACATACTACCACAATAAATCTCCACATAAATAATTAGTGACAATGCCCCTGTCTTCTCACTGTCACCCTACAATATTTTTCTTGTCAGATAACAATGCAGTTCCATGTTAAAAGCCTCAATTGACCCTACCTCCACCTCAATCTCAGACAGTGCATTCCAGACCCTAACCGCTCACTATGTGAAAAACTTTTCTTCATATTGTCATTTCTTCTTTTGCCAATTACCTTAACTGTGTGCTCTGGTTTTCTACCTTTATACAATGGGAGCTACTTTTATAGAACATAGAACATAGAACATTACAGCACAGAACAGGCCCTTCGGCCTTCGATGTTGTGCCGACCAAAATAAAAAGCAATGCCCCTCCAAACTAAACCATTCCCTTCTCTTCCATATACTTATCAATTAACCTCTTAAACGCCACCAAACTTGGCGCATCTACAACAGCTGCAGGCAGGGCATTCCACTCCCTAATCACTCTTTGAGTAAAGAACCTACCTCTGATATCCGTCCTATAACTCATACCCCTTAATTTAAAGCTGTGTCCCCTCGTGCTAGCTTTCTCCATCCTAGGAAAAAGGCTATCACTGTCCACCCTATCTAAACCTCTAATCATCTTATATGCTTCAATAAGATCCCTCTTAGCCGCCTCCTTTCTAACGAAAACAACCTCAAATCCTTCAACCTCTCTTCATAGGACCTGCCCTCCATACCAGGCAACATCCTGGTAAACCTCCTCTGTACCCTCTCCAATGCCTCCACATCTTTCTTATAATGTGGGAACCAGAACTGCACACAATACTCCAAGTGCGGCCGCACTAGAGTTTTGTACAGTTGCAACATGATGCTGCGGCTTCTAAATTCAATCCCCCTACCAATAAAAGCTAAGACTCCATATGCCTTCTTAACAACTTTATCCACTTGACTGCCTTTTCTCCATCTGTTCTGTCTAATCCCCTCATCGTTTTGAATATCTCTATCAATTCTCCTCTTAACCTTCTCTTCTCCAAGGAAAATAGTACTAATTCCTCAAATCTGTCAACATAACTGAAGTTCCTCATCTTGTGGACCATTATCATGGATCTTTTCTGCACCCTCTCTAATGTCTTCACATCATTCCTAAATGATAAGGATGCCAATTGACTCAAGAACAGCTTCTTCCCTGCTGCCATCAGACTTTTGAATGGATCTACCATGCATTAAGTTGAACTTTTTCTACACCCTATACTATATTCTGCACTCTCTCCTTTGCTTCTCTATGAACAATATGCTTTGTCTGTATAGAAAATCAAATAAAGTGTGACACCCAGAACTACAATAATCCAGCTGAGGCTGAACCAGTGCTCTATATAAGTTTAATATAACTTCCTTTCTTTTGTACATAATACCCTTATTGGTAAAGCCTAAGATGCTGAATGCTTCATTAATCTTTCTCTTAATCTGTCCTGCCGCCTTCAATGATTTATGCACATCTACAAGGTCCCTCTGCTTCTGCGCTCCTTTTAGAATTGTTCCTTCTTTTTATATTGTCTTTCTTCTTACCAAATGAATCACTTGACATTTCTTGCATTACATTTCATCTGCCACTTGTGTACTAATTCCACCAATCTGTCTATGTCCTTTTGGAGTTCTACACTGTCTTATTCAAAGATATACACATGGAGTAAGGGAAAGTCATAAAGATGTAAAATGGAAAAATGCCAAAATGATTATGAAAACTAAAAAAATCTGCAACTCGCATTTTCTTCTGAAGAAATGGAATTTCCATTTTTTTGACACTAGAGAGGTTAAGAATAATTATCACTTACTATATCATTAAAAGCTCAGTTAAGCATGATTGAATCAGCCTTAAACTTATTTTGACTGAGAATCGATTCAGGTTGTATCATGATCTCTGTTGATTCCACTGAAAAGACAACAATTGATTCCACCGTGCAGCTTGAGGAAGAGCAGGTTAGCAATGAAAGTAACTTCTAGATTGTGCCCGATGTGTGGATGACAGAAGCTGCTGTTAGTTTTACCAGTAAGAGTGAGCATCTACAGTCTACTATTATTACAGCAAAATCCTGGCAATTAGTGAATCTGCTTCTAGAACATAGAACATTACAGCACAGTGTAAGCCCTTTGGCCCTTGATACTGCACCGACCAGTGGAACCAAACTAATGACCCTCTAACCTAAACTATTCCAATATTATCCATATGCCTATCCAATGACCATTTGAATGCCCTTAAAGTTGGCGAGTCCACAACTGCTGCAGGCAGGGCATTCATGCCCTTACAACGCTCTGAGTAAAGAACCTACCTCTGACATCCTTCCTATAATTATCACCCCTCAATTTAATGCTATGTTCCCTCGTGTTAGCCATCACCATCCGAGCAAAAATGCTTTCTTCTATCAAACTTTCAAGTATATTCAGATCATAGCAAATCTCTGCATAAAAAAATCCTCATCTCATCTTCTTCCAATGATCTTAAATCTGTATTCTCTGGTTATTGAGCTTTCTGTCATGCCAAGAAAATGGTCAATGGGCATAAAAGCAGCAAAATGAATTTCCTTTGGTGACAATCCCCAGCCTTTGCATGGGGAAATCACTGACTGATCTATCTATAGGATACACTGAGTACAGCTCCTTGGAGATTGGTAGTTAACTCACTAGGTGCAAATCCTGTCTAAACAGGCTCCTGAGTGGATCCATTCTTGCACTGTCCTGATTGGAACCTGATTGTGTATACTACAAGCTTGTGGTTTTGCTTTTTTTCTTTTTGTGCATTAACCACCTGGTCCTTTATAGCTGACTCCTAGGGTTATTACACTGGCGATGAGGTGAAAGGAATGTTTCGGTAACCCTGCTTATCAGATCCTGGTAAACCTGTATCATGCACTTTTTGCAATGTCATTTTTCAGGAAATTGGAGCCATGTGATGCAGGTGTTGACAACTAATCACAATACGCTGAAAGAATGAGGTACTGTTTTCGGGCTAGCTAAATAGGAGATAACCAGCAAAAAGTCACTCTAATCACTCGTTGAGTGGATTCATCATTGTATTGTCTCAGTTGGGACTTGTGTGTGTTCACCACAGGCTTGTAGTTTTATTTTATTTTGTGCCTTTAGAGGTGACTCCTGGAGTTATATTGCAACATAAAGAAGTGATAATTCTTACTCAATGATAAAAAAGTCTGTTTAAAGAAATCAAATGTGTTCAAATAATCTTTGCAGTAACAGCCCTGTCATTTAGACCATAACGTCTCACAGCTGATTCAGTTAAGCCAGCTATCTTAGAATTGTACAGTAGTATGGCATAGAACAAGGCCATTTAATACAAAGTCTTAACCAGTTTCTTTCACCAAAATGATCAAGTTGTTCTCAGTCCTATTTTGTACCATGGGAGAATTTTATGGCTTCCTGCTAGTGTAATTGACATCAGAGACAGCAGTGGTGATGGCAGGAGGAAGTTAACAAGTAAAATAGAACAGGTAGTTGAGATATTCCAACATTTTCCTGCCCACCTCTTAGCTGTTCCCCCATAACATGGTGGACAGTTAAGGTGTCAGCCAGCTCAGCTGTCCTTCGGCTTGAGGTACTTAATTGGACAGTTAATTGTGAACAGTTAAGAGCCTGTTTCTGCTCCTGCCACAACAATACATGCAGTTCGGCAAAGCATTGCGAAGAAACACAGTAAGAAGTCTCACAATACTAGGTTAAAGTCCAACAGGTTTATTTGGTAGCAAAATCCACTAACTTTTGGAGCGCTGCTCCTTCGCCAGGTGAGCGGGAGTTTTGTTCATAAACAGGGCATATGGTTGGAATGCGAATCATTACAGGTATTCAAGTCTTAAAGGTACAGACAATGTGAGTGGAGAGAGCGTTAAGCACAGATTAAAGAGATGCGTATTGTCTCCAGCCAGAAAAGTTAGTGAGATTTGTGGGTAGTCTGGAGGGACGTCTGAAGTTGCAGCGAGACATAGATAGAATGCAAGACTGGACAGAGAAGTGGCAGATGGACTTCAACGCGGATAAATGTGTGGTGGTCCATTTTGGCAGGACCAATGGGATGAAGCAGTATAATATCAAGGGTAGAAGTCTTGGCAGTGTTGAGGCGCAGAAAGATCTTGGGGTCCACGTCCATAGGACTCTTAAATCTGCCCCGCAAGTGGAGGATGTGGTCAAAAAGACATATGGTATACTGGCCTTCATTAATAGAGGGATTGAGTTTAGGAGTCGGGAGGTAATGCTGCAACTTTATAAGACCCTTGTCAGACCCCATTTGGAGTACTGTGTGCAGTTCTGGTCGCCTCACTACAGGAAGGATGTGGAAGCTATTGAGAGGGTGCAGAGGACATTTACAAGGATGTTGCCGGGATTGGGAGGCACGCCTTATGAAAATAGGTTGAGAGAGCTAGGTCTCTTCTCCCTGGAGAGACAAAGGTTGAGAGGCGACCTGATAGAGGTTTATAAGATGTTGAGAGGAACAGATAGAGTGGATTCTCGGAGGCTATTTCCCAGGGCTGAAATGGTCGCAACGAGAGGACACAGGTTTAAGGTGCTAGGGGGCAAGTATAGAGGAGTTGTTAGAGGTAAGTTTTTTACTCAGGGGGTGGTGAGTGAATGGAATCGGTTGCCGTCAGTGGTGGTAGAGGTGAACTTGCTGGGGTCTTTTAGGAGACTTCTGGATGAGTACATGGGATTTAATGGGATTGGGAGTTACAGATAGTTCTATGGCCTGGTAGGTATAGATATGATCGGCACAACTTGTGGGCCAAAGGGCCTGTTTGTGCTGTAGTCTTCTATGTTCTATGATTTTGCAACCCCAACACTGTCTACCACTCTGAATAAAACCTTAGACTCACCTGTAAGTCTGACATTCATGGATCTCCTCCTTGGGAGGTCTTGCAGCTCCAGCAGTGACCACTACTGAATTCTGGTGGTGTTGGGACTACTCGGCTGCTAGAAGCTCTCACTGGCATTCCCTGAGGGATGAAAGTCCCTCTCTCAGCTTGTTAAAAGCATACCCAACAGCCTTTTTTTAAAAAAAGTTGACCAGCTCAAGACTGACTTTTTGACTGGAGTAGTGACTAATACAATCACTGCCATCCCCTCAATCCCAACCACCACCCTGTAAAATTCATCTCTTTATCTTCAATTTTTTCTCTCCTATAATTATCTAATTCCCGAGATTACTACAGGATTCCTATGCATCTCGTTATTCAGGAATTACATTCCAAATCCTAACTTTTAAGTGTGAACCACATTACTGTGGGCCTGGGATCACATGTAAGCAGATTTCCTTCCTAAAAAGTTATTAGCAAACCAGATGAATCTTTACATCAATCAACAGTGATTTCATGGTCATTTCATGGTCAAGTTGCAGAGCTGGGCCGAGAGGTGGCAAATGGAGTTTAATGTGGAAAAGTGTGAGGTAATGCACTATGGCAGAAATAATAAATGTGTAGAGTATAGGGCAAATGGTAGGATTCTTAGTAGTCTAGATGAACAGAGGGATCTTGGTGTGTATGTGCATCGATCCCTGAAAGTAGGCAGTCAGGTCGAGAAGGTTGTTAGGAAGGCATATGGAGTCTTGGCTTTTATTGGTAGAGGGATGGAATTTCGGAGCCGCAACGTCATGTTGCAACTGTACAAAACTCTAGTGCGGCCGCACTTGGAGTATTGTGTGCAGTTCTGGTCCCCACATTATAAGAAAGATGTGGAGGCATTGGAGAGGGTACCGAGGAGGTTTACCAGGATGTTGCCTGGTATGGAGGGCAGGTCTTATGAGGAGAGGATGAGGGATTTGAGGTTGTTTTCGTTAGAAAGGAGGAGGCTAAGAGGGGACCTGATCGAAACATATAAGATGATTAGAGGTTTAGATAGGGTGGACAGTGATAGCCTTTTTCCTAGGATGGAAAAAGCTAGAACGAGGGGACACAGCTTTAAATTAAGGGGTGATAGTTATAGGACGGATATCAGAGGTAGGTTCTTTACCCAAAAGGGGGTTCGGGAGTGGAATGCCCTGCCTGCAGCAGTTGTAGATGCGCCAAGTTTGGTGGCGTTTAAGAGGTTAGTTGATAAGTATATGGAAGAGAAAGGGAATGGTTTAGTTTGGAGGGGCATTGCTTTTTATATTGGTCGGCGCAACATCGAAGGCCGAAGGGCCTGTTCTGTGCTGTAATGTTCTATGTTCTATGTTCTATTCTTAATATTTTAATTCCAGATTTTTTTTTAATTCAAATTTCACCATCTACCATTGCGGGATTTGAACCTGTGTCCCTAGAGCATTATCCTGCATTTCTGGATTACTAGCCCAGTCACAATACCACAATGCCACAGAAAATTTGCATTTATATATCATCATTCATAAGTACTGGGCACCCACAGTGCCTAACAGCCAAAGGTGTATTTTTGTAATGTAGTCAGTTATAAAGTAGACAGGTGATTTGCAAATAGCAATCAGCAACATAAGGACTAAACAACTTGTTTTGTGCAGTACCAGCGCTAACTCTTTTTCTCTTCCATTCAGGTGTGAAGGAATGAAAGCTCAAACAATTTATTTATAACAATACCCATCTGGAGCCCTCCACTCTTTCCTGTCCCTCTGATTCCATCTCTTCTAATCTCAGTTCTTGCAGTGTATTTACTGAACCACCTGACCTTCCTTCTCTAATGCTGAATGTTCTCTGCACAACAACTATTCAGTTTCATCCCCTTATGCCCTCACCTTAATGAATTTCGGGCTCAGCACAATGCTGAACTTTGTCATTTTTGACAGCGTGCTTACTTCTTTTGGGCAGGAATCTTCCAGTCGTTCAACAGATCATGTCGTACACCTCCTGCATTCCCCCTCTATCTGGCCCTTTCCATCAGGCATCTTACCTGCTCTAGATCTTTTCACTGTCATGTCAATAGTTATCATTGACCATCTTAATTTCTTTGCTCCTCCGACCCACTCCAATCTGTCTCCTTCTGAACTTGCTGCACTCCATTTTCTCAGGTCCAATTCTGATTTTGTTACCAAACCTGCTGTTTTCTGGCTTACCTCCTTCCCAAAATCCATAAACAGGACTGTCTTGGTAAGCCCATGGATTCAGGCTATTCCTGCCCACATTTTCTTCCCACTATGACTCCATTCTCTCTCCCTTTGTCCAGCCTCGATCCACTGATATTCATGATTCTCTGATGCCCTATGACGTATCAACAAATTTCTGTTTCCTTACCATAAGCATATCTTCTTCACCATGAAGATCAAATGCCTCTACACATCCATCCTCCACCAGGGTGGTCTATTGGCTCTCTGCTTCTTCTTTGAACAAAAGCATAAATAATCATCCCCCACCATTATTCTTTTCTGCCTTGCTGAACTTGTTCTCTTACTGAACAGTTTCTCCTTTAGCTTGTCTTACTTCCTCCAAATGGCTACGAACATCCATACAGGCCCCAGTTACAAATTCTTGGGGGTATGTGGAACATTACTTTTTCCAGTCTTGCAGAGGCCCCCTTCTACATTTTTCTGGTACATGGATGACTGTATTGGTGCTGCTTTGTGCCATCATCTGGACCAGGAAGCCCAGCAACTTCCACAGGTGGTTCACACTCTGCATCAATCAGATCATTCTGACGATGCTACTTTCAAAACCATGGTTTTGATATGTCTTCCTCTTTCCTGAACTGAGATTTTACTTCATTGGTTGACAAACCTTCATGTTCACCCCATCTCCCATGGGAGATGGGCAGCGGGGTAGCACAGTGGCTAGCACTGCTGCCTCACAGCACCAGAGACCCGGGTTTGATTCCGAGCTTGGGTCACTGTTTCTGTGGAATCTGCATATTCTCCCCATGCCTGCATGGGTTTCCTCCAGGTACTCTCCCTCCCACAGTTTGAAAGACATGCTGATTAGATGCATTGGCCATGCTAAATTCTCCCTCAGTGTGCCCATACAGGCAACTAGAGGACTAGGGAATTTTTACAGTAACTTCATTACAGCGTTAAAGTAAGTGTACTTGTGACACTAATAAATAAACTTTAAACCATAATTTTACCTCATCCTTTCTGCTTTTTCCAGAACTATGATAAGATTCCCTTTATTCTCACTTTCCCCCACCAGCATTCGCATCCAAAGGATCATATTCCATCATTTCCATGAATTCCAGCATGATACCGCTACCAAACACATCTTCCCCTCACCTCCACAATCACACCTTCCTGCCATGCCACTGCAGTTAGCATTCCATAGGAATGCTGTGACACCCTGGTCCACTCCTGCATTGCCCCCAACTTCTCATTCACTTTTCATGCAATTGCAGAAACTGTAACACCTGCCCATTGAGTCTCTCACCATTTAAAGCTACAAACCACACACAATCCTTTTCATTTGCGCCTCCTTTAGTTTAGGCTATTGAACTCACTGCTTACAACGCAGTCTCTTCTGCATTAGACTGACTAAATAAAGGTTGGGTGACTGCTTTTGCAGAATACCACAGGTCAGTCCACAAAGATGATCTCAACCTTGGCTTCCACCTATCCCTGACCTTCTATTTTGCTCCATTACTTTTCAACAGTATAAAACCCTTCACATTTCTCCCTCTCTTCAGCTCTAAAGAAGAGCCATCCAGATTCAAAACATTAACTCTTGCTTCTCTCTTTCCACATATGCTGCCAGACCACAACAGCATAAGAAACAAGAACAAGGGTTGTCCATGCAACGCTTCAAGCCAATCTGCCATTCAACAGGATCATGGCTGATCCAACCAACATTCCTCACATCCATTTTCCTGCCTTTCTCTGCAACACTTGATAGATTCTTGATCAGTAAGTATTTCTGTCTCAGCCTTAAATATACACACAGAGTGGAACTTTATGGCCTCGCTCATAGTGAAACCATAAACTTCTGCCTGAGTCAACGGACCTTTCTATGATCTGCCCCTCATCTATGCTGATTCCCGTGGCAGGCGGGATGGTCAAATTCCGACCAAGGACTCTGACTCCATAGCTAATTTCTGAAGGCTCACTACCAGCATAAGAAATTCCTCTTCATCTCAGTCTCATGAAACTCATGAAACCATGTTCTCTGGTCCTAAACTTTCCCATGAGGGAAATCATTCTCTTAGCATTTACCCTGTCCAGCCCCTGGCACTGCGAGGCAGCAGTGCTAACTACTGTGAAACAGATTGATATATTTCTGATTAACAATAACATATAGTGGGTTCTGGGGGTAGTATGGGCAAAAGGCATTATTGTGTCCACTCAGCCATAATTGTATTGAATGGAGAGTCTTAACAGGCTGAATAGCTGACTTCTGCTCCTATGTTCTTATTTAATAGATGCGAGCTTGAAAAAAATTCAAGAAGCAATCATTCAGTTCCAAAGGACAGTCAACACTATTATTATTATCATAATTCAAGCAATTGAAATAGAACAAGAGCAAGTGAAAGCATAAGTTGGGCACATAAAGCACCTCAAATTTTTTTCCGGTATTCAATAGCTGATCATAACTGAACTTCTGCATCAATATCACTTTCGACTCAATCATCAAATCTATGTATTTCCTTAGCATCAAAAAAATTTATTGATCTTAACCGACTCATTAACTTAACCTGAGTGTCCATCTGCAGGCCTTGTAGGAATTAAGACTTCTCAGAATCTTGTTTCATAGAAAATAGGAACAGGAGAAGACCCTTCAGCCCTTTGATCCTGCTCTGCAATTCATTATTATCATAGCAGATCACCAAACTCAATATCCTGATCCCTAAATGTTTCAATAAATTACCCTTCATTCTTCTAAATTTCAATGATTAGAGCCCAATCTATTTAACCTTTGCTCATAAGACAATCCTTCCACACTGAGGATCATCCTTGTGAATCTTCTTTGAACTGCCTCTAATGAAATATAGGGGTGGATTCTCCCAGACAAATTCAAAGTGTCGGATTCATGTAGAAGCTGCAGTAAATCATGCTTTTTTTTTTCAGCAGGAGTTTAAAAATTAATCTCTCACACCCTGTGGATGATTCACATTAAGATGCTGGGGTGGCCTATCCCCACTGAGAGTCCGGCAGCATTGTGCTGAGCGGGCCATTGCACATGTGCCAATCCATCGGCACCATGATAGGTGCATGTGCAGTGGCCCCTGTCTGCCAGCCTCCCAGTTGCTGGCCAGCCCTGCAAACCCCCATTCCTCCCTTCCCCCCACTCTCTCCATGGTTTGATTACTGTCTCTCCCCAACCTCACCAAAATATGCCTGGGCCCGCCCCAACCATCCTGCCCCAATTGTTGGCCTCCCTCCTTCTGTCACTCAGATCAAGTGCAGAGTGACAGTGGGATCTCCCACCAATCGTTCCCCCCCACTCCTCCCAAGAGGCCCTGCCCCCATTAGGCCTTGCCCCTTGGCTAGTAGGCAGGAAGATTTTAGCCACAGGCTTACTATGCTATTTAAAACATATTTAGGTTACCTTCCACATACATTATGTAGCTCTGCGAGATGCCGACAGTGCCAGAAATCTGGTCCTGGGTGATGCATGGAGGCCTAGTACTACACTATAAAAGCAGCGCAGCAGGATGGGAGAATCACAGTATTCCAGATGTGGTCTAAGAACAAAGAAAGAACAAAACAGCACAGGAAACAGGCCCTTCAGCCCAATAAGCCCACGCCGTCACCTCAACGTTCCCACTTCCACCCATGATCCCTGGCTATGTTTATAGAAATCTGCATTGGAACCAAATTTGTGAGATAATTTAGGGAGAATTTGTTTTGCCAATCAGCCTAAGAGCACATCTTTGGGGTGTGGGAGGAAACCGGAGCACCCAGATAAAACCCACGCAAGCATGGGGAGAATGCTCAAACTCCCACAGATACAGATCCAAATCTATGTATCCGCACAGCACAGTGATAGTTACTGAGCTGTCATGTTGTCCATCAACTGATCCAGATCAAGCGTACACTAACGATGTGAAGCACTAGGATACTCTTGAAAAATCCAAGAGCAGCCCTCTCACGACCCATCGTGTGTATGCCCCTTGTTGGACAACAAGGCAGACTGAATTACGTGTAGGATAAAACAGGAATACATCAATACCACTCACAATTTACGCAATTCCCAGGGAACTCCCAAGACTCATGATCCCTGTTTTATTTTCTCACCAGTATCTTGTACATTTGCAGAAAGATTTCCCTACTCTAATACCCTAATCCCACTTGATAGAAAGACTAATGAAGTTTTGGCCTTATGACTAGCTGTTGCACCTGTGTGCCATCTATGTTTCACGCACACATACCCCCAAATCTCTGTGTTGCAGCTTTCTGCAAATTGTCCCAATTTAAATTACTGTTCTTTTGTTGTTCCTTCCAAAGCGAACAACTTCACATTTTCCAAAATTATACTCCATCTGCTAACTTTTTGCCGGCTTACTTGATCTATCAATATCTCTTTGTAAAGAACAAAGAACAAAACTGTTCGCATCTCTCTCACAATTTGCCTGGCCACCTATTTTTTTGTGCTGTCTACAAATCTGGCTGCAGTCCATTTCTTCCAAATGATTAATATATATCGTAAACAGTTGTGGTCCCAGCACTGATCCCAATGGAACCCATTAGTTATAGCTCAATTTGAAAAAGAATCCTTTATCCGCACTCACTAGTTTCTGTCCATTAGTCAATTCTCTATCCATATCAACATACTATCTCCAATATCAATAACTCTTATCTTATGACTTGACCTTTTGTGAAGTAGCTTGTTGAACACCTTTAGAAGTCTAAATGCAATATATTAACTGGTTCCCCTCTGTACACTATGTTGATTTTTCCAGCATTTTGTTTTTTAACTTGATAATTCTGTCAACATCCTGGAAAAAGGTGGTGAGAACACTAAATTCCACTCTTAGAATGGGTGACACTCAAAACTGTACACTTATGTGCAGTTCACAATCACAATTTCAACCGTTTTAACTACTATGTAAACAGAAAACATATGTACGCTCGTAAGTAGTTTGTTTTGGGATTCTAGGTATATTGTTGAGACTATTTTGTTAGAGGTGCAGTTCAAAAGCTTACTTATGAAAGCTAAAAGAGTAAAAATTTGGAAGAGCACAGGTATATTACCACTACCAGTTTAATTATCTCAAGATGGTTAGGGAGTCAGGTATTTTCTTTGAGCAATAGTCAAAGTAAAAACTCTGATGGTGTGGATAGCCATAAATTTTGACCAACATCACAAGGGTATATCAACCTGCCACATGTTTAATGCTATAATAAATGCAAAACTGTGTAAGAAAATATTATGTTAATTTTAGGTTACTATTGTTTTTAAGACAACATAATTCACAAGCATAGTTCTTCTAAGCGAAGACCCAATTGTTGGATATTCGGTACACAGCTAAAGCTGAAAACTGATACTAATAATCATACAAAAAGACAAACGATGGATTTCTAGGAACATATTTTGAACCATAAGATACAAATAACATATAAAACAGGAGTAGCTATTCAGCCCTCAAGCCTGAATATCCAACAATAATCTCCTTAACATTCTAATCATAACATACACTCCTCTCTATCTTTTTGTAATCTACAAATTTAGCTACTATACCTTTGTGCCCTTCAACAAAATCATTAACATAAATTGTAAAAGATTGGGGTCCAAGCACAAATCCCTGCGAGAATCCACCTGTCACCATATTTTGAGTAACCTTCAGCAGTCTCTTAAAGCAAAACTGATTGGGTCACTCAAGGCTCAATAAATCTAAGCTGAATATGCATGGTACAAACTATACGTATTTGTCTTTAAATTCACATTTAAGTCTGATTTGAATACTCAAGGGGTCTAATATCGATTTTAGCTGAACACACTGAACAACTAAAAGTCATTTGAGCCTATATCCAATCAAGATTTAACGTGCCATGTCATAACATGAAATTTAACTGTCATGTGGAGATACCGGCATTGGACTGGGGTAGGTACAGTAAGAAGCCTCACAACACCAGGTTAAAGACCAACAGTTTATTTGAAAGCACAAGCTTTCATCACCTGATGGAGCAGCAGTCTGCAAACTCATTCTACCAAATAAACCTGTTGGACTTTAACCTGGTGTTGTGAGACTCCTTACTATGAAATTTAGTGGCACAGAAGGGTTACCATTTTGGTGAATTTCTCACCAAGATTTTTGTTGTTGCATTAAAGGATATAGATGAGATACTGGTTTAACAAGTTTTACCCTCATTTTTCAGCCAAGGTCCGGAGTTTCAGTATATTGAAGCAATGCTGAAGTAATAATGAGTATTTTAGTTGTAAAGTCACTTTGATCGATGATATGCACTATATCCCCATCAGTGTACTTTTTAAAATTTTCCAATTGCTTAAAGTACTTTAGACATCTCGTGGTTTTGAAAAGTGCTATATAAATACAAGTCTTTGTTCTTTTGCTATTGAACAAATTTTGTATAAAGCTATAGAACCAGATTCGACAAGGATTGTTCCTGCAAAAAATGTTTGCATTTAATATTTGTAATATACCTCATACTACTTCACACAATAGCAAAACAGTACTTCAATTGCACCACTGGGCATAAAGAATAATTTGGTACTACGCTGCAGCACTCAAACCATAGCTTTGTATTCTTCTATTCTACTGCTGCATTTTTTGCACTATCCTTCTGGAACTAAGTTTTGTCAAACTTTGCTTACAGTTTAAGTTCATAAAATTCCAAGCTATTACAATCAGCATCTAAGTGAACACATCGACCTCAGAAGCTTCTTCCCATTCTCCTGTTCTGTGCAATATATACCACAGCTCTGTGATTAACATCCATTAACTATCCATAACAGTCAAAGAAATTGCAAGACAAGCTTGAAGAGACCAAATTATGCTTTAATATAATACACGCCTACAATTCTCCTTTAATATTTTAAATCTAAAATTTACAAGAGTGTACAAAACCAGCATAAACATAAGTTCAAAGCTGATATTCCAGGTTAGTACTGAGGGAGTACTGCACTGTCAGGTGTGCTGTATTTTAGTTCAGTAAAGTTTCACAACACCAATTTTAAATTCAACCAATTTATTTGATAGTAAATTCGCGAGCTTTCGACACTATGTGCCTTCGTCAGGCAAATGCAGTTAAGCAGTGGTTCCATCTGCTTCTTTGGGTGGATGATTTCATGACACTATTTTGAAGAACAGGAAAGATATTCCCAGTGTCCTAGACAATATTTATCCTTCAGTTACCATTACAGAACTGATTATCTGGTTGTTATGATGTAGAGATGCCGGCGCTGGACTGGGGTAAACTCAGTAAAGTTTTACAACACCAATTTTGAATCCAACCAATTTATTTGACAGTAAATCAGCGAGCTTTCGACTTTTTGTCTTCGTCAGGCAAATGCAGTGTTCTGGTCTGCAACAGCACACATATCAGCACAGACAGTCACAGATTGCTGATTAGAATGCGAATCCTTACACCTAACCTGCTATTCAAGTGTTAAAGTGGCTAACAATGTGAGTGAAGCATTGGTTAGAGAATGCAGAGTAGGCGAGGTTTTTTGCTAACCAGGCAAGTCATGGGGGTTACAGATAGTGTGACATGAAGTCAAGATCCCTGTTAAGACCGTCCTCGTGTGTGCGGAACTTGGCTATCAGTCTCTGCGCAGCAACTTTGCGCTGTCGTGTGTCATGAAGGCCCCCTTGAAGAACATTTACCCGAAGATCAGAGGCCGAATGCCCATGACTGCTGAAGTGTTCAGCCACAGGAAGGGAACTGTTTTGCCTGGTGATTGTTGAGCGATGTTCATTCATCCGCTGTCATAGTGTCTGCATGGTCTCCCCAATGTACCACACTTCGGGACATCCTTTCTTGCAACGTATTAGGTAGACAACGTTGGCCGAGTTACAAGAGTATGTACCGTGTACCTGGTGAATGGTATTCTCACGTTTGATGATGTCGTCCATGTCTATGATCTGGCATGTCTTGCAGAGGTTGCTGTGGCAGGGTTGTGTGGTATTGTGGTCACTGTTCTCCTGAAGGTTGGGTAGTTTGTTGCAAACAATGATCTGTTTGAGGTTGTGCGGTTGTCTGAAAGCAAGAAGTAGGGGGGGTGGGGATGGCCCTAGCAAGATGTTCATCGTCATCAATGATATGTTGAAGACTCCGGAGAAGATGTTGCAGCTTCTCCGCTCCGGGGAAGTACTGGACAACAAAGGGTACTCTGTCCACCGTGTCCTGTGTTCGTCTTCTGAGGAGGTCAGTGCAGTTTATTGGAACTGTCGATCGATGAGTTCTCAGATATGAGAACATATCCTGTTTTCATGAGGGCATCTTTCAGCATCTAGGGGTGTCTGTCACGATCCTCCTCATCTGAGCAAATTCTGTGTATACAGAGGGCTTGTCCATAAGGAATGGCTTCTTTAACGTGTCTAGGGTGGAAGCTGGAGAAGCGGAGCATTGTGAGGTTGTCTGTCGCTTTGCGGTACAGAGGTGCTGAGGTGACCGTCCTTGATGGAGACGCGTGTGTCCAAGAATGCAACTGATTCTGGAGAATAGTCCATGGTGAGTCTGATGGTGGGATGGAACTTGTTGATATCATCATACAGTTATTTCAATGATTGTTCACCATGAGTCCAAAGGAAAAAGATGTCATCAATGTATCTAGTATATAGCCTTGGTTGAAGATTCCGTGTGGTGAAGAAGTCTTGTTCGAACCTGTGCATGAAGATGTTGGCATATCGAGGTGCGAATTTGGTCCCCATGGCTGTTCCGTGTGTTTGGATGAAAAGCTGATTGTTGAAGGTGAAGACATTGTGGTCCAAGGTGAAGCGGATGAGTTGTAAAATTGCATCCGGAAACTGGCAGTTGTTGGTATTGAGTACTGAGGCAGTTACAGCAATACCATCGTCGTGGGTGATGTTGGTGTAGAGCGCCGAGACATCCATTGTGAGAAGGAGTGTCCCTGGTTCAACTGCTCCATGTGTGCTGAGTTTCTGTAGGAAGTCCGTAGTGTCAAGACAAAAGCTGGGGGTTCTTTGTACAAAGAAGGTAAAAAATTTACCTTCGGGTAAATGTTCTTCAAGGGCCTTCATGACACACAACAGCGCAGAGTCGCTGAGCTGAGACTGATAGCCAAGTTCCGCACACATGAAGTCGGTCTTAACAGGGATCTTGGCTTCATGTCACACTATCTGTAACCCCCATGACTTGCCTGGGTTAGCAAAAAACCTCACCTACTCTGCTGTCTGCAGAAAATACACATTTCTCTAACCAATGCTTCACTCACATTGTTAGCCACTTTAACACTTGAATAGCAGGTTAGGTGTAAGGATTCGCATTCTAATCAGCAATCTGTGACTGTCTGTGCTGATATGTGTGCTATTGCAGACCAGAACACTGCATTTGCCTGACGAAGACGAAAAGTCGAAAGCTCGCTGATTTACTGTCAAATAAATTGGTTGGATTTAAAATTGGTGTTGTCAAACTTATCTGGTTGTTATCACATTGCTCTTTGTGGAAGCTTGTAATTTGACTGTATTAAAACAGTTGCCAATACTAAAACAGTGATTACTAACAGTTTCAAAATGTTTAATTGGCTGTAAAGTCCTGTGGTCATGTTATATAAATGCAGATCATTCTTCTTATTGTATCTTGTTCACAGTCCTTGGTGTCCATGTACATCAGTCACTGAAAATAAGTGTGCTAGTACAGCAGGCAGTAAAGAAGGAAAAATAATATGTTGGCCTTCAAAGTGATAACATTTGCGTATAGGATGTAGATGTTTTACTGTGATTGTATAGGACAGTGGAGAGGCCACACCAAGAGTATTGTATGCAGTTTGGAAGCCCTTATCTGAGGAAGGATCTTCTTGCTTAAAGGGAGTACAGCGAAGGTTTACCAGGCTGAATCCTAGGACGACAGGACTATCATACAAAATCAGACAAAGTCAATTAGAACTATATTCATTGCAGTTTACAAGAGTAAGAGGGGAGTCAACAACATAGTTTGAGGATAAAGGGTAAACCTTTCAGGATTCAGGTGAAGAGAAATTTCTTCACCTAAAGAGTGGTAAATCTTGGTATTCACTACCACAGAAAGTAGTTGAGGCCAAAATGTTGTGCAATCTGAAGAAGGAATGAAATATTGTGCTTGGGGCCGAAAGGATCAAAGAATATGGAAGGAAGGCAAGATCAAGGCATTGAATTTGATGATCAACTATGATCATAATGTGGTGCAGACACAAAGGGCCGAATCACCTACTATATTCTATGCATCGTGTGCTGAATATACCTCAATTAATTCCACACAGAGTGGGTTTGAGAGGACTGGAAGAAGATTATCTTTAGGTTAATACTTTGATGTGTTCAGAGATTTTATACTGAAATTGATCACAGAAGAAGTAAAAAATAATTAACGAAATGGAATATTGTGCCGCACAAAGAGGCACAATGTTTTCACAAAATATTTCTGCAACAAGGGTGGTATCTAAAATTTGGATTACGTTCCTAATCTGTGACAAATGCTTTAATTCATGTTTATTTTCCAATTTTACTATTCCTGATTTATTTTCTTACAAAAATATAGACACATAGCATAGATTCCGAACTTTTAGAAAAATATTTACTTTATCTTCTTGATGTTTGCTCAATTTTGTCCTGAGACAAAATATTCATCTTGACTCATGAAATTTTATCTGAAAGGAATGTTTAAAAGCCTTCAGAATATATTACCATCATTTCAGTACAAAGAAGAATAATAAACAAGAGATATACACTAAGATTTATTCATTTACAAATGGAACTATTTATGGGATTTGAATAAAGGTTGAAGGATACAGATTTCATAACTATGGAAATTATAAGTTAATTCTCTGGATGTTTCTTCCATAATCCTGAATGCATTTTGCACAAAAATCTGACCAAACTTTTGCTAAAGTAAATAAAAATTGTAGATTATTCAAGGCCTCATAAGCAAATACTTTAATAGATTAGTACAATTTAAAATGCATAATTTGTAGAGGACTTCATGAAAGTTCACTTTAGAAACCACATTGTTGCAAATAGGCTGCATAAGAGTTTGTGAATATATTTGTTTTGAATATGTGACAGTACCCTTGTGGCTACCTGGAAGATAATTAACATGAAAAGATTTTGAGTAATTAATTACTGGATGTTCCTCTAAAACAAACTCAGACTACATTACTTAAAGTCACCAGACGCATACAACTTTACTCCAGCATATATTTTTTCTTCACGTGTACACATCATAACTTCCAAACGATAATGATAACGGGTGACACAGTGGTTAGCACTTTTGCCACACAGCTCCAGGAATATGGGTTCGATTCCCACTTGGGTCACAGTCTGTGTGGAGTTTGCACATTCTCCTTGTGTTCGTATGGGTTTCCTCTGGGTGCTGCAGTTTGCTCTCACAGTCCAAAAAATGTGCAGGTTAGATGCACTGGCCATGCTAAATTCTCCAACAGTATACCTGAACAGGTGCAGGAAAGTGGGAACTTTGAGATTTTCACAGTAATTTCATTACAGTGTGAATGTAAGCCTAGTTGTAACTATTAAGTTATATTGTTTGTGTGGAATTTGCATGTTCTCCCTGTGTCTGTGTGGGTTTCCTCCAGGTGCTCCGGTTTCCTCCCGCAGTCCAAAGATATGCAGGTTAGGTGAATTGGTCGTGCTAAATTCTCCATCAGTATACCTGAACAGCTGCAGAAATGTGACGACTAGGGTATTTTCACAGGAACTTGAATACAGTGTGACTTACTTGTGACTAAACAAACTTAACTTTTTAAAAATTATTTCAACTTCTGAGATCTGCCTCCCTCTTTTAAAACATATTATGAAATGCAACCTTATCAATGCAAAAGTACAATTCTAACTTCTGATGTAGAATAACGATTAATATGGTCTTAATTTCATTGTGGTCCGTGTATACTTCTGCCTAACTACTGCTGTAAAGTCAAAACAATCCCTGAGATAATGGAAGTCTTGATTTATAAAAAAAAATGCAGGTCAAGTGGTTGCATTTGTGCGTTACCATTCTAGCCCTGTCCTTTTGCATTAGACTTCATCTCACTCAAGAATAGTCTTCATTCATTGTCTAATTCTGTCTGTTGTGGAAATATTAAATATAGCATAATATCTTACCAATTATATTTGTGGTCGCAAAATAAGTAATTGTGTGCAATTAAAATAAATATTTTCAAAATATCTGGCATAAAAATCACTGACCTTCTATCTCATATTGTCGTGTTTTGACTTTCTTTTCGCTTCACCCTTCGGATCATTTCATTTTTATACCACAAGTTGCTGGAAATTTGGACTGTTAACGATCCAGCAATGTATCTAGGGTCTCCTGAACTTCAGGTCAGAGTAGTCTATTAGCTAGGAAAGTTTTAATTCTGCACCCTTCCTTTCCTTCTATGTCTGTATAGTACGCAAAAAACAATACTTTTCAAGGTATCCCAATACGTGACAATAAAATCAAAGCATTTTAAAAAAGTAAAGATTATGGGTTATACAGGAACAGAACGGTACTTAAGTGTTCAAGTATTAACTGTAATATTGATCATGAGAAAACTTCCACCAGGAATCCCAAATTGTCAGCCATCATATTGAATTTAACACTAACTTTCTAAGCTGCGTGCTGACGATTCCCATGTTTCCTATGACATTGAAGGAAAGAAAAGGGTGCGGAGTTAAAACTTTCCTAGCTAATAGACTACTCTGACCTGAAGTTCAGGAGACCCTAGATACATTGCCGGATCGTTAACAGTCCAAATTTTCAGCAATATGTGGTATAAAAATGAAATGATCCGAAGAGTGAAACGAAAAGAAAATCAAAACACAACAATATGAGATAGCAGGTCAGCGATTTTTATGCCAGGCTGGGTTCATTTCGAAAATATTTATTTTATTTGTACAAATTACTTATTCGTCAGGAACTTCATTCCAAAGATAACTTCACTAAGTCACACTTTAATATTAGTGTGTAAATCACCCCTATTTAACAAAAATATATAAATAAATTCCATACTTTATGCAATGGGAAAAGGTGGAAGCAAAACTAGTAAAAGTACCTTTTTTCAAAACGTATATTTGATTATTTGTTTCTTGTTCTCTCGGCTGCACCATCGGGAGTCAGGTTGACTCCCAGCCCCCTCTCTTTTGTGTTGTAAAGGCTTTTCTTCGACTGTCAAATGTCAAGAGGCGAACAGAGGAAGGCAGTTGACGGTTGGCTCGGCGCGAGCTCATTCGAAATCTTGCCTTAGCCCAGGCGGTCGCCCCGGGGATCAGGGCTCAGAGCCACCCGCTCCCCTTCCACCTCCCCCCAGCACGCGCCCGCCCAGGGTGCACACCATCACCCCCAGCGCACATCATTTCCCTCCAGCCCGGGCGGCAGCCCCAGGACGAGGCGCGAGGGCGGAAGAAAAGCGGCACGTGCGCTCACCACGCCCAGCACGAGGAGGCAGCCTGCAAAAGCACACACCTGGCTGCGACTGCAAGCTCTGCCACTAGCCCCTTGCCGAATATTAAGCACCAGCTTCTCACGGGCACAAAATGCAGTGTTTCTTTTTTTCTCTAATACGAATTACAGTGCATCAACGGCGCAATAATTTCTCCAGCTGCGAGCGGCGCGTCGCCGTCTCATCTGGAAATCCTTAAGTGCAAAAAGCTAACGGTTCCTCGAAATATGCTGAATGCGTGACTTTGCAGCGAGTTAGCGGGAGAATGATGTTTATTTAAACTAGCTCGCTGGACGTCTGTATTTCTACCTGCTACATTCCGGACAAGTGTAGTAAAAGGATGGCAGAAAAAAAGGGCAATAATAAAGCAAACTCACACAAACCGAGTTGAGACTTTTTTTAAAGAAAACATAAAACCCAGATTTTCCAGTCTTGTGTGTCATTTTTGCTAACACTTTTCTGTGAAATCGGGAGTTGAGCCAGTCCATGTTTGGCCAGCGGTATAGCGCTTTTCTTTGGTCAGAAAAATCGATGGAATGAATGGACACTAAGAAGTGAACGTTGACTTGGTAACATCAAAACGCATGTGACTGACAAACGTGAAAACTGCTGGGGGTGATGGTTTACCGATGTGAAATTTTAAGAAATTGGCAGATAAACGTTGTCACAAACACAAGTCAGATCTGGCAACTCTTTTTACTACAAATTGATCCAAGGACGCTGACCATGAAACCAATGCGCTTGGGCAATGAAGTTTAAGTAATGTGACTCTGGACCGGATTGATGTTAATTCCCAGGCCAGTGGGGCAAGGGATGGGGGCGGGGGGGCGGGTTGAGCTGGTGATCCGACCCTTCCCCCATTTGGCAGCAAGGAAAAAGGATAGGAGGGTCAGGCAAAGGATACACTTCACCGGCATCCGACCCGAGCCAATGGTCTCTCCTCACGCCCATTACTATGAAACTTTTAACCAGTCCAGAAACTCGCCTGACTCCAACCCTGCTCCCCTTTTTATTTTTTTCTATCCAGACCTCAAGCATACCGGCAACTTCAGTTCAAGAGCCATTCCTCTCTCAACTTGTCATTTAAACTAATCAGTTTCATTCTGCCCCGACAGGTTTCTCCCTAGCTAAAAGAAAAAGTCCATTTCATTCTTCAAACCATTCACATTCCTTGCCCTGAAATAAGCTTCCCGGTATTGCTAAACTCTGAACAAAATAAACCGCAATTGTCGTTGTACCCGTTTATATTTTTGCTTGGTGCGATTTTTTTTTGTTGGTTTAAAATGTGGGGGAAACGCACGACTTTGTTTCAGTTTTACCGTCGCCTTATGAGAGTGATAGACATGGATAAATACACCTGATCGATTGCAAAACAGCTTCCTGTTGACGATCATTATTTCTAAAATGCATTCTCAAAGTACTCTTTAAATGAACGAAAAAAAATCGATTATACGTGTGAGTTTTGCCCCTCTCATGCTGTAAATTCTGTCATGCACTCTCGTGTCTTTTAGGTCATACATCTGTCTAAAAGCGCAATATTGCAGCATTATTACGGCCAGTGGCTACCATGTGAAAGCAATGATGAACTTGGCCCAGAGAATTTAAAAACAATTTCAAAACCGTATTATCATTGATTTCAGATGATGCATCGGTTTGTGGAGTTGGCATCGGCAGGGAGAAAGAAAAATATGCACCAGAAATGCCCCTCGGTCTAAATAAACACCAAGAGTTGATTTTCCTTATCTGAAAGCGTTCTTACCGGCAACTAAACAGACGGGAAGGAGCAATCTGAAGATCAGCCCACACACCACTTCTGAAGCCATCGCGAGTAGAGGTAGAATGCTCTCTTCTCAAATAGGCAGAGGGTGTTCAAGTACTTGTTGGCCGCACCGAACCGCTTATCATTCAAAATGTACACAAATCCCAGTCAACTGCAGGTCTGGCCTCGTCCAAATTCAAAGCAACCTTAGCATGGTGCCTTCGTGAACTTATTTCGATCTACCCTCCACAGCCGGAAAGTCTCAGAAGGTTTCTGGCGTCGCCGGAATAGCCCATTAAGTACCAGCTGATCTGATGGGAGTCAAATTAATTTTCATGAGATAAAGCCCGGAGGGGAGTCTAGAAACAACGATCCGGCAAGCAAGTTCCGCCTTCTTTGGAAGTTGTCCTTTTATTTAATTTTTTTTTTCAAAAGCAGTTTTATGCATTAATTGTTTTTTTAAAAAAAGGCAACGATGCGACGGAACGGCTTGCAAGAAATGATCCAGCGGCGAACTGGTTTTCTATTTTCCAGCAAGCGGGGACTTCATAAAGTTCTGCTGTTAAATCCCGTGGCTTGTATGACTCATCGCTAAAGCAGAATCGGAGCCCAACACGTTTCACTGATGGTGCTTCTGGACTGGCTTCTCATTTTTTTCATCCATGAAGATTAACATCTGCAACACGAATACAAGGGGCACTCCACTGCCGACGGTCTCTATTTCATTCGTTGCTTTGTGATCCCCTTGACTTTTCTTTCAAAGAAATGATCTTTTCAGAAGACTTTTTTGGGGTTTTTTTCTTTGAAAACCAGATGCGCGTGGGTGCGTTCTGTGACAGGCTGAAATGAAATGAATGTGTTTTAAATCCCGCTGATACAGGGTTGAAATTTCAGCCTTCCTGTGCTGCCCCTCGCTGGTTTCTGGCTTCCAGCTGCTCTGCTCACATCTGACTGAACTACCTTCAATGAAACTTTGTCAAACCAATTCCCACCTCCTCCTTCTGTGATTGACGTGCAAGTCGACCATTCACAATGGGAGACGATGCGTGTGGAGAGAGTGAGAGAGAGAATGAAGTACTGCTTGGTGTATTAGAATAAAAGCCAATCTTTACAACTAAGGATGGAGTGTGGAAACTCTCATTGCACCCAGCGGGACAGTGGAGCCACTTGCAAACACAATGAACGCAATATTTAAAAAAAACGCAGCAATGATTTTTTTTTATGATTTAAAACAGTTGAGAACATTGCTGCAAAGAAAATTCAATGTGATAAACGATGCTACAAATTTTCTATCAAAAAGAGGTTGAGACTATTGGTCGTCCATTTTTTAAATCCTTACATAGGTAAAAACTATCTTACAAAAACTCATTTCGACAGTTACTTTATTTGTGGGTTGGATTTTTTTTTAAATCACACGCTAGCTACTTATTTAGTATGTATTATATGATCTATATGAAACAATCGCTGGAGGAAGAAAGCGATGTATTTAAAGTTGATTTAAATCAGTTTCTACTCAGAATGCCAGGTTTGTAAAATGATACAAGGAGAGAGAATAAAAGATACAAAGATAAAGACATTGTATTCGAAAAATATCACAGCGATCTTTGTTTACCTATATTTATTTGCTGAAGCAATGTAAGGCTGATGTGACCTTTCAAAACAAAAATATTTATTTATAATCAAAAGAAAAATGTGGCCTCTAAATGTAAGCAAAAGTAAGCAGTTTTTTTGTATTTTTCGGACCCTCGTCTAGTTCCACGTAGTGTTTTCTTCAGGTGCAGATCTTTGGGGGCAGTTTGTCATACGCCCAATGCCTGGAGACAAAGTTCCACGGATTTTATTGACTGCCATTTAACTTTTTAACTCGCGGAAATTTTTTTGGAATTCACAATGTTATTTCCTTAGAAATTGGAAACAAGTCTTTATCATTGTTAACAGGAAAGGGATCCACCTGGAATATCCTGAACACTGGACGATTTTCCGTTTAAAAAAAAACACAATCATTTTTTGGAAGTATTTTTTGGAAAGGAGTTGGATTTGAAAAAAAGTGACATCCGTTCCTCAGTGTCAATGTTGACTTTTATTGAAAATGTCCTTTGGAGGGTCAAGGCGCTTCTGCGTCAGTTCTGCAGATGGCAAATGAACCCATCAATTGATCTACTGATTGTTTTCCTCTGATATGGTTATTGAGAAATATCTACTATTATTTTTAAATAATAATTTAAAACATTATTTTTAAACTCTTCAAATTATTGAAAAAAAATTCACAGTAGAAATTCCAGTTACAGTAGCAGGTAATATTATAAATCATAACAGAAATATGAGCTATTCAGTGTTACTGCAATAGAGAAGATTCTGCATTTCCTTTACATGCCAAAGATTTAATTATTTATTACATCTATGTACAGTTGTTAAAGCATATTAACATTAAATAGTTATAGATCTAATGGGCCACTGCACATAAAGGTAACAGACAGTGACTAATTTCCACAAAATTGGCCAGTCGTCCAGTTTGCCAGCTGCCACCTAATTATTGCAATTTTGTGATGTGATGGGAAAGGCTGCATCATTAAGTAACCAAGCAATCAGCTCCAGTTAATAGTTGGCAATAGTGAAACTGCTGAAAATTCTGGACAATACATTAGGTGATTGAGTCAGTCACCAACAATATAATCATTATTATGCAAGAGTCACCTAATAAAGGATGAAAATATTGCATACAAACATAGTTACATGAGTGTATGATTGATAGTCATTTACTTGAGATTAGTTAACTATCTAAAAGAGGGTTCATTATTTAACTGACAGTAAAATGTTAGAACTACTGGTTTAATTGATACATGAGATCATGTGAAATTCCAGAACTAGGCAAGTCAGAAACATTTGGTAACACTTGCAGAACATATGGATACGATTAGTGAATAAACCAGAAGATGCATGCCAACAACATAGATTATAGAATAAATAATAACTTAAGAACACAAGAAATATAAGAATGAGTATGCCACTCAGCCCGTCATTCTGCTACTAATTTAAACCCTCTCCAAGCATTCCAGTTTAATATCACAAATAAGGACCAGAGTGGACTCTTAATCATTTAATAATTTTCCTTTATTTAACACTTTTGGTACCAAATTCCAACTTACAATAGTTGCAACACTTTTTTGCAACATTAATTCTTAACTGAACTTTAACTCTATGCTGAACGTTGGCTTTTAAACTGAACATTCTCTTTAATTGTTTAACATTAAACTTAATTCTTTAACTGAAAACAGATACCACTCAGTTTGGAATGAAATGGCCGAATCCATTCTCAAAGTAGAATATCCTCATGATCCTTCTTTGATATTCTTCAAGACATTTCTTGTAATTTTGATCTCCTGAGTTATCACTAGCAATGAAGGACTGCATATCTCTTTTCCTACAAATTGTTTCAACTTTTTCAGTTTTTCTAGCACCCAGCCAAAGGTGTAACTGGAAACCGAACACATTGCTTGACCAGCCAATGGAATTACTTTTACACTATTATACTTGATCCAGATAACATGCAGCTCACATAGAACCCTCAAATCTCAGTACCATAGAGTTCAACTCAAACGAAACAACTTTCCATTTTTGGTCAACACAGGAAGTGTCAGGTCACAGTTCAGACCACAGCAAGAACAACTTTACGACTTGCATCTGTTTTCAATTATAAGTTGACCGAAAATCCCATCATACTTAATTCTCAGTTACCATTGCTTTTTAAAACTAATGTTGCCATTATTGTTGTTGAAATAATTGTTATAGTCATTTTTTCTTCGTCCACAAGCCCTCTATGCTTGTTCTGCAATTCAATGAGAGCTTGCTGACCTACCTGAACTGCAAATTCTGCATTATCTGCATCCACCCTTGATTCCCTTAGTACCTAAAAGTCTATCAAGCTTGATCTCAAATGTAGTTAACAATTCAACAACCACAACACTCTTGAGTTGGAGAATTTCCAAAGTTCACTCAGAGAAGAAATTTCTCCTCATTCCAGTTGTAATTGGCTTACTCCTTATTCTGCCATTTTGACTGTTATTTCTTGAGTCCCCAGCCAGGAAAAACATTCTCCCTCCATCTATCCTGTCAAACCTCTGAAAGGAATGTTCCAATTCTTCAATTCTTTGAAATCTAAGTGATATAGCCCTAGCCTATTCAATTTATTCTTATAGTACAAGTACATCATCCTAGAAATCAGTCCAGTGAATCAGTTGCAGCCGTTCTAAGTAAAAATATATCCAAGTATATCCTTCCTGAGGCAAGGAACTGTAATCTGTAATCCAGGTGTGACCTTACCGAGGTTTTTATTGTTATACTCCTTTATTTAAAAAAGTACAACTTTTTTCCTAATTGCTCACCATATCCTCAAGTTATTTTTCTGAGATTCCTGTACAAGGTCACCCTGCAACCTTTGAATTCCAACATCTCTCATTCAACAGGGAAAATGACCATTCATGCCGGTGAGATTTTCTGGTCCTGCTGCAAGAATGGAGATTTGGCTGAGTGCCAAATTCTCCATCTTTGCTGACAATGGCTGCGGGGCATGAAAATTCTGATCAACATCTCTGTCTCCCATCATTTAAAAAGAAGTGTTCTACTTTTCTGAGTAAAGTGGAAAATGTTGCAATTCTTTATATGATAATCTGTCTGCCACATCTGTCCACTTCATTAACTTAAGAAAAAGAACAAAAGAACAAAACAGCACGGAAAACAGGCCCTTTGGCCCAACGAGCCCGCGTCGCCACCCCAATGTTCCCACCTCTACCCACAATCCCTGTCCATGTTTATAAATCTATGGATTAAAAACCAAATTTGAGACAATTTAGGGAGAATTTGTTTTGCCAATTAGCCTAAGAGCACATCTTTGGGATGTGGGAGGAAACCGGAGTGCCTGGAGAAAACCCACGCAAGCACGGGGAGAATGCGCAAACTCCCACAGACACAGGCCCAAATCCATGTATCTGCACAGCACAGCGATAGTCACTGAGCTGTCGTGTTGCCCATCAAATGTTCCAGGTCAAGCGTACACTAACGACATGAAGCACTAGGATACTCTCAAAAAAAAATCCAAGAGCAGCCCTCTCATGACCCATCGCGTGTATGCCCCTCGTTAGGTAACAAGGTGGACCAAAGCACCTGTAGGATAAAAACAAGTACAACAATATCATCATCTATTTACACAATTCCCAGGGACTCCCAGGGCTCATGATCCCTATTTTAAATCAGTTTTCTATACCCCTCCATTCCCATTCTGTTTATGTGCCCATCTAAGTATTTCTTAAATAACTCCAAAGTACCTCCCTCCACCACTTTACTTGGCAGCGCATTCCATACCCCCACCGCCCTCTGTGTCAAAAAACTCCCCCTAGCATCCAAATCATACCTTACCCCGCTCACCCTAAGCCCGTGACCCCTCGTGCTATTTGAGTCCATCGTAGGAAAAAGCTTAACCCTGTTCACTCTATCTATCCCCTTCATAATCTTGTATACCTCTATTAGATCTCCTCTAAGTCTATGTCTTTCTAAGGAAAACAGTCCCAATTTGCCTAACCTCTCCTCGTAACTCAGACCTTCCATACCAGACATGGTTGCGTGGGTTTTCTCCGGGTGCTCCGGTTTCCTCCCACATCCCAAAAATGTGCTCTTAGGCTGATTGGGTTACAAATTGTCCCTATATTGGTCTCTATATGTCATTAAGACGTTAGGATGGCAGCGCGGGCTTGTTGGGCCAAAGGGTCTGTTTCCCGTGCTGTGTTGTTCTTTGTTCTTTGTTCAGACAGCATTCTGGTAAACCTCCTCTGCACTCTCTCCAGAGTCTCCATGTCCTTCCGGTAGTAAGGCGACCAGAACAGGTATTCCAAATGAGGTCTAACCAATGTTTTATACAACTGCAACATTAAAGGCCAGCTCTTGTACTCTATATCCCTTCCTATAAAGGCTAACATATTATATGCTTTCTTCCCAACCTTCTCCACTTGCTCTGCCACCTTCAGAGACTTGTTCACCTGTACCCCCAGGTCCCTCTGTGTTTCTATACTCTTAATAGGTGTACCCTTTATCATATACCTCCCCATTACATTCTTTCTCCCGAAATGCATCACCTCACATTTATCAGGATTGAATTCCGTCTGCCATCTGTCTGCCCAAGCTACCAGCCTATTTATGTCCTGCTGCATCGCCTGACAATGCTCCTCACTATCCACAAGTCCAGCCATCTTTGTTTCATCTGCAAACTTGCTGATCACTCCACTTACTCCCTCTTCCAAGTCATTTATATATATTACAAATAGAAGAGGTCCCAGTACTGAGCCCTGCAGCACACCACTAGTGACCGACTTCAGCTAGAAAAACACCCTTCCACTATTACTCTCTGTCTCTCTGCTTTTATTACTTTTTTCCTCTGGGTTTCTAGAAGAGGGCAAATAATGGGTGTGAGGCCGGTATGTTGTTGCCAGTACCAGATGTGGGAGGTCTTGGAGGCTACTGGTCTCCCAGACATCCATACCTGTGCTCGGTGTGTAGAGCTACAGTCCCTAAGGGACAAGGTTAAGGAACTGGAGATGTAGCTTGAGGATCTTCGTCTCATTAGAGAGAACGAGGAGATAATCAACAGGAGCTATCAGCAGGTGGTCACACCAGGGCAACGGGAAGAAGGCATGTGGGTGACTGTCCATGGAGGGGAAACCTCGGGTGATGGAGAGCACACCGGTGGGTGTCCCCCTTCATAATAAGTACTCCTGCCTGAGTACTACTGGGGGCGACAACTCGTCCGAATGAGGCAGCAGTGGCCCGCTCTCTAAACCTGAGCCAGTATGCCAAAAATCTAAGGAAGAAAGAGGCAAGGCAGTACTAATAGGGGACTCCACTGTGAGGGGTTCAGACAGTCGTTTTTGTGGACGCAGGCGAGAGTCACGGATGGTGGTTTGTCTTTTGGAACTGGGATCCGGGATGTCTCTGGACGCCTCCCAGACATCCTGAAAGGGGAGGGTGAGGAACCTGAAGTTGTGGTGCATATAGATACTGCAGACATAGGCAGGAAGAGGGAGGCAGTCATGAAAAGGGATTATAGGGAACTGGGTAGGAAGCTGAGGAAGAGGAAATCGAAGGTAGTAATTTCAGGATTGCTGCCTGCGCCTCAGGAGAATGAGAGCAAGAATCAAATGAGGTGGAGGATGAATGCATGGCTGAGGGACTGGAGCAGGGGGCAGGGATTCAGGTTCATGGATCATTGGGACCTCTTTAGGGGCAGGTGTGACTTGTACAGTAAAGATGGGTGGCACTTGAACTCTAGGGAGACTAATATCTTGACGGGAAGACTGGCTAAGGCTACTGGGGGAACTTTAAACTAGAAAAGCTGGGGGGTGGGAATATCAATGAGACTGTGAATGAGGAGGTTAGCTCCCAGGTAGGGAAGGACTGTAGGCAGTCTGAGAGGGGGGTTAGGCGGGTGGTGGAAAAGGGAAATATCCTGACTGAGGGGCTGAGTTGTGTCTATTTTAATGCCAGGAGTGTAGTAAATAAGATAGATGAGCTTAGGGCGTGGATTGCTGCTTGGGAGTGTGAAGTGGTGGCCATTACAGAGACTTAGTCGTCTCAGGGACAGGACTGGGTACTTCAGGTGCTGGGATTCAGATGCTTCAGGAGGGACAGGGTTGGGGGCAAAAGAAGTGGTGATGTGGCACTGTTGATCAGGGACAGGATGTACAGATGCCGGCGTTGGATTGGGGTGGTAAGAACTCAGTAAGAATTTAGCAACACCAATTTATAATCCAACCGATTTATTTGATAGTAAAAACGCGAGCTTTCAACTCCTGTGTCTTCTTCAGGCAAATGCAGAACACTGCATTTGCCTGAAGAAGACACAGGAGTCGAAAGCTTGCGTTTTTACTATCAAATAAATCGGTTGGATTATAAATCGGTGTTGCTAAATTCTTACTGAGATCAGGGACAGTGTCATGGCTGCAGATAAGGTGGAAGATGTGGAGGGAATGTCTACGGAGTCCCTGTGGGTGAAAGTTAGGAACAGCAAAGGGTCGATAACTTTGCTGGGTGTATTCTATAGGCCACCCAATAGTGACAGGGAAGTTGAGGTGCAGGTAGGGAAACAGATCCTAGACAGAAATAACAGGATTGGCGTGATGGGAGATTTCAATTTCCCAAACGTCGATTGGAATATCCCAAGGGTAAGGGGTTTGGATGGGGAGGAGTTTGTTAGGGTGTGTTCAGGAAGGTTTCCTGACACAGTACGTGGAAAAGCCTATGAGAGGAGAGACTGTACTTGATCTAGTGCTAGCTAATGAACCAGGACAGGTGTCGGATCTCACGGTAGGTGAGCATCTTGGGAATGGAGATCATAATTCTATCTCTTTCACGATAGCAATGGAAAGAGGTAGGATCAGGCAGGCTAGGAAGGTGTTTGTCTGGAGTAAGGGGAAATATGAAAACATTAGGCAGGTAATTGGACAAATAAACTGGAAGGAGGCATTCTTGGGGAAGAGTACAGAAGGAAAGTGGCGGATATTCAAGGAATGTTTGTCTGGGGCTCTGCAAGACAACATTCCGAGGAGACAAGGAGGTTTTGGTAGGACGCAGGAACCGTGGCACACGAAGGTTGTGGTGAACCTAGTCAGGAAGAAAAGAAAGGTATATAAAAGGTTCAGAGAGCTAGGAGATGTTAGGGATCTAGAGGAATATGTGTGTAAAAGGGAATAAAAAGGAAATTAGGAGAGCCAGAAGGGGTCATGAGAAGGCCTTGGCAGGTAAGATTAAGGAGAATCCCAAGGCCTTCTACAAATATGTGAAAAGTAAAAGGATGAGAAGAGAAGGGATAGGACCTATAAAAGGTGAAGGGGGAAAAGTCTGTGTGAATCCAGAAGAAATGGCAGAGGTGCTTAACGAGTACTTTGCCTCGGTATTCACGGTGGAAAGTGAACTGGGAGGTTGTACTGCAGGTTTGAGGCAAACAGAAAAGATTGAATATGTGGATGTTAGGAAAGAGGATGTGTTAGACCTGTTAAATTCTATCAAGATAGACAAGTCGCCGGGACCAGATGGGATGTACCCCAGGTTATTGTGGGAGGTGAGGGAAGTGGTTGCAGAGCCCTGGCGATGATATTTGCCATGGAAACGGGAGAGATTCCGGAGGATTGGAGGATTGCGGATGTGGTTCCTATCTTTAAGAAAGGGAACAAGGATAGTCCAGGAAATTACCGATTGGTGAGTCTGACGTCAGTGGTTGGTAAGCTGATGGAGAGGCTTCAGAGGGATAAGATTTATGAACATTTGGAGAAGTTTAGACTGATCAGAAACAGTCAGCATGGTTTTGTCAAGGGCAGGTCATGCCTTACAAGCCTAGTTGAGTTCCTCGAAAATGTGACTGAACACATTGACGAAAGAAGAGCGGTGGACGTAGTGTACATGGACTTTAGCAAGGCATTTGATAAGGTCCCCCATGCAAGACTTCTGGAAAAGGTGAGAGGGCATGGGATCCAAGGGGCTTTGGCCTCATGGATCCAGAACTGGCTTGCCGGCAGAAGGCAGAGAGTGGTTGTGGATGGACCTTATTCTGCATGGAGGTCGGTAACCAGTGGAGTGCCCCAGGGATCTGTTCTGGGACCCCTGCTGTTTGTCATTTTCATAAATGACCTGGATGAGGAAGTGGAGGGATGGGTTAGTAAGTTCGCTGACGATACAAAGATCGGTGGTGTTGTGGATGGTCTGGAGGGATGCCAAAAGTTGCAGCGGGACATAGACAGGATGCAAGACTGGGCGGAGAAGTGGCAGATGGACTTCAATGCAGATAAATGTGTAGTGGTCCATTTTGGCAGGAATAATGGGATGAAGGAGTACAATGTAAGGGGTAGGAGTCTTAGCTGTGTTATAGAGCAGAAGGATCTCGGGGTCCGGGTCCATAGGACTCTTAAATTGGCCTTGCAGGTGGAGGAAGTGGTCAAGAAGGCGTACGGTGTACTGGCCTTCATTAATCGAGGAATAGAGTTTAGGAGTCAGGAGGTAATGATGCAGCTTTATAAGACCCTTGTCAGACCCCAGTTGGAGTATTGTGCGCAGTTCTGGTCGCCTCACTATAGGAAGGATGTAGAGGCTATTGAGAGAGTGCAGAGGAGATTTACAAGGATGCTGCCTGGATTGGGAGGCAGGCCTTATGAAGATAGGTTGAGGGAGCTGGGACTCTTCTCACTGGAGAGACGTAGGTTGAGAGGTGACCTGATAGAAGTTTATAAAATGTTGAGAGGAATAGATAGGGTGGATTCTCAGAGACTATTTCCCTGAGCTGAAATGGTCACTCCAAGAGGACACAGATTTAAGGTGCAGGAAAGCAAATACAGAGGGGATGTTAGGGGTAAATTTTTCACGCAGAGAGTGGTGAGTGAATGGAATCGGCTGCCGTCGGAGATAGAACATAGAACATAGAACAATACAGCACAGAACAGGCCCTTCGGCCTTCGATGTTGTGCCGACCAAAATAAAAGCAATGCCCCTCCAAACTAACCATTCCCTTCTCTTCCATATACTTATCAATTACCCTCTTAAACGCCACCAAACTTGGCGCATCTACAACTGCTGCAGGCAGGGCATTCCACTCCCGAACCACCCTTTGGGTAAAGAACCTACCTCTGATATCCTTCCTATAACTATACCCCTTAATTTAAAGCTGTGTCCCCTTGTGCTAGCTTTCTCCATCCTAGGAAAAATGCTATCACTGTCCCCCCTATCTAAACCTCTAATCATCTTATATGTTTCGATTAGGTCCCCTCTTAGCCGCCTCCTTTCTAACGAAAACAACCTCACATCCCTCAGCCTCTCTTCATAAGACCTGCCCTCCATACCAGGCAACATCCTGGTAAACCTCCTCTGTACCCTCTCCAATGCTCCACATCTTTCTTATAATGTGGGGACCAGAACTGCACACAATACTCCAAGTGCGGCCGCACTAGAGTTTGTACAGTTGCAACATGATGCTGCGGCTCCTAAATTCAATCCCCCTACAATCAAAGCTAAGACTCCATATGCCTTCTTAACAACTTTATCCACTTGACTGCCTACTTTCAGGGATCTATTGACACATACACCAAGATCCTTCTGTTCCTCAACACTATTAAGAGCCCTACCATTAGCCCTATACTCTACACATTTATTGTTCCTGCCAAGGTGCATTACCTCACACTTTTCCACATTAAACTCCATTTGCCACCTCTCGGCCCAGCTCTGCAACTTGTCCAAGTCACTCTGTAACTAAAACACCCCTCTTCACTATCTACCACACCACCAACTTTAGTATCATCTGCAAATTTACTGATCCATCCCTCAATACCCTCATCCAGATCATTTATAACAATTACAAACAGCAGGGGCCCCAAACAGACCCCTGAGGCACACCACTCGTCACCGAACTCCACGATGAATATCTCCCATCAACCACCACCCTCTGTCTTCTATCTGCCAGCCAATTTCTAATCCAATTAGCTAAATCACCCTCTATACCACACATCTGCATTTTCTGTAGAAGTCTTCCATGGGCCACCTTATCAAAAGCCTTACTAAAGTCCATATATACTACATCAACCGCCTTACCCCCATCCACCTCTCTGGTCACTTTCTCAAAAATGGTAGAGGCAAACTCACTGGGGTCTTTTAAAAGACTTCTGGATGAGTATATGGAAATGAATGGGATACAGGGTTATAGATAGGTCTGTGGATTGGTAGATATAGATGTGATTGGCGCAACTTGTGGGCCGAAGGGCCTGTTTGTGCTGTATTGTTCTATGTTCTATGTCTCCTATTACCAAGCCAGTTACTTATCCATCTAGCTACCTGTCCTTGTATCCCATTAGCCTTGACCTTCTCAACTAACCTCCCATGAGGGACTTTGTCAAACGCCTTACTAAAATCCATATAGACGACATCAATGGCTCGCCCTTTGTCCACCGTTTTCGTCACCTCCTCAAAACATTCTACCAGATTTGTAAGACACGACCTCTCCTTAAAAAATCCATGCTGCGTATCCCTAATCAAATCGCAACGCTCTAAGGGCCTATACATCCTATCTCTAAGAATCCCCTGCAACAGCTTCCCTACCACTGACGTCAAACTTACTGGCCTATAATTTCCAGGGTTATCCCTACTACCTTTTTAAACAACGGTGCAACATTAGCTATTCTCCAGTCCTCTGGGACCTCACCTGTGTCCAAGGAAGAGACAAACTTGTCTAACTTCCATTGCTGTCTCTTTGTATCCTCCTCAGACCTTACCACCTAATGTTGTCCCATCAGTAAATTTGGATACATTTTCTGCTCCTAATTGCATCAGGTGGGTTCAGCGATAGAGACGAAAATACTGGAAGAACTGCAAAGTCCTGTTTTATGTTGGCATAAGTACAAGATGCAATTGTTCACTTCCCCCAAGGGTGACAGGGTGCATTTCCTGACATTCAACATTGGGCATATCATTTAAATACATTAACATAATTATCAGGCCCCTGCACCTGAATCAACCCCTCCCTCCACACCCATCAAAAATATGTTCATATCAGCATGATAGCAGAATGGCATGAATCATCACTGGCTTCTCAAGGTGTGCACCTGGCAAGCAGACTCCTGGAAGAGCACAACCATATGCAGCACTTAGGGGATGGGGGGAGAGGGTTATGCTAGAGTGAACTCCTTTGCTCTCTCTACACTGAGACCACCTTTAAAAATGGTGCCCCAATCCTCAGCTGACTAAGTTGCAGGTGGAGTGGGTGAATCAAAGGTCATCCCATCAGCAATGTACATGGGATATGCCCTTTCAGGTTTTATTTTCAGAGTTCTGGACTATTCAGCAGAGAAAGCCACCAATGCTGTCAGCAGTTTCAACACCACTTTTCCCATCCAACATTGGCTTTTGCTGAATTCTGGGGAAATCTCATCCATTGCATTCAATTTTTTATCTAAGTTACCGATCTAGATTACATGTATTTGAGGCCCAAGAATTGATCCTTACAGTATCTCAGTAGTTTACAGATAATATTCAATTTTCCCAACAATATACAAGGTGACAATAACATGGAACATAGAAGAGTACAGCACAGTACAAACTCTTCAGCCCTCGATGTTGTGCCAAGCTCTGTCCGAAGCCAAGATCAAGCTATCCTACTCTGTATCATTCTGGTGTGCTCCATGTGCCTATCCAATAACCGCTTGAAAGTTCCGAAAGTGTCCGACTCCACTATCACATCAAGCAGTCCATTCCATATCCCAATCACTCTCTGAGTAATGAACCTATCTCAGGCATCCCTCCTGTACCTCCCACCATGAACCTTATAGTTATGCCCCCTAGTAACAGCTACATTCACCCAAGGAAATAGTCTCTGAACTTCCACTCTATCTATCCCCCCTCATCTTCCTCTACTCTAAAGAGAAAAGCCCTAGTTCCCTCAACCTTTCCTCATCAGACCTACGCTCCAAAACAGGCAGCATCCTGATAAATCTCCTCTGCATTCTTTCCAGTGCTTCCACATCCTTATAGTGAGGTGAGCAGAACTGCAACAATATTCCAAATGTAATCTCACCAAGCTCCCGTACAGTTGCAGCATAATCCCATGGCTCTTAAACTCAAACCCCTTTTTAATAAATTTCAGTATGCTTTGTGTAGAAAGAGGTATGTATTTTCTTACTCTTGGAGTGCGTATTCCAATTAAATAATTCAACAGCAACTTTTGTGAGTTTAAGTAAGAAGGGTTATTTATTATCACACTTAACCTCAATTAACATAACTACATGTACTCGGTTTCATTTATTTATACACACACACACACACACACACAAAGATAAAATACTGATAAAGATAACGTTATTTTACAGAATATAGTTAATTCAGTCTCTGGTTTATAATTCCCGGTCTCCCGTTTGGCAGGCTGGTGATTTTTTTAAATGGGTCTGGTTATTTTAAAGTTGAAGTGAGGATCTTGTAAAATGAAGTAGGTTGTAACATTTCTTGAAGTTGAATGTCTAGAAGGTTTGTTCTCAGATGAGCTTTGAAACTGGAATAGGTTCAGTACTTTGACTGTTTGATGACTTGCAGCTAGTTTCAGGGTCTGGTTCTCAGACTGACTGACGACTGATGATTCTCAAGAGGCAAAGACGGCACAACTTTTCTCTACAATTTTTGACTTGGTGTTCTACTGCAGTCTGCTCAGGTCCATTCTGGATCTTGGGATGACAAGTGTGATAAGAAAGGCTTGCAGACCACAATGGTAAAAAAAAAACAAGCACTGATCTTATTGGAAAGGTGTTTACAGCTGTTAGGGTAGACTACCCATTTGCCTGCACCAATGACTGATGACATCATCAATATGTCATGTAATTGGACTCTTTGGAGGCAATCTTACTAGCTCGTCATGCCAGTTGATTGGTGTAGTGAGCTAGTAAGATCTGAGGAGAAATATGAAAAACTGGGTTCAATCCCAGTTTCTGACCTTTCACAATCTTACCACCTCTGGATTACAAGCGTGATCAGCCTTGTGCTGATTCAGGTATTTAAAAACCCATTTTAATGTAATAGTGAGCCCAGGCCAGAATCATCTGGGCTCACTTGCCTTAACGGTCTCACCGGTGAAGGTCCTCACCAGTGAGGATCAAGTATGGTCCCCAGCAATAGGAAACTGATGTGATGGCCTCGCCAGTGGGGCTGGAGGCTTTTGAGGCCCCCGGGTGGCCCCCGGGGACAGACAATGCCTACCTGGCACTGCTAGTCTGGGATCTGGACACTCCCCATCAGGCATCCTAGTGGTACATGGCACTGGGTAGTGCCAAGGGGCGGGCCTAAAAAGATGGGGTCAGTCTGTAAAGGGCAGTAGGAGCTGTGCACTCTGCAATCAGGGATCAACTGGGGCGGCAATCGGCTTGAGTGGGGGGTATTAGGGCAATATTAGTGGGGCAGGGGGGGCGATCGGCTGGGGAGGCCAGTGATTGGGGAAGGCCAGTAATCAAGGAGGTGGGGGGGGGAGTGACAGATCTTTAGTGTTCTATATACACTTGTACACAAAAGACTGCATAATCTATGCATGCGCAATATCACCTTTAGCCATCATTATTTGGCTATTCCAATGAATAGACTCCATCCACTCCCTCCAACTAACGTGAATCACACTTTGCCTTTATTTTGCATTAAGTAGCATAATATCATCTCTGAAAGCTCACTTAGAATTTGGTCCATAGCACATTGGAACAATGTAGATGCTGACATAATGCCAAATAGAAGTCTTTTATATCTGAATCCCCCACTTTATCGTGTCATAATTGTCAAATATGGTTGTGAATCTAGACTACATTCATCTGGAGAGAAGCTTGACCTCGATCAACCGTATTGAAATCCGGTCAACCAAACAAATAAACCATCAATTAAAGGTAGGGTCTGCTCATTTACATTAACAATTTTGTGGAGCCCTGCCTTGACTAGCCTCTCTTAAGCCTGATTGTATATGGCACTGACTTAGCCTTTAAACGTTTTGTTTGACATTATTCTTAATCTTTAGCTTGACTGGGATCTCTTCCATGCTTTCCAACTCTCCATCAAAGACAATGGCACATTTCTTTAAAATTTTTGGTCGACCTGCTTCAGACTCTGACATACAATTCACCTCAGCCCAATTTTACTTGATTCTCTCCTGCCAAGTTTTCCCCATTAATACCAATAGTTTACTTTAACAAGTCTACGATCTGTCCATTCAACTGCATATTTACATTGATATAGCCCCTCAGTGGAAGCACTTCTCCAGTATAGGATTTTAGTATTATCTTTGAGGATTTTAAGGTAATATGTTGTAGTTGAGATTGGCAAACAGTTTCTAGTACCAATTAAAACTGCTGTCTCTGTATCCAAATCTATTTTCATCACTGTCTGTCCAGGAAAAGGAGTGACCCAGTAATAGTTTGTTGCACCAGCAATGGCCAATATGGTCAACAATAATTTGTTATCTGACTGTGACACTGGTCCTTTTTCACACCCTTTTGTATCTAAAGGATCCTTTTCCCTCTATTCAGTTTTGCATTTGGTTCTTGGTTCTTGCTTTTTGTAATTCTTGTTTGGAACTTATTGTTTCTTTCTCCAACACTCACATTTGATGTGCCCCGTTTTGTCACAATTTGTGGACTTTGCATCTTTGCACCAGCAGCCAGTTGCTGTGTGTCCAGTTTTTTGCACATCAGCGGCAATTTCAAACCTGTGTCTGTGTTTGGGTTTCAGCCGATACCTCATGGACTTTTGTGCTCAAGCTTAATTGTTGGGCTTGCACAGAAATCATGACTGCTAAAACTTTCTTTAGGTCTAAGTTACTTTCTGTTAACTGCCTTTTCTGCCCAGCTTTGCTCCTCAACTCACATATTAGTCTGTCTTTAATGGTGTTGTTCAAGATATCTCCAAATTCACAGTATTCAGCTAATTTCTTCAAAAAGGCTACAAACTGCAATTGATTCAAGTTCTTGTTAGTTATGCTAGGGGAACTTGAAGCACTCACTGATGACCAAAGGACCAAATATGAGAAGTGACCCTGAAATATCTCCGCAGTCTCATCATGGGTTTTTGAGCCTGGTTTTTCTGACAGCAACAGATTTTTCAGGAAATTGAATATACCCTCTACCCCACTCTCCATGATATTCAGGAAAGTGGGACAACAATTTCTGTGGAAATTTTGTTCACTTGGAAAAAGTATTCAAATCTTTCAATATATAAGCTGCACTACTCATGGTATGATCTCACAGTGCCAAAAACTTCCATCATTTTACTAGGAGAATGGCTTGCATAAGCACAATGTGTCACAAAGTTTTTAGCACCATTTTGCTTTTTTTTCTTTCAAACAAGGTAACCCTGAGTTCAGTCTGTTTTCTTCCAAGTTTTGCAAAGCCCCTAGCTCTAAATTATTGTTGCAGAAGTACTTTTTTATTCACAATACTTCCTGTACTGTTCCAGATGTCTTTGGGCAGAACACATAATAAACCTTTTTTTGATGTTGATCTTTGTTTAAATTTTGCTTCCATCAATGGCTGCTACTAAAATTTGGCACACGTCCATCATGAGCTTTGGTGTAGCGATGTTTTTAATCTTCCTAATTTCTTCCCAATATCTGCAGTACAGATCATCAATTTTTCAATTTTTTAATTTCTCCTTGTTGCCAGATTTTTGTGCTTCTTTAAAGGATAGGCTAGCAAACCATGAAGGTACAAACAAAGAAGTGCTTCACTGGAAAGGTGGGCTCTGTGGGCTGTTAGAATAGACTGTTCACTTTTCCATGCAAATGGCCTATGATGCCATCAATACATCATATGACTGTATTCTTAATAGAACATAGAACATTACAGACAGTCCAGGCTCTTTGGCCCTCGATGTTGCGCCGACCAGTAGAACCAATCTAATGTCCCTCTAACCTAAACTATTCCAATGTTATCCATAATGTGACCTTGTTCCAACTGGGAACATAAGCAACACAAAGGATTTCAGAATTAGGAGCCAAGTTCAGCCACATCTTATGGAATACAGGGAAATCTCATGGGATCCAGTGTGAAGTAGCCAATTGGACACAAAATTTTCTTGTTGACAGAAAATAGAAGGTGATTGTAGAGGGTTGTTTTTCAAACTGGAGACCTGTGACCAGCATTATGCACCAGGGTTCAGTGCTGGGTCCATGGTTTTTGTTATTTATATAAATAATTTGGTTGAAAATTTAGGAGGCATGGTTAGTAAGTTTGCAGACAACATCAAGATTGGTAGCATAGTGGACAGCGAAGAAGGTTATTTAGGATTGCAGTGGGATCTTTATCAATTGGGCCAGTGAGCTGATGAATGGCAAATGGAGTTTAATTTAGATAACTACAAAGTGATACACTTTGGTTGACTGAATTGGGGCAAGACCTATTCAGTTAATAGTCAAGCATTGGGGAAAGTTATAGAACAAAGAGATCTAGGAGTATGATTCAAAGCTTCTTGAAAATAGAGTCACAGGTGGACAGAGTGGTGAAGAAGGCATTTGGCATGCTTGGTTTCATTGATCAGAACATTGAATACAGGCATTGAGACATCTTATTAAAGTTGTACAAGATGTTAAAGTTTATTTATTTATTAGTCACAAGTAAGGCTTACATTAATACTGCAATGAAGTTACTGTGTAATTCCCCTAGTCACCAAAGTCCAGTGCCTGTTGGGTCAATGTACCTAATCAGCACATCTTTCAGAATGTGGGAGGAAACTGGAGCACCCGGAGAAAACCTATGCAGACACAGGGAGAACATGCGAACACCACAAGTTCCCTAAGCCAAGAATCAAACCTGGATTTCTGACGCTGTGAAGCAGCAGTGCTAACCACTGTGCTACCGTGCCACCTCTAAGACCATACTTGGAATTCTGTGAACAGTTCTGGTCACCCTATTATAGAAAGGACATTATTAAACTAGAAACAGTGCAGAAAAGATTTACTAGGATGCTAGCGGGACTTGATGGTTTGAGCTACAAGGAGAGGCTATGGACAGGGATCTTTTTCCCCAGAATATAGAAGGCTGAGAGGTGATCTTATAGAGGCCTATAAAATAATAACATTAGATGTTGATTTTACGATTGGATACCACTTCTTGAACAATTCTGAACGTGCTAAGAATTCCTCAAACAACCAACCTAAGATGATCATAATATGATTCGCTTATGCTTGCAAAAAGGTATATACTTACATACGCAGGATCTTGCCCTCTACAGGCAAAAATTACTTAAAACAAAAGAGCGGAGGGCAATGGTTCCCTCGCATATTCTCCATTGAAACACTTTTACCAATCAAAGTTGACTTGCCAGTGCCTTTTTCTCATGCAGTACAAATCGTCACTCCCTCAGAAATTTGGCATTCTATGTTTGTTCTGATGAGTATGAGACACAAAGCATGTATTCTTTTCAGTAATCATATCATATGTTTAATGTAGTAAAATGTCTGAAGGTGCTTCACAGGAGCATCATCAAAGTTTGTCAAAAGTTACACGTGGTGATATTAGGGAATTGCCCAAACACTTTACCAAATAAGTAGTTTTTAAGAAATGCCATTGAATATGAAAGAGATGAAGAGAGGCAGTGAGATTTAGGGAAGAAGTTGCAAAATTTAAGGAGATGAAGGCACCGCTGCCAGTGGTGAAGAATTAAAATCAGAAATGCTCAAGAGCTAAGCTGGAGAAAGACGGATATTTTGAAGTGTTGTAGTGCCAGGGTGGAATACTGATAGGGGAGGGTAAGGCCATGAAGGAAATTGAAAACAAGGCTGAAAATTTTGAAATTGAGATGCTGTTTAATTGGAAGCAATATAGCTCAGCTAGCATAGGAGTTTTGATGGATGTGACCTGACATCCTTATGATTGGTTTATCCTTTCTTCACTGTCTTGCTTGTTTAGTTCTACTATTTTCTCTTTGATTCCATATATCCATGGCCTGGTTTACTACCACAACATTTAATTTAAATTGAAATTGATTGGGAATTGATGAACTGGTCACAAACCCTTTCATTTAAAACTCACTCTTTCAACTCCAACATATATTGTTTGAGACAGCTACAGTGTTTAAGACAGAAAGCATGTATTCTTTTCAGTAATTGACAAGCACGCCATTGACAAGGATCCTTCTAAACCTATGTGGAGGGCATACTCAAAAGTCACGGCCCAATGCTTAATCAGTGCACAATTTAAAATTAATGTTGTCAGGTCATGTGCCATACTAGAACATGGAATCATAGAACCCCTACAAGTGCAGAAAGAGGCTATTTGGTCCATTGAGGCTGCACCAACTCTCAACAAACCCTCCTACCCCACCCATATAATCCCATGTATTTATTCCACTAAATCTCTAAACCTGTACATCGTAGGATAATAAGGGACAATTTATCACAGCCAATTAACCAAACTACACATCTTTGGACTATGGGAGGAAACCAGAGCACCCGTAGGAAACCCATGCAGACATGGAAAGAACATGGAAAAGCCACACAGTCACTCAAGGCTGGAATCGAACCCAGGTTCCTGGGGCTATGAGGCAGCAGTGCTATTCACAGTGCCACCAACCACCGTCCCAAAACCAGGGTGGGAAAGCTGATTAGTCAGAGGAGGCCAAGGTGCATTGAAGGAATTTATTTCAGATTGCTCACCTATAGACCAGGAGAAGCAGGAATGCTCCTTACATTCCTGTAAAGTTTCAACAAAGAACAAAGAACAGTACAGCACAGGAACAGGCCCTTCAGCCCTCCAAGCCTGTGCCACTCATGTGCTCAATTAGACCATTCATTTGTATCCCTCTATTCCCAGTTGGTTCATGTGGCTATCTAGATAAGTCTTAAACGATCCCAGCATGTCTGCCTCAACTATCTTGCTTGGCAGTGCATTCCAGGCCCCCACCACTCCCTGTGTAAAACATGTCCCTCTGACATCTGTGTTGAACCTTGCCCACTCACCTTGAACTTGTGGCCACTTGTGTTGGTCACATCTGACCTGGGAAAAAGCTTCCCACTGTTCACCCTATCTATGCCCTTCATAATTTTATACACCTCTATTAAGTCACCCCTCATCTTCCATCTTTCCAGGGAGAATAACTTCAGTTTGCCCAATCTCTCCTCATAGCCAAGACCCTCAATATCAGGCAACATCCTGGTAAACCTTTTTCGTACTCTCTCCGAAGCCGCCACGTCCTCCTGGTAGTGTGGCGACCAGAACTGGATGCAGTATTCCAAATGCGGCCTAACCAACATTCTCTATAGCTGCAACATCATATGCCAACTTTTATACTCTATGTCCTGCCCAATAAAGGCAAGCATGCCATATGCCTTCTTCACCACCCTCTCCACCTGTGCTGCCACCTTTAGGGATCTGTAGACTGGCATCCCCAGATCACTCTGTGTGTGTTTCCTCAGGCATCCTTAGTCCTGGCCTACTCATGATCACACAGGGTGTCCGAAATCTTCAATTCCCATCATTTCCAAATCTGACTGTCAACCTCCTGATGCCAAATCCCCATTGCTGGTTACCTCTCAAGTATTGAACCTAGAGTGATACTGGGTAGGATTCCAGGACTTTTATTTAATGGCAGGACCTCCAGTGTGCCAATCATCTTCGAACCTCATCCCACTTTTGGGATCACAGCCTTAACAGAAAATTTAATTTTAGTTTAGAAATATTATAATGTACAAAGTAATCTACTAACTTAACATATTGTGAAATATTACTCAATGTCATTCTTGTGTGTCAAATTTGAATATTCATAATTTTAAGGTTAAAAGTGAAGCTTTTCAAATCAGCAATACATCATCTTTCTTTAAAGCTAAGTGCTCAGATCACAAAATAAATGTTTTGTTTTCAAATTTACAAAATACAAAAACAATTTTACATATTCATTCATGGGATGTGGGTATCATCGGCTAGGCCAACATGTAATACCCATCCCTAATTGCCCTTGAGAAGGTGTTGATGAGCTGCTTTCTTGAATATGTGGTAAAGGTGCACCCACAGTATTATAAGGGAGGGACTTCCATTGCTGGCATTGTGACACTATTAGTGGCACTGTGGCACAGTCATTAGCATTGCTCCCTCATGGCGCCAGAGACCTGGGTTCAATTCCAGCTTCAGGTCACTGTCTGTGCAGAGTTTGCGTATTCTCCCCATGTCTAAATGAGTTTCCTTTGGATGCTCTGGTTTCCTCCCACAATCCAAAGATGTGTAGGTTAGGTTAATAAACCATGCTAAATTGCCCGTTAGTGTTCTGGGACATAGATTAGATTAGGGGGGTAGGACCTGTGTGGGATTGTGGTCGATACAGACTTAATGGGCCAAGTGGCCTCCACCTGCGCTGCAGGGATTCTATGATTTTATCAGGGATAATTTACAGTTAATTCCTAGGCATCTTCGTGCTGTGGACTCACACCTTGGGTCCTTCACCTTCCGGCCTTGGGTCACTATCTTTGTAAAGTTTGCACATTCTCCCCATGTCTGCATTCAAAGATGTGCAGACTAGGTTGATTGGCCATGCTAAATTGATCCTTGTGTCATAGGATTAGCAGTGTAAATATGTGGAGTTACGGGGATTAGGCCTGGGTGTGATTGTGGTTGGTGCAGAATTGATGGGTTGAATGACCTCCTTCTGCACTATAGGGATTCTATGATTACTTTGTTTGATTTTGTTCCAGTGATAGTGAAAGAACAGCAATATATTTCCAAGTTAATGGTGTGTGGCTGGGAGGAAAATTTTCAGGCAGTTGTGTTCCCATGTATCTGCTGCCTTTATCTATCTAAATGCATGCGGTCATCAGTTTGAAAGATGTTGCCTGAGGAGCCTTGTTGAGTTCCTGCGGTGTATCTTGTATACAGCAACATTCCTGCCACTGTGTGTCAGTGGTGGAAGGAGTGTATGTTTGTGGTTGGGATGCCAATCAAGCAGATCGCTTTGTCCTGGATAGTGTCCAGCTTCTTAAGTGTTGTCGGAACTGCACTTATCTACACAAGTGGACAGTATTCCATCACACTCCTGACTTGTGCCTTGTAAATGGTGGACAGGCTATTAGGAGACAGGAGCTAGGTTACTCATCCTATGGTTCTTAATCTCTGACCTGTTGTTGTAATTGCTGCATTTATATGGATAGTCCAGTAACGTTTCTGGCCAATTGTAATGCCCAGGATGTTGATAGTGAAGACTTTAGCAGTGGTAATGCCATTGAATGTCGATAAGTGATAGCTAGATTCCACCTTGTTAGAGATTGTCATTACCTTGCATTTGTGTGGCACGAATTCTGGGTTCGAATCCTGCAACGGCCATTGGTGAAATTGGAATACAATAAAAAATATCTGCAATTAAGAATCTACTGATGACCATGAAACCATTATTGATTGTCAGAAAATCTCAACTGGTTTACTAATGTCCTTTAGCAAAGAAAATTTGCCGTCCTTACTTGATCTGATCTACATTTACTATACTTGTAACCAACGACGACCTGAAGATCAGAGCCAGAGGCTCTGCAATCACCTTTCTCGCCTCCCAGAGAATCCTAGGGTAAATCCTGTCCGGCCCAGGGGACTTATCTAACTTCAAACCCTCGAGAATATCTAGCACATCCTCCTTATCTACTTCAATACTTTCCAGTTTACAACCCTGTATCCCAGTGTTCTCCACAACTACATTTACATCTCCCTGCGTGGATGTCAGAGGTAGGTTCTTTACCCAGAGGGTGGTAAGGGTATGGAATGCCCTGCTTGCTGCAGTTGTAGATGCGCCAAGTTTGGGGGCGTTTAAGAGGTTAGTAGATAAGTTTATGGATGAAAAGGGAATGGTTTAGGTTAGAGGGTCATTGCTTTTTGTTAATTGGTCGGCGCAACATCGAAGGCTGAAGGGCCTGTTCTGCGCTGTAATGTTCTATGTTCTATGTTCTATGTACATGTGTCTCCAGAACCACAGCAATGTATCATTGATTCCCAACTGCCCTCAGGCAAGCAGGGATGGACAATAAATGCTGATTAGCCAACAATACCTCTGTCCCATGAATGAATAAAAAGAAGAATGTTACTTACCAATAGCTAGCTCAAGCATGGATGATGTCCAGTTCTTGCTGTATTTTGACATGAGCTGCTTCAGTATTTGAAGATTGGCTAACTGTGTCAAGCGTTATACTGTCATCAGGGCAGGTCATTAACAAAGCGGCCAAAGATGATTGAGCTTAGAACATAGAACATAGAACAATAAAGCACAAACAGGCCCTTCGGCCCACGAGTTGCGCCGATCACATCTACCAATCCACAGACCTATCTATAACCCCCTATCCTATTCTTTTCCATATACTCATCCAGAAGTGTCTTAAAAGACCCCAGTGAGTTTGCCTTAACAACCTCCGACAGCAGTTGGTTCCATTCACTCACCACCCTCTAAGTGAAAAACTTACCCCTGACATCTCCTTTGTATTTGCTTCCCTGCACCTTAAATCTGTGTCCTCTCGTAGTGACCATTTCCGCTCGGGGAAATAGTCTTTGAGAGTCCACCCTATCTATCCCTCTCAACATTTTATAAACCTCTATCGGATCACCTCTCAACCTACGTCTCTCCAGTGAGAAGAGTCCCAGCTCCCTCAACCTACCTTCATAAGGCCTGCCTCCCAATCCAGGCAGCACCCTTGTAAATCTCTCTGAACTCTCTCAATAGCCTCTACATCCTTCCTATAATGAGGTGACCAGAACTGCGCACAAAACTCCAACTGGGGGTCTGACAAGAGTCTTATAGAGCTGCATCATTACCTCCTGACTCCTAAACAATGTATCATTGATTCCTAGTACTTAGTACACTACCCTAAGGAACTCATGCAGTGATGCCCTGAAACTGATGTAAAAGGTTCAATTTTGATAATTATTTGCAATTAGTTTGTAGTTCAGTTATGGCATTAGTCAAATAATCAAATTATGTCAACCCAATATGATTTTGTGTTGAATTCTGACACACTAGCTCACCATATGACTTGGTCTTAGTATTGGGCTTACATTTAATAAGAGAGAAAAAAATACAGCCAGTGATGCAAGATGTCAAATTTGAACTATTACTGGAGTGGAACCATCAACCTCCCTAGCAATTAAAATGATCAGCTACATTCTCTGAATTCAAAGACCTATTGTGCAAAGAAAAACAAGTGTTAAAACATTCAGCCTTATGCACTAAATTGATGCAGTTTAACTTGTGATGCTTAAAATATGTCAATTTCTTTCACAGTACATAAATATCTTTGATTTTGTCAGTTTAATATTAAATTTGGTAATTAGCTTTTGTAATTCAATGGTTTTTTAAAATTTAGTATGTATTAACTGAATGTGTTGTGTTATGTTTAGTGCAACAATCACTTCTAAGCCTTAGTTTTACATGTATGTTTATCAAATTTTTGATATTTCTATAACTTCTTAAGTTTTTAATGTGATCCTGTGCCTATAATTGATTATACCAAGCACTAACAGATACAACAAAAGCATACTATGACAAAGTAGTTTTCTCACCAAAAATACATTGATATGTACCTGCTTTAGTGAAATTCTACAGGACATACTGAAACCTATAGATCAATTAACCATCTGAAATGATGAATCCACACTCCCAGACATCGCACTGTTTTACCTCAAATAAAGCAGAAATTGAAATGATTCTCACCTAAATTGAAATGATTCTCACTGGTGGTCATTTTCCAATTAACATTCAGTTAATACATATTAAATTTTAAAAAACCATTGAATTACAAAAGCTAATTACCAAATTTAATATTAAACTGACAAAATCAAAGATATTTATGTACTGTGAAAGAAATTGACATATTTTAAGCATCACAAGTTAAACTGCATCAATTTAGTGCACAAGGCTGAATGTTTTAACACTTGTTTTTCTGTAGGAACAAGACTCTAGACTTGTTCCTACAGAATGGTGGATAGCTAATGTAAGCCCAGAAGAGAAAACAGGGAACAATAGACCAGTGAGCCTAATATCAACATGGGAATGGTGATGCATGCTCAAAATCCAGAGAGCACAATCTACATCAGCAAATTTCTAAATTCCAAACTCACTGGCCCCTTACTGGTGGAATGACGTGAAACATGCCACAGGACTGCAGAAAGATCATTTTAATACATTAGCATGTCATTAGTGAACATTTTTTCCAGGAACTCCTCCCTTATCAGATATTCAACAGGCACTAGTGTGAAATCACACTGGTGCCATTTGGAAAGATGCTCTATGTAAGAATGAAACTGGCATCTTCATCTCCAAGAGGAATTTCAGAGGTAAACACTTAAGCAGCCAGGACCGTCAGTGGTGTACACATGGGTACACAGATAAGTTCAACTTGGGATGAAGGTCCCAGAATTGCCATTTTGGGGACAGGGGTCAGCAGGGATTACCTGCAGACCTTACCTTCCCTTCATGTCAGTGCACCACTTGCTTTAAAGGGATTGGCATGCAGCCAGCTCTTCCTGTGTGCTGCTTCCTGGGCTCCTGTCCATATCACAGCTGAGAGAGTGTGCTTCTTTACTGGGGGCTGGCAAAAGAGTGACAGTGCTGTACAATACAATCAGTAGCATTCTCAGTGCGAGGATGGGACTTTGTTTCCACAAGGGCTGTGCGGCTGTCACTTTTACCGATATTGTTTTGGACAGTTACATCTGTGACGGGCAGATTGGTGAAGTTGAGATTAACTGTGTTTTTTCCTCTTATTGGTTCTCTCATCACACACTCAGTCCAGCAGTTATGTCCTTTTGGATTTGGCCATCTCAATCAGTAGTGGTGCTTCTGAGATGATCTTGGTTAGACATTGAAGTTGTTCACTCAAAGTAGATTAAATGTCTTTGCCATCTTCAGTGCTTCCTTGAAGTAGTGTTCAACATGGAGAAGTGTTGGTTCATCATTTGAAGCATGGAGGGAGGGGGAAGGTGGTAAGTAGTAGTCCTTGCTCCTGTTTGATCTGATGCTGTGAGACTTCAATGTTAAGGACTCCCAGGGCAACTCTGTCCTGACTGTATACTACTATGCCACTATTTTTCTGCTGGGTCTGTCCTCCTGGTGGAACAGGATATAATCAGGGATGTGTGATTATGGCGTGTGGGATATAATCTGTAATCTATAATTTCATGTCTAGGACTATATCAGACTATTCTTGACTAGTCTGTGGGGCAGCTCCTCCAATTTTTGCAGAATCTCCCAGATGTTAGTAAAGAGGACTTTGCAAAGCTGACAGTGCCGCAAGTCCATAGAAAATTTCATGTTGCTCCACTTCTTCCACCCTAAACACGTTAAAGAAGTCATTCCCATGGACAAGTCCTCCGTATACACAGGATCTGCTCAAATGAAGAGGATCACAACAGATACCTCCAGATGTTGAAAGATGCCCTCATAAGAACAGGATATGGTGCTCGCCTCATTGATCAACAGTTCTGATGCGCCACAGCCAAGAACTGCACCTTAGGAAACAAAAATGGGACACGACAGGCAGAACAGCATGCGTCGTCCAGTACTTCCCCAGAGCGGAGAAGCTACGACATTTTCTCCGGAGCCTTCAACATAACTTTGATGAAGGTGAACATCTCGCCAAGGCTATCTCCACACCTCCATTTCTTGCCTTCAAACAACTGCTCAACCTCCAACACACTATTGATGCAGCAAACTACCCAGCCTTCAAGAGAACAGTGACCATGACACCACACAATCCTGCCACAACAACCTCTGCAAGACGTGCCAGATCATCGACATGGATGCCATCATCTCACGTGAGAACATCATCCACCAGTTTCACGATACATACCTTCACAACTTGGCCAATGTTGACTACCTGATACGCTGCAGGAAAAGATGCCCTGAACATGGTACATTAGGGAGACCATGCAGACACTACAACAGCAGATGAATGAACATTGCTTGACAATCACCAGACAAGAGTGTTCTCTTCCTGTTGGGGAATACTTCAGCAGTCACAGGCATTCGGCCTCTGATCTTCAGGTAAGCGTTCTTTAAGGTGGCCTGCACGACACACAACACAAAGTCGCTGAGCACAGAATGATAGCCAAGTTCTGCACACATGAGGATGGCCTCAACCGGGATCTTAGGTTCATGTCGCACTATTTGTAACCCCCATGACCTGCTGGGGCTTGCAAAATCTCTCTAACTGTCCTGTCTGGAGGCAATACACATCTCTTTAACTTATACTTAACGCTCTCTCCAATCACATTGTCTGTACCTTTAAGACTTAATTACTGTAAAGACTCGCATTCTAATCATTATTTTGTGAATTGAGTTTGTTTCTTTATATGTTTGTGAACAGAACTCCCACTTACCTGATGAAGGGGCAGCACTCTGAAAGCTAGTGGATTTTGCTACCAAATAAACCTGTTGGACTTTAACCTAAGTCCAACAGGTTTATTGTCCTTACTGTCCAACGCCAGCATCTCCACATCAGTGCTGAGTTGGCCATTGTCATTTCTTTTGCCTACGTCTATGCTACAAAATCTGTTTGGTTTCATTCCTTATAGACTTTCTAGCAAATGCAGTACAGATGAGTGGCTTGCTAAGCTATTTCAGTGTGTCAACACATTGCTGTAGGTCTGGAGTCACATGTTGGTAAAGTTGGCAGATTTCTTTCACTAAAGGACAGATGTGAATGTGATGGTTTTTTGCAAAAATTGCAAGGTCACTATAACTGAAAGTAGCTTCATATTCCTGACTGACTGAATTTGAACTCCACCAACTGTGATGGGATTTATCCTTATCACATGACTATTAGCCTGAGCTTGTGGATTCCTAGCCCAATAATATTATCACTAAACTACTATCATCCCTATCTGCTGTGATGACATTCAAATGCAGTCCTAGATCATTAGCCTGGGCCTCTAGTTTCTAGCCCATTAAAATTACACTACACCCTCAGATCTTCATAAAGATAATGATAAAGCATTTATTTAAGATCCAATAAATTGCACCAGCATACATTGGCTTTGACAGGTAAACTGTAACATCTTGCTGTGGATTTGCTCCATGTTTTGTTATGACTATCCGTCTTGAAGTTGAAATGTTCATTTCATTTCACAGCTCGAACTTGAATTGAATTGAAAAAAAATCACTATGCCTTATGGTTTATTTTAATTATATTTCACAGGATCTAAAATAACCTGTAGGAAAACTAAACGAAATGGACGTGAAAAGGTTTTTGTCTAAAAAGTAAATGTTTGACTGATTCCAAAACACCTTTTAAGTCCCCACCACATGAATCATTCCCATGGGGTCCACTATGCTTATACGCCATGCTTCAATATTTTAATGCTTTGACAATTCGGGGCAAATATTATTCATGCTATGTTCAATCTTTCATATTGTCTGATTGGAGCTTTTTTGGTTTCTATTGTTTGCTCAGAGGAAGTATAAATATGTAATGACATTTGGAAGTAACGTATAAATAAACTCAACAGCTGCACTATTGTGTCTCTTCTATTACAAGTGACAAGTCTCAGCTCTTATAATAAAGAAAAGTGGTTTGTGCACTTCCCAGAATTTGCAATCCAGATTGCTATTCTCAAAATATTTCGTATGTGGCATCTCCCATAATTTGATAGTGGAAACACCAAAATAAAGCATAACAACTTGATGTAAATTTATTTTAATTTGCTTATTATCTCTTTGAAGGCCACTGATGCTACAAAGTGAATAACTTCCCACTTCCACACATCATGCTTCATCTCTCATCCTGTTTTTCAATTACTTAACCTGACTATATCCCTTTGCAAGAAGGATGGTGTTGTCACATATGATTGACAGAAATAGCTGACCATAAAGAGAAGGCATACGTAAGAGATGATGTGAGAAGGATGGGATTCTATTTACACTTTATGAATACTATATTATGTTTAACATCATCTGTGTGGATGACCTAGGGGTATCCAGCTGCTGGTCCTCATCCCTATGGGTGTCTGAGACCCTCTAGCTGATTCCCTGAGGAGAAGGCTAGGCAGGAATGGAATAGAGTTGCCCCAGATCCTCTCACATAGCCACTGATGGATGCCACCAATGCTCACACCAACGAAATGAAGGTTCTGCCACAATGCAAGACCAATGTTCTGGACCAAAGTCTCCATGGCAGTTGCCATCCTACCAAATGTTGATCTTGTTTGTTGACATGCCAACATTATTAAGACAGGCTGAAAATGGACAAACTGTTCCATCATGTGTCGATATTTGAAAAATGCAGCCAAAGTGCCTTGCTGATGTTCCCATGATTATTGCTGCAGCTTCAGCAACTTGCCAAGTCCAGAGGACTGTTTCCTGGCTCAGACTCAGCAGAATCCCAGTATCTAGCAGTATCACGAGTGCCAGCAAGCTTCACAATCTCTTCTCCATCTGTTGAAGACCAGATTGTATGGTGTGTTCACCAGATAGTGATCCTGAGCCTGCTTTGGAATTAGGTTCTACCAATGTATTTGTCTCTGCTGATAGAGAAGGTGGGTTAATGCTCTTTCAGGCTCCTTTCAATATAAGGGCTGGTGGATTTTAACAAAAGAGATAAAAAACATACTTTGCACACATGGATTTGAAGTAACAACAACAGATTTATACTAGGGCTGCCCTCTGCACAGAGTACAAACTAAAAGTAAAACAGCAGCCTGTGGCAACACCCTAATGATGTCATGTGATCAGCTCTTAAAGCAACCTGCAAATCTTTTAAATATATAACATTCCCAATCTGAAATGTTATAAGGCAAGAGATGAGGATTTGGCTGGTTGAGGGCCTCAGACAGTTGGCAGAAGTGCCTGTGAAATAAAATATAGATGATTAATGCATAACAGGGCACTCAAAAAACATTCAATGCATTCACAGTATAGTTGTTTGAGGAATAAGCTGGTACAGGATCCTAAGTAGGGTGATTTTCACCAATCTTATTGCCGCAGTAACAGTCCACATCCTCCCCAGTCAGCTCGATGGCTCACTCCTCATACGGAGTGAGGAACTTGATCTCATCTACTCCACCAGCTGTTTGGTACATCCTCCTCTGATTGTATGCAAGCTTGTCCTGCATGAAGAGACTTTGAGCACAACGCACACCAAGGCAGTTTTAGATGCCAAATGGAATCATGGGCGGGATGTAGATACGGCCTCCAGAGGATATAAGACCAGATAGATATGTGAAAGTGTATATGAAGAGTGAGTAGTGAGGTCCTTTGAATTAGTAGTGGTGAGATGCCAGTGAATGTCCAATGGGCTGCTGAGTGTTTGAGTTGAGAATGATGAAGTGATTAACTTGATGGAATGGGCAGAATCACTCATCATCCTTCTGCACTGGATGGTTGCCCTCTTTTATGCAGCACTAACACAAACCACCTCTGCCGCTGTCACTGCCTTCCAAGCCAGTGTAGTAATATTGGTGGACCTCCTGTGGCCACAGCCGGTCTTCAGGATTGGCTGACACTGGGGAGGACCGCCCTACCAAAGAAAGGAGAGATGAGTAATAGCCCAAGGAAGCATCGCTAAATTTGGGGGTTGTGTTGTCTTGGCCTTCAGGGCCATGTCTTAAATAGAATTATCCTGCACAGTGGGACAGCTGCATGTGGCTGCTATTTAAATTATCACTCAGAGTGAGGTACCAGTGAGTTCATGTAGGGTGAGTGAATCAGAGACCAGCCATCCACAATTCAACATTTTTCCCATGTGCACATAACTACTGAAACAGTTAACTGACGTACAGCATTTAAGTCCACCATTGTGGTTGGCAGGAAAAAGTCGATCTTCACACCCTCCACCGGACTTAAAGCATGAGTGGAAAAATCCCACCACCCAGTCTTTGACAAGTTTCAATTTCCTCCCATTCAACATTTGTGAGATAGAAACTATCATATATGTCCATCTACCATGGATTCCATGCATATATACAATTCCACTCTCTTTCTGATCCAATGTCTCAGGTTAAATAATGCCAAAATCTAGTCTCTAGTTTCCCCACACACTGAAACCTCTGATATTTGTAATACATGTTTTTAAAGCTTTGACACAAGGAATCACAATCAACATTAAAATAAGTTATTTTAGTTATTTGCTTTCTTTGTTTTAAAAATCATGCTTTTGAATTTTTTTTTCACTTGTAATTAAGGTCTCTTACGAGGAAATGTATTTTAGGGAGACAGTAAATATCTTCATCTGGAGGACACAAAACCCAATTGGAAAGCTGAAAATCAGTCAGAATTTCTACCCTGACAAACATATAGAAGCCCAGAAGAATGTTAATTCCTTTCAGTTTATCAGTTTAATGACAGTTTACTAATGACAAGCTGTTATCAGCTTTTTCAGGCCAGAAGTCTACTGTTGTCTAGAAAACCGTTTCTTCACTAGTAAAACACAGAACATTATTTCCCATAGAAGAAATCATTCTAGAGAATGTCATTGGATTAAGAATTTCTTCACTTCATAGATTTTTAATCCTCAGGGGTCTGTAGGCACTTTGAGCATTTGAGAAATCTGTTTTAACTACAAATTAACAAGACTTTGGCTATAGCAATAACAGCTTGCTTAACCTTGTTAAATAATTGTTTGTTATGTCACACCTGTAATATAAAATGGTCTTCAAACAGGAATTTAATTTGCTTATTGCAATCTCTCCATTGACATATCGTGATTTCTGAGAATTTCTGGATACTATAATTGTACTGTATCTTTAAGAGGTGTACTTTGATCATGTTCTCTACGGGATGTTTCTAGCAGGCACTGGAATTTTGTCAACACTGTGTTATTTGTGGCCACCGTTTTTTATTGTTGTCGAGGCAGCATTATCAAAGCAGTGTTGATTTTAATCTGAACGAATGCAGTGTTCTCTGGTTTTAATGTGTCCCCTAGGATTGCTGAGTGGAGCTTGATTGGGGTTGATTTCAGGTTATGTCATGTGAATGAGGACAGAGGATTACGGTTTTAGTTTTGTTTTCAGTTGCTGCTAGGAGCTAGTGGAAGAAAGCAGTATCTCTTTATATCTCTCTTTCCAAAGGTTTTCTGAAAGTTTCAAGACTGATGAGCTTTGGATATTTAATCCAACATTGAAAGGACCAATTCACACAAATGTTAAAAGCTGCAAAAAAACCAGCATCATGTGAGCATACTTGCTTTAGTGTTAGTTTAGTCTGAGGAAGAGTATATGTCTATGGGGTTGCTTTACATTGATTGGAACAACATTGATAGACAGATGTTAAGGATTACGTGATGTCATGTTTATATTATGTAATTGGTAAAAGTTATGCTAAATCTTTTTGTTATACTTTAACTGTGTTCTTAAATAAACTTTGCTTGATAAAAGCTTCCTAATGGGTCATTTGAATCGTACCTGGAGTACAACACCTTATGCTCACCAAAGCCAAAATCAAATGTAAACCTTAGGATTTAGGCTAACTTCACAGGCACCTTGGAGTTTCTGGCCTGGGTCTTAACACTACTGACAGCAAAGCATAGGTTTTGTTTATTGAGTCAAGTTAGTTAAATGCCAACAGAAATAGTAAATGGCAGTAAAATGCCAGGGAGATTTTTGAGGTCTCATGTCTGGCAACAATGAGACAATAGTGCCCCAAAAATGCTAACATAAGTCTTACTGTCCCAATCCTGCTGTGGGTAAATTTCTATCTATACAGGTAGCTGGAGCATACAAGGTGGTTCACCTTCTTAATCTACAAATAGGAATTTCATGATGAACCTAACAAATAGATTTTCATTGTAGGATTCAGGTAGACATGCTGTGACCAGTTGACTCCTACCACATTAGTTTCAGCTGGCTGTCCAGTCTCAGAGAAGGTGACAAGGTCAACTTTCAGGGGTAGAGGAAGTAACATAGAACATAGAACATAGAACAATACAGCACAGAACAGGCCCTTCGGCCCTCGATGTTGTGCCGACCAAAATAAAAAGCAATGCCCCTCCTAACTAAACCATTCCTTCTCATCCATATACTTATCAACTAACCTTTAAACGCCACCAAACTTGGCGCATCACAACAGCTGCAGGCAGGGCATTCCACTCCCTAATCACTCTTTGAGTAAAGAACCTACCTCTGATATCCGTCCTATAACTCATACCCTAATTTAAAGTTGTGTCCCCTCGTGCTAGCTTTCTCCATCCTAGGAAAAAGGCTATCACTGTCCACCCTATCAAACCTCTAATATCTATATGTTCATAGTCCCCCTTAGCCGCCTCCTTCTAACGAAAACAACCTCAAATCCTCACCCTCTTCATAGACCTGCCCTCCATACCAGGCAACATCCTGTAAACCTCCTGTACCCTCTCCAATGCCTCCCATCTTTCTTATAATGTGGGACCAGAACTGCACACAATACTCAAGTGCGGCCGCACTAGAGTTTTTACAGTGCAACATGAGTGCGGCTCCAATTCAATCCCCTACCAATAAAAGCTAAGACTCCATAGCCTTCTTAACAACTTATCACTTGACTGCCTACTTTCAGGGATCTATACAATACACCAAGATCCTCTGTTCTCAACACTATAAGACCTACCATTAGCCCTAACTCTACACATTTATTTCCTGCCAAGTGCATTACCTCACACTTTCCACATTAAACTCCATTTGCCACCTCTCGGCCCAGCTCTGCAACTGTCCAAGTCACTCTGTAAACTAAAACACCCTCTTCACTATCTACCACACCACCAACTTTAGTATCATCTGCAAATTTACTGATCCTCCCTCAATACCCTCATCCAGATCATTTATAAAAATACAAACAGCAGGGGCCCCAAAACAGACCCCTGAGGCACACCACTCGTCACCGAACTCCCGAAGAAAATCTCCCATCAACCACCACCCTCTGTCTTCTATCTGCCAGCCAATTCTAATCCAATTAGCTAAATCACCCTCTATTCCACACATCTGCATTTCTGTAGAAGTCTTCCATGGGCCACTTATCAAAGCCTTACTAAAGTCCATATATACTACATCAACCGCCTTACCCCATCCCCTCTTGGTCACTTTCTCAAAAACTCAATGAGGTTAGTAAGGCATGACCTACCCTTCACGAACCATGCTGACTATCCCCAATCAATTCATTTCTCTCAAATAACTATAATCCTATCCCTAATAATCTCTCCAATACCTTGCCCACACAGAAGTAAGACTCACTGGCCTATAATTCCCGGAAGGTCTCCTTCCCCTTCTTAAACAATGGACCACATTCGCATCCTCCAGTCCTCCGGAACCACACCCGTAACCAACGAGACCTAAGATCAGGCCAGAGGCCTGCAATCTCCTCTCTTGCCTCCCAGAGAATCCTAGGGTAAATCCCGTCCGGCCCAGGGGACTTATCCAACTTCAAACCCTCGAGAATTTCTAACATGCTTCTCGGAGTTCCACAAAAGCAACCTGGTTACTCTTGAAACATTTGTTTCATATTTTAAAGTTAGCAAAATCAAAATTCACATAATCTAATTTTCCTCCTTTAAATTTCTACAGGAATTCCTCACAGTGCATTTCATGCAATTTTACAACAAGGACCAATTTCTCCTTCCTTGCCTGCACTAGTTTTCCCTTATCCTGTTGGTCGTCTGTCATGCATCCCTCTTTTTGTACCAACTCAGCACGACAAAATTTGCACAAGCAGTGCACTGACCTTGTGCATTTTAAATGTTCATTAAATGTTATAGAGGTTCATTTGTTAGGAAATGCTGTTTAATAGCTTGTTTCTATCCAAGTAAGTGTCAGTGTGCTTCTAGCTCAGTGTTTCTTAGCCAGAAGGATTAGAGACATTAGAACCCTCTGTGATTGTCAACAGTTCTCACATTCTTCAGCCCTGGTACACTGACTGCATTGACATTATCTATTTTATCCTTATTTATTCATTTTACCACAGTTATTCATTTATCTCTACTTCTTGGTGTGCCTTCAATCAGATGGATTAAATCTGAATCCTATAAGGTACTTCTTTTTCTTGGTTTGGCCTAATCCTGCTACTTACTTAAAGCTGATTGTTCTTCCCTTGCCGTTTAAGTGTTTTTCTTTTATAGTTTTGTAGCCCCTTAATCTGCTATATAATTGAATATTAAAGTGTGTATAAATAATTGAAGACTTGGCTTTTATTCCTTGTGGTCCACCGCTCCTCCATCTGTGTTAGTTACAACATCATTAATTTTCATATAGAGTGGACAAACCAAATTTGCAGTAATAGTGGTGAGACCAAGTTAGTTTTCCAGATCAGCATGCAGTGGAACCAATTTCAGAACTGTCTATGATTCAGTATTATGTAAAGAATTAAGTTAATTAAGAAGCTTGTTGTAAAAGAGTGTCTAGGGAATATTGATCATAATATGATAGAATTTTACATTGACTTTGGGAGTAATTTAGTTCAAAACTAAAATAAAAAATCTGAATAAAGCAAACTATATAGGTACAAGGGGCAAGTTTGGCTTTGTTTGATTGGGAAATTAGGTTAAAAGATGCAGTGTGAGATAACAAAGGCAAGCATTTAAGGAATTCATTCATAATTTGTATTAAATTTGCATTCCCTGAAAAAACGTGGTCCAACGGTGGCTAATTAGAGAAGTCAGTAAGAATTTGGCAACACCAATTTTAAATCCAACCGATTTATTTGATAGTAAATCTGCGAGCTTTCGACTTTCGTCTTCGTCAGGCAAATGCAGTATTCTGGTCTGCAATAGCACACATATCAGTACATATGTCATATTGTACTGATGTGTGTGCTATTGCAGACCAGAACACTGCATTTGCCTGACAAAGACGAAAGTCGAAAGCTCGCAGATTTACTAACAAATAAATCGGTTGGATTTAAAATTGATGTTGCTAGATTCTTACTGAGTTCTTACTACCCCAGTCCAATGCCAGCGTCTCTACATCATAATCAGAGAAGTTACAGGGCCTCTTCTGCTCTGTATGATTATGGCTCTATGGCCAGAATTTTACTGGCCTGCCCATCATGGCAATTGGAGCACATAAGGGCGGAGCAATGGAAAGGTCTATTAACCTCAAATGGGATTTTATTGTTTCAAGTTGAGCAAGGCCGTAAAATTCTGCCTTATTACTCTATTACTCTATTCTGCTTCTGAAAGATGAGTGCTATTACATGACAAATGATATCTTTATAGGCATTGCAAACTTTTTATTGAATAATACTTTATGCAGCATTTCCTGCTTTCAAGCCACAAAAATGTAGTGCACTAATCTTGCCAACTTAAATGGTCAGTAAATATCATAGAGATTCATATGTCAAGACAATGTGCAGTAAACGTCCACTATTGGCACAGTGCTGTTAGCGGCAGTCAGGATGAATCTGTCCCAAATTTTTATGCCTCCAATTGCTTCCAGGTTGATGCAGGAAATATGTATATGTTCTGTTGACAAACATCTTAGATGAGATGGCTAATGAAACAGCCTATAGTCTGAAGATCTGCACCTCCTTCTCCGGAGCAGAAGGGCAAAGCTGCTCAAGTGAACTGCTTGTTGGTTTTCCCAAAGTATATTAGGATATTGTTTGTAGCTACCAAGTCTCTCATCCCTGTGGTGCAAGGAACAGGAATAAGTGTTATATATAATCTCATGATCACCAACGCTGTACAATGTAACTCAAGGACCACGTACCCAGAAAAAGCCATTTAACTATTTCATTTTCTGATAATCATTTGAATGAGAATCATTTGAAGGAAATTTGCACAGATTATGGTTACCGTCTTTAGCTGTGGCCAATGATGTCTTTACAGCAGCAACAAACAAAAAGAGTGCAGAAATAATGAAATCCATCAGTTGTTGCACCACGTGAGACCAGCCTTATTTTTCTTCGCCACAGGGAGAATGTATCACTTAATGATGCCAACCATTTCAAGAGGTTTCCAGATTCACCTCCCCTAATTTCCTGGAAGCGTCCATTTCCGATAAGACTTACCAAATCTCCTCAAAGTGATTCAAGAGTTTAAATTAACTACTGCACACACAGTAGACTTGAAATGGTTAAAAAGCACGTACAGTGACAGATTTTTGTACAAGATGCAGTTTATCCAATTTGCAAATGAAGGAATTTAGCTCGTATCAGAAAGGTTTGCCATGTATAAAGTTTACAATGTGTCAACAATGTCAGATGTAAGTTGTAATCTCTGTTTAGGCTATGTCTAATAAATACTCAAAGTGCTGTAAGTTGTAAAAATATTTCAATCGAGTAAATAGCTTATAGGACTTCGTTGCAATTATTCTCAGGACATAACACTTGGCAAAGGAAGTCATTCAGTAACCTTAAATTAAAAGCTTCCTTATGCATTTCAACCCAGATGATCTGGATATTTGTGGCAAAAGTTATCAGTGTCAGTGATCTACTGCCAGAAATGCAATTCTTGTGAATGGTATTCTTCAGTGCTAAAGGGGACAGCCTTCCTTTTAACAGCATAATCTCCAGTGCAATATTGCAGATTTATGAGTCTAAGATAAAAAGCCTTTTTTTGCCCAGAAGTTTTGGACAATAATGCAGATGTTTATATAGCTGCTGGAGCTCTTTCAATAACCTCATGCAAACCTTGTAATAGATTACCCAGTATTCAGCTGACACTGAATAGATAAACCGAAATATCAAAAAAAAGTGTTGCAAGTGAAACACTTAGAAACAATTGCATGGCATCAGTCACCCTTAATTTTCACATGCATTTCCAAGGTTATTTCTAGAAAAGGAAAAAATATAGATAAACATTGTCAGGCAAGTTAAACATTTTCAGTGAAATTGCAACCACATTTAATTAATTGCTGGAGTTTGTAATAAAAATGGTTTATTCAGAATAAATCTCTTCTAAAACAATGGAACAGATTATTGCAATGCTTAACCTTCTTAAAGTTAAGCCTCTGAAGTAGGCTCCAATGGTATGATACTAAATTAAGATAAATACATTTCCCCTTAGATGGGTACACATTTTACTATTAAAAATAAATGGGATATTGAGTGGAAATGGAAATTTTAAATGTTAATGTATCTGATTGTTTGTTGTGCAGAGTTCAATAATCTATACTCAACCGTCATTCAGTCTAATATGACATCAACCATTAAGTTACAAGGATAAGAAGAGATATAAATTACTTTTTACATTTGCATTATTAATAAATTCAACTCCATTATAATACCCAACAACTCTTTACTGACCAAGCAATTTTTGGGAAGCCAACATGAGAAAAGTAATTAAATTATTGTGCTTTGAGCCATTTCACCATAATGTATTTTTCATTGACCAGGAAAAAATTATGGGGCCAATAATGTAAAACTTGGTGCCAGTAACAGTAATGTAAATTGAGTGCAGGTGACCTATATTATTTAATGCTAAGCTTTTCGTGCGCTCATAATACAAATCACAAGAAAATGAGATGGAGAGGCATATTTGGTGTTAAGGATCTGTGCAACAGGTGTGCACCAAATTTGTTAAGGCCTCAGAAAATGTTTTTAAGACCTGTGCCCTATGATATGATCCTATTATTTTTTTTTATTTATTTGCGGGACATGGTTATCACTGGCTAGCCAGCATTTATTGTCCATCCCTAGTTGCCCTTGAGAAGGTGTTGATGAGTTGCTTTCTTGAATCGCTGCAGTCTATGTTCTGTGGATTGAAACAATGCTGTTTGGGAGGGAATTCCAGGATTTTGACACAGCGACTGCAAAGGTACAGCGATATGTTTGCAAGTCAGGATGGTGAGTGGCTTGGAGGGGAATTTGCAGCTGGTGATGTTCCCAATTACCTGCTGCTCATGTTCTTCTAGTGGAGACAGCTATGGGTTTGGAAGGTGCTGTCTGTGGATGTTTGGTGAATTGCTGCATCTTGTAGATTGTACAAACTGCTGCTACTGAATGTTGGTGGTGGAGGGATTGAATGTTTGTAGATGTGATGCCAATCAAGCGGGCTGCTTTGTTCTGGATGGTGTCAAGCTTCTTCAGTGTTATTGGAGCTGCACCCATCCAGGCAAACAGGAGGTATTCCATCACTCTCCTGACTTGTGCTTTATAGATAGTGGATAGACTTTGGGGAGTCAGGAAGTGAGTTACTCATCACATATTCCTAACCTCTGACCTGCTCTTGTAGCCACTATGTTTATATGATAAGTCCAGTTGAGTTTTTGATCAATGGTAACCCCATGTTGATAGTGGGGAATTTAGTGATAGTTACACCACTGAATGTCAAAGGACGGTGATTAGAGTGTCTCTTATTGATGGACATTGCCTGACATTTGTGTGGCGCATATGTCATTCGCCACTTGTCAGCCCAAATCTGCATATTGCCCAGATCTTGTTACATTTGAACATGGACTACTTCAGTGTCTGAGGATTTGTGAATGATACTGAACATTGTGCAATCATTAGTGAACATCCCCACTTCAGACCTTATGACAGGGGGAAGATCATTGATGAAGCAGCTGAAGGTTGTTGGGCCTAGGACCTGAGGGACTCTTGCAGAGATGTCATGGAGCTGAGTTGACTGACTCTCCATAACCACACCCATCATCCTATGTACTAGGTATGCTCCAATTAGCGGACAGTTTGCCTCCCATACCCATTGATTCCAGTTTCATAGGGCTCCTTGATGCCACACTCGGTCAAATGTGGCCTTAATGTCAAGGGCTATCACTCTCACCTCACCTCCAAAATTCAGCTCTTTTGCCCATGTTTCAACCAAGGCTGTAATGAGGTCAGGAACTGAGTGACCCTGGTAAAGCCCAAACTGGCGTCACTCAGCAAGTTATTGCTGAGCAGGTGCTGCTTGAGCATTGTTGATGACCCCTTCCATCACTTTACTGATGATTGAGAGAATACAGATTGGGTGATACTTGGCTGGTTGGATTTGTCCTGCTTTTTGTTAAAGGACATACCTGGGGAATTTTCCACATTGTTGGTTAGATGCCAGTGTTGTAACTGTACTGGAAGAGTTTGGCTAGGGGAACAACAAGTTTTGGAGCATAAGTCTTTAGTACTATTGCTATTAAATTTTTACAGAAGAGTTGCTGTTACTATTTAATTCATACAGAAGAGTTCAAGATATGCCTTTTAAACCACATATACATTTCTAATATTGCATGGGAAATCAAAACTCACAGCAGGAGTTTTTAATAGATACATTATGAAAAAGAGGACTTAAGGCTGTTTGGCAACAATGGACGATGATATTGAAAGAAATATGTTGTCTGAAAGTTTTGTCTTGTGTTTATGAGGAGAATTGCAACAATGTTAAATTTCAAAAGATCACAACAGTTTATAACATAGGGGAAAAACATGCTGATTGGTTGGCAAGTGGGCTCTGATCGGTCAAGGCATTGCCCTGGAGAAAACAATAGGGAAGAAGAAGCTCCCAAGTTTCTGGGTAATTTAATTCAAGGCTTGGGTAGCCTATAGTTCCCGGTTGCTTTCTCCATGGCAATTCAGACTTAACTCCTTTTTCCACCAAGAATTCTTTTATAAGATATGTCAATTTTAAAGTTATTCGCTTCTTTAGGGGCTGCCCATAAGTACGTCACAGTCCGCTGAAGAATTCTCCTCAGCTGCAACTGTTCTCAATAGTAACATTTTCTTTTACCCCACTATTGACTGTGGATCTAATAGGAGGCTGATGGAGGCACACTTACCCTGGACATGCAAAGAAGATCATTCATCTTTCTGTGGAACTGCTGTCCCGTCCTTTTATGTAGTGAGCTGTCACTCACTAAGGCTGACACTATCTCCCAGGTGGGTATGGTCAACTTGCTGGAAGGACGCCTGAGCAACCATGTCTAGAGGACATCCCGCCTGTGCTGCACACCATCCAACACCTCCCTCTAAGAAGCATGATGCTGACTCCCTGACACCCATCCTTCCTAAAGGATCTGGAATAAGTGCTAAGGAGCACTCCCACTGAGCACTCCCAGGAATTACATGGAATTCCCCACTGATTGCAGAGATTGTGAGTGAATCAGAGGGAGGCTGCCATTAGCAGGGGTGAATCATATCAGAAAAAGCATTTCCTAATGAGGCTTAAAATTCCGTGAGAAAATGTTGCTCTGTTTTTTTCACCAGAACCAGCACTTTGCCAAATTGAGGTAAGATTCCTTCAGAGTTAGACATATTTTTGTTAAGGAAGGAAACAAGGTTTGTGAGTGGTGCAGGCAGACAGGAAAGTGGAGCTGAGATCATAGTCAGATCAGCCATGATATGACTGAATGATAAAGCAGGTTCAAAGGAACAAATGGCCTACTTCTATTCTTGTGTCCCTATGGATGAGAATATTTAGTTTTGATAAGCACATCCAGTAATGGGGACATTGATCATCTACTCTAATTTGCATTTGAGTCATCATACCTTGTTAAGCAGATTTTTAAAATTTTAAAACAAAAGCCTTTATGATAGTTGAAATAGGAGTAAAAGAGCTATTTCATATTGAGATTAAATTAGTTTAAACTCTATTCCATAAAATTGAGAATATATTTCTACGCTATGCTGTAAGATATGATTCAGTTTGGTAACTATTAAGTAATGTTTACAGTATATTTTTAAAAGCTAAACTGGAAAATAGTTGGCTCTAGTTAAGACTATTTTTCAGCCAGTCACTTCATGTATTTAATTATTATGCTTTGTCCTTATTGCTTTCAGAAGTCTACCACAATACATGCTGTGCCTTGGATGAGAGAGCAGAAGAGCTGCTGCCAGAACTCTATCAATACTTCCCTGTAATGGACCATTAGGAGGTGCAAGAGGGTAAGCAATCAGATTGAATTGTCTTCTAATTATTTTCAATACTTCTCCTGAGTGACTGTTTACCTCATATCTCTCCCTTTAATGACTCAACTAAAACAAAGATCTTGCCATGTATTTGTGCTCAATGGTGCAATGTGTTGGTACAACAGTAGGCTGTGCTACCTTGCCACCAAGGCACCATGTCCCATTACCAAAAATGTACCTGTCAATTAAAAGAATGTTCATCTGGTTTATTATAGCAATGTTCATGTGAAACCAGTAATGCTGAAATTACCCCTGTTTAAGCTAAAGTTTACTTATTATTCACAAGTAAGACTTACATTAACATTGCAATGAAGTTACTGTGAAATTCCCCTAGTCGTCACAGTCTGGTACCTGTTTGGGTGAATGCACCTAACCACAACATGGGAGGAAATGCACACAGAACAGGAAGAATATGCAAACTCCACACAGGCAGTGACCCAAGACTGAAATTGAACCTGAATCCCGGGTGCTGTGAGGCAGCAGTGCTAACCACTGTGCCACCATGCCATCCATTTATTATAAATATACAGCCGTGATGAAATTTAAAAATATTTGGTGAAAGAGGATTAGCTTTTACTTTGACACTACCTTCAATACATTTCTTTAAAAGTGTAATAAAGGATTGGAATGTCAATAAATGAAATAGTACCATTGAATAATTTTACTAACAAAGTTACATGAACACAAAACCATGTGATGTTCTGTCAGCATGATTTAACAGTAGCAATCTCACCTACCAAGTAAGGAAGGTTGTGACTTCAGGTACCCCTTCAGGACTTGACATTTAATCAAATGCTGAATGTTTTACATTTCTGTTTTTATTTCAGATTCCCATCATTTCTGAGTTTCCATTTTATTTTCTAACAAAAAAACTAGTTTGAAATTACTGCTGCATTCTTTCCATTTTGGCATCATTTGTGACAGAATAATTATTTCTAGTTATGAGACAATGGGATGCATAATATTTGTACTAGCTTTCTGAGATCAGTTTCTTATCACAAAGTCACATACAGAAAGAACTTGCATTCATACCGTGTGTTTCATTACCTCAGGACATCCCAAAGCAGTTAACAGCCAATGTATTTTTGAAGTGTACCTTGCTGGATGGGCTTAGCAAATAAATAATTAGTTGTAGTCCACAAAGAACTTAGGAATCTCATTACATTAAAGGTTCCCAACTGATTGCATAAAACTTGAGGGACATTGTTCCACAAGCATGGGGCATGGCAAGGAGGCAGACCTTTATAAACTACCACAGCTAATATGGCAATCACACTGTTTGCGTCATTTTACGTTATATTCTAGACAACTAGCAAGTATGAAAGATGTAATTTTCAACTGGCACTTTTGCATTAACCTAATAGAACAGATTGTCAACTCTTAACAGAAATAAATCTATTCTCATTGCAATAATCTGAATGGAATGAAAATTGTTGTATTAAGAGAGACTATGGCGCTCAATGGCACCATCACCACCACCATGTTAGGGATGGGCAATTATTCCCATTAATGCCCATGTACCACAAATAAAACAATTCAGCTGTTAAATTACAAATGATCTTTGGCATCATTGGATTTCCCTTTAAAATTTCTCATTAAAATTTCCCTTTTGGGAAAGAACATAAATAGAGCAAGATTTTCACCCACTCTACTGGTTCCCCAATCATTCTACTGATTACATCCTCAAAGACTCCAAACAGTTTGTTAAACATGATTTCTCTTTTATAAATCCATGTTGACTTGCCCTGTTTATAATAAACTCTAGCATTTTCCCTACTAATTGTTGAGAACTGTTGGGAGTTGGTATATCTGGTTGAAGTTGTACAAGACATTGATAAGGCCACACTTGGAGTACTGTGTATAGCGCTAGTCACCCTATTATAGAAAGGATATTATTAAACTAGAAAGAGTGCAGAAAAGATGTAGTAGGATGCTACCGGGACTTGATGTTTTGAATTATAAGGAGAGGCTGAATAGACTGGACTTTTTTCTCTAGAGCATGGGAGGTTGAGTAGTGATCTTATAGAGGTCTATAAAATAAGAAAGGGCACAGATCAGCTAGATACCCAATATCTTTTCCCAAAGGTAAGAGAGGTAGGAGACGACATGGGTTTAAGATGAGAGGGGAGAGATATAAAAGTGTCCAGGGGGCAATTTTTTCACACAGAGAGTGACGAGTCTCTGGAATAAGCTGCCAGAGGTAGTAATAGAGGCAGGTACAATTTTGTCCTTGAAAAAATATTTAGACTATTACATGGGTAGATGACTATAGAGGGATATAGGCTAAATGCAGGCAACTGGGATTAGTTTAAGGATTTTTTTAAAAATGGCAGCATGAACAAGTTGGGCCAAAGAGCCTATTTCCATGCTGTAAACCTCTATGACTATGACTCTAACTGCTTAAAGGTGTGGGCGACATTGTGGCACAGTGCCTCACTGCAACAGGGACCTGAATTTGATTCTGGCATTGGGTAACTGTCAGTGTAGTGTTTGCACTTTCTCCCTGTGTCTGCGTGGATTTCTTTGGCATGCTCTTGATTCCTCCCACAATCCAAAGGTGCTCACATTAGGTAGATTTGTCATTACTAAACACTAGATTGCCTTTTCATGTTCTAGGATGTGTGCGTTAGGAAATTGGCAGAATGAGTGCAAGGACTTGGGGTAAGTTGGAATGTGGGTCTGGGTGGGATGCTCTGATGGGGAGTAGGTGTGGACTTGATGGGCTGAGTTCTTCTGCAATGTAGGGAATCTATGATTCAATTATGATGTGTTAAACCAGGCACTTAAATGAAGACTTTGTTGCTGATTTCATTGAAGTAATGATGCATTCCTACTTTTTTCTATTTTTTTCATGTGATATAAATGATTGGCAAGGCTCGCATTTATTCCTAATCTTGAATTTCCCACAGGATGCAATCTTAATGCTGTTAGGCACAGTGTGTCAGGATTTATAGCTGGTGACAGTGAAGAAGCAACAATATAATTCCAACTCTGTGGGCTTGGAACATGATCCATATGTCTGTTGACCTTTTTCTTCTTGGTTGTAGAGGTTACAGCTTTGGAATTTGTTTCAGAGTTGCTGCAGTGAATGCTATAGATGGTAAACACCGCCACTACTGTATGAAACTAAAGGTGATGAATGGGCTACCAAATCAATTTGTCCAAGATTGTGTCAAGCTTCTTGACTGTTTTGGAGTTGCATACAACTAGGCAAGTGGGGAACATTCCAGTACAGTGCTGACTTGTACCTTGTAAATTGAGATAGGTTTTAAAGAGTCAGAAAATGAATTCCACACTACACAATTCTCAGTCTCTGACCTGCTCTTGTAGTCAAATTTAAGTTTCGGGTCAATAATAACATCCAGAATCTTTATACTTGGGGATTCAGAGATGATACAGAAGATGGTTAGATCCTATTCTTGTTGGTGAAAGGTCAATCTCTGGGACTTTGTGGCGTAAATATTACTTGCCACTTATACCTAAATGATGTCCAGGTTTTGCTGCATATGGCTGCATATTGCATCATTTGCAAATGCTGTAATCTCCAGCAAATTTTCTAATTTCTGACCTTACGTTGAAGGGAATGCCATCGGTTTGGTGAAGCAACTGAAGATGGCTGGGTCTAGGACATACTACATTAACACTAATTTGAACAATTTAATGAATGCATTAACAGAAGCCGATAATAACTGTGATACCAGTTCACATTTCAAGATTTAAAGTGAGCTTGTTTTGGTAATTATGCTGGTGAATTTTCAACTTAGCTTGTTAAGGTTAAATAAACTGCAAGTATGTATCGAAGTGATAAATTTAATATTAAACTTCTTCTCAAAGGCAGAAGAGGATGAAGCTGTGCACTATTAGAGCCAGCAGGGAGTCAAACCACTGAACAAGCAAATAGTGCAAGTCACTTCCTTCGTCTGCAAACATTCCATCCGATTGGGGTGGCCATATGAGGTTTCTTTGTCATCATTTATGTTAGGTAAATAAGCATACATGTTTTTAATTAAAGAGGTCCCCAGAGATCAGGGACCTACTTATACTGTGAAACCTTTTGACAGCAAGTTTCTGTCTTCCAACTGAAAGGCTAACCAAAGGAGAAAACGGTAGGTGAAAATGAAGTCTTAACTTTCTGACCACGGCTTTTAAATGCAGATACCAGGTTCCTGTCTGTCATCTCCTGCCAACATCTTTCTGTGTATTTGGGGTTTTGAACAAGGTAAAAGATAAAAAAAAGGAATTGCAGGTAAACATAAAATCATAATATTTGAGGCACCTAACCAATGGAAAATTGGCCACAACTGGGGCAATCTGAGCAGTTTAACATCAGAATACTATGTAATTTAAAAAATACATTATTTTATTTATTCAGCCATCACGGATCAGTAGACTTTACATATTCAGGCAATGGCACAGTGATATCGTCACTCGACACGTAATCCAGAGACCCATGATAATGCTCATTACCAAGGCAAGTGGTGAAATTTTAATTCAGTATAAAATTTGGAATTAAGTCTAATAATGATAATGAAATCATTGTCGTAAAATATTATCCAGTTCACTAATGTCCTTTAGGGAAGGAAATTGCAATCTTTACCTGGCCTGGACTACGTATTGCTTTGCCTTCTGAAATAGCCTAGCAAAGCCACTCAGTTTAAGGGCAATTAGGTATGTGCAATAAAATGCTAGCTCAACTAGTTATGCCTACATTCCAGGAATGAATTAAAGTAAAGTTGCATCGTCTTGGGGTCATGAAATGGAAGTTCAACAACAGTAAAAGAAATACTGCACCAAACATTGGTTAGACCACACTTAAAATACAGTATAGCTGCTTGAAACCCCACTTGAAAAAGTTTAATTTTGGGCATTTATTTTCTTACAACTACTGTTGAGATCCTAATGTCTCCCAGTTGGCCACATTGTTAGCCTGGCAATCTCCCGAATTGAAGAAAAGTTCATGCCTCAATAAGATTTTGAATGAACAATTAAACATTTCTTAGTCATATATTAAGTCTAAAAGAGACTGAGCTCCAAACATTTATAACCAACAGTTCTAACTGTATACACTCCACATGCTTCTGTTGTTTTTCTGAGGACAATGTAGGACACAAAATATTTCCCGTAAACCTTAATTTCTATCTGCCTTGAGAATTCATTTAGGGAAAGTCTTTTGAACATTTTTAATTAATGTGACCACTGACTCCACTTATTGTGCACCTCCTGTGAAAATTCCCTGGTGGAAGACAAAAGGAAGGCAACCATACCAAACACTAAGCAGCAAATGCAGTGGAATAGTGTGAAATTCCATCAATGCAAGAAAAGCCACAGGAAATTCACCATCTATAGCATCATTTCAAGCATATCTTAAAACTACTAATTGTTCTGATACTTTGAAACTGTGGCTGACATACTCCCAAAACAATCCCAAGTACCCAATTTGTGGGAAAATGAGATTAAATCCCACTGTTTTTTTTAACATGATTTCCAGAATGAATTTCTGACACTATACATCACAGAGTGCTTCAGCAGGATTCACTCTGGAGAGTAGGGAGCAGACCCTATTCTCAATTAAGAGGTCAGCAGCAGTGTGTCGGCACTGCACATGCACTGATCTGTCAGAGCCGAGATCGACAATGATTACGCATTGCTGGCCTTCCAATTGCTGGCCAGTCCATCTGCTGGCCAGCCTCGCAAACTCCTCCCCATCAGTGAACCTTCCACCTACAGATTGCAGGCCTTCCAGATCTCCCTGGGCAAGCTTGCCCACACTCCCCCCCAGTTAGCCCCAATCCAATCCCCATCCACCAGCACCCACCACTCCCCACCAGCCACCATCAATCTCCAAATTACCTCCCCCGTAACCGCCCCCAACATTCCTGACCCCCATGACAGGCCTGACCCTCATCTAGTCAGTCCCGGCCCCCAGCAATGCCCCCCACCCCCCCAACCCAGATGGCAAGGCCTGATCATCTCCTTTCTCACTGTCACCTGTCCCATCCTCTGCCTGCGGTCCCAATTGCAAAGTGCCCCCCCCCACAGTGATCACCTCCCCCTATGGATCCCACCCTCCAAATGGTTCCAACCCCCTCGGTCCAACCCATGGCACTGCAAAATTCCTAGTGGGCAGTGCCAAGGTGCCTCTGGGCAATGCCAGTTTTTCCCTTGGGCAGTGCAAAAGTGCAAGGCTGGCACTGCCCAAAGGGCACCCCTACCCTTACCCAATCTCCATCAAGTGGGTTTGATTTGATTTGATTTATTATTGTCACATGTATTGATATACCGTGAAATGCATTGTTTCTTGCGCACTATACAGACAAGGCATACCTTTCATAGAGAAGGAAAAGAGAGAGTGTGGAATGTAATGTTACAGTCATAGCTAGGGTGTAAGAGATTGAATAAAGCATTGCTTGAGAGTTTAAGAGAGTTAGAATAAAGTTTTAGAAACATAGAACAAGAGTAAAATGTAGAATTGGAAGATATGCTAGGCACAGCTTGCTCTGGCGCTATTATAGGTGAATCCCATCTGACAGATATCCCCCACGCCAGCTGAAAACACTCCCATTTTCCCACTGATTGGCACTTCATCCCAATTCAGGAGAATTCCACCCATCATGTGAATTGATACCTAAATTTATTTTCTATTTCAACTTGAGCAATTTTGCTTGATTTTTATGGATTGTCTTTTAACAGCTCTTTAGCTGTTAATTTCACATGAAAATAGACATAAAGTCTAAATTTAACATTTTTTTATGGCACATTGGACAGTTCTAGATTCCTCCACAGATCTTGCAATGCATTTTACACAGAAATGTGACATTTAGGAAGTCCTGCCGAAGCAGCAATTTCCATCTGTCAATAAGTCTTAAGAGTAGGGTTGCCAATTCTGTTTAGATATATTTCTAGAGGTTTCATCATTATATCCTTCAAATACCCTCCATAGTCAAATAGATTTCTTTTCTTATTTCCAGTATTTTCATAACGAATAGACAAAACAATCAGACAATCCTGGAGAGTTTTTTATCAATGGTAACATTCTATTGATAACCTTTCTTGATTGTATAGGTGAATGTTTAAGAGTGCAGTCTCTCTTTTTTTGTGTGTAGCTGCACATGCATGATAATCGAACAGTGATTTTTACTGTTGGCCTGCATGAGGGTTTACATGTTGCAGCATATCCAAGCAAGGACACTGTCAGTAACCCTATTTCAACCTCGGTAATATCGTTGGTCTATTCTACTCCTCTCTTAGCTGACCGCTCACTATGCATCCCCTGTAAACTCAAATTCATTCATAAATCTGCTGCTTGTATTTTAACTCAATCCAAGTCCCCAGATATATCCATCTACGTTGGCTCCTGATCCTGTGAAGCCCCAATTTTAAAATTCTAATCATTGTTTTCAAATCCTTCCATAGCCTCGCACCTCCCAACCTCTGTAAACTTATAACTTTCAAATACATCTGCCCTTTTCAAATTCAGTCCTCTTGCACATCTTATTGAAGCAGTGGAGAAAAATGTTAAGATGTCCATCGCCCATGCATAGGCTCCCAGCCTAGTAATTGTCTCTAAATTGTCATCCAATCCACGGCATCTTCTTTCCCCTTTTCTGTAAAACAACTCTCCCAGACCCCTGCAGTCCTTCAATTCCAGCCTTATGCATATTCTTGATTTTCATACTACCTTTAGCACGACTTTCATTGTTGCAGTTAATAGATATGTTTTATCTTGGAGACATTTTACTAAGTTGTGTAACCCAGGAATTGATCTTGGATTCATTAATCTTCACAGTAATCCTTCATGACCTAGACAGTGGGAGTTCGGCATGTTAGTTTTCAGATAACACCAAAATCTATGCAAGAATTTAAGATGGTAGAGGAGTGAAATCCTATTTAAATAGAAGTGAAAAATTTAAATGACTATGGGAAAGGAGCAGGAGTTGAATGATTGGATAGCTTTAACAAAGAGTTGACACATGTGCAGTGCACCTCTTACCATGCTGTATCGCTCCATGATTTTCTGATTTGGATGTGCTGGTGGGCAGGCTACACATTGGCAAATGCTGTTTGATGTATGTAAATACAGTGTCACTTATTTTGGTAGGGCTAACAAAATATGTAGCCTGTTAACCTAACAATAACTACTTAAGTGCTTAAACACTGAAACTAGTATTCAACCACTGCTGGGTGGGGGAACTGTCACACAGGAAGCCCAAAAAGCAAACCTTACAAGTCCCAGATGGGGCCTTTCATTTAAAGATGTTCTGTGCCTGGTGCATGGATCCAGCATCAGGAAGAGAGGGCAGCTAAAAGCCAGCCCTCTCCCTGTCCTGCATCTGAACCTACTCTCATGTAAGCCCACATCCTCCATTCTGTGATTTTTCTGGCCTCCAGTCCCTTGTCGACCCAAGCCTCTTGTAGATGCATTGCTGATAGCTGCCATCAGCACCAGTGCTGCTAATGGCCAATGAAGCACTGTTGGCTTTTAATTAGGCCAGAAGTTCTAGGGGGCAGCTGGACTTCTATCCTGGGACTCTTAAACCTGGAGAAGGCCCCATGGCAGGTATTTAAATGTCCAATCCAATGCCCGATGTCCAAAAAGTACAAATGTTTGAGGTCACGTGCCAATCGACTCAAGAAGCATTTTTCCCTGTTGCTGTCAGACTTTTGAATGGACCTACCTTGCGTTAAGTTGATCTTTCTCTGCACCTTCGCTATGGCTGTAATACTACATTCTGCACTCTCATGTTTCCTTCTCTATGAATGGTATGCAAGAAACAATACTTTTCACTGTATATTAATGCATGTGACAATAATAAATAAAATCAAAAAGCAGATAGCCCCATTTATCTGGATTAAGTTTTGTCCACTGTGTGTGATGCTGTTCCAGTTAGGTGGATTAGTATACAAATTTGTTCAGTAGGATGAATAATATTACATGAACATTATGATGTCAGTACCAAATGCCAGGGAAGCTGCAAGCTTCACCGTCCCTCGCTGCATTGATGGGATCATGTCCAATGATCTTAAAAGTAGCAGCCAGAATTTTCCCAAAACAAAACTAAGTGCTCAATGGGCAGTAAAATGGGATTTTATTCTGCCAGATTGACAGTGGCGGTCCCGCCATACCTGATTATGCCCTCCCCAATAGGGTCTTATTCCCACAGTATGACCTGGCCCCATAGCACTATTCAATGCTTGATGAGCAGTACCAGTTTGCCCCTTTGGCAGTTCCAGGATGCCAGGTTGGCACTGCCCAAAGGGAGGGGGAGGGGCTGAATATACTCCATCCCCACCAGTGGGTTCAGCGTGCCTGATTGCCTGTTCCCGATTAATAGGGAGTATTCGTAAACCCTGCTTGAGGGAATCTCTCATAGTGCAAGGGCAACAATGGGGGATTGTGGAGTTGGCCAGCGATTGGGCTAGCCAGCGAACTGGAGGCCGGCAGTATGGGGCCACTGTGCAAGCATTGATCTCTGCACTGACAGATCGGCACATACTCAGTGGCTCTGCTTAATACTATGCTGGTGCCCTCTCCAGCAGGAATAGGCTACACCCTCTGATTTTCAGAGGGAATGCCGCTGAGGCACTCTGCAGTGCTTAGAAGGTGGGAGATTTAATCTGAAACTCCCACTAAAAAAAAACAACGGGAATTACTTCTGTTTTCATGCAAATTAATGACGTAGAATTTTTTTTTGGAGAATCACTCAGAGGGTGAGTGGAATCGGCTGCTGTCAGTGGTGGTGGAGCCAAGTTCGACTGGGTCTTTTAAGTTACTTCTGGATGAGTACATGGGACTTAAGAGGATTGAGAGTTATAGGTAAACCTAGTAGGTAGCGATATAATCAGCGCAACTTGTAGGCCAAAGGGCCTGTTTGTGCTGTAGTTTTCCTATGTTCTATGTTCTAATCCCAGCTATTAGCTTGCTTTGAAAAATGATTTGCACATATCATGAACAACTAAAAGTTTCCTTGGCCTACAAACAAAGTAACAGTGCAGAGAGGCCAATAGCATAGTGTCAATGCAATGCTTCAAATTCAGAATTCATTTCATTGTGTGAATTTCCCCTTTAAGGAATGTTGCTGTGCACACAGTTTCACACAAATATCTGTTCAAACAAAATGCTTCTTACCCTCATTCTTTTATGCCACTGCTCCATCTTGCACTAGATTTAGAGCATAGTATCTTGCTGAAATATAAGAGTAAATTGTTAGCAGAGTGGTCGTGTTTGCTTATGTACTTGGCCAAGGTTATGTAGAGCATTATTATTGACTTACCGTAACAGATTTCTTGAGACCTGACATCTGTTTCCTGCTTTTTCTGGTTTCTGCAGACCCTGGACACTGAATTGACTCTTTCTGTCTTCTTCTCCATTGCCTGTTGAACAGAGTGTCTCTTCTCTGGTTTCTTCCAGTAAAGCACCTAGCACCTTTTATATATCTGGCAATCCTCACTTTATTGCGTTCCATTTGTCAACAAAATTGTTCAGTGAATGTGTGACCTAGTCTCTCTCATCACCGTTCAAAGGTCGGGATATTACAAATCAAAATATGGATGTAAAATCCTGCAAGAGTCAAAAAATGGGTATCTGGTCAGTGAGATCTTGTCTTCTCAGCCCCTGCCAGTGATGTAACGAGGCTCCTGCCCAGGAAGGCTGAGGACCTCATTTCAATACATCAACATTTCATTAGTGGGCACTCCCACTGTAATCATTTTTTTTCATTCATTCATGAGACATGAGCATCACTAGCTGGCCAGCACTTATTGCCCATCTCTAATTGCTGTTGAACTGAATGGCTTGCTAGGTCATTTCATAGGACTGTTGAGAGTCAACCATACTGCTGTGGCTCTAGAGTCACATGTAGGCCAGACCAGGCAAGGACAGCAGATTTCTTTCCCTAAAGGACATGAGTGAAGGAGATGGGTTATTCCAATAGTCAACAATGGTTTCATGGTCATCAGTAGATTTTTAATTCCAGGTTTGTGTTTTATTGAATTCAAATTTCACCATCTGCCATGGCGGGATTTGAACGCAGGTCCAGGGAACATTAGAACATCCTGGGTTAATACTTTAGCGATGCCACCATACGGCCATTTCCCCTCATTGTATATTTAAGCCTCAACAGAGGCTGCTCTGACAGGTTTTTAAAAACGTGAAATGATGACCTCACCTCCGAGGGGAGGCTGTTTCACCTCCAGGGGAGGGCAGTTTTGAAATGACTGCCATTGACATGACTCTGAAAGGAGGGTATGATTTTTAAAAGTTTATTTTATTAGTCACAAGTAAGGCTTACATTAACACTGGAATAAAATTACTGTGAAATTTCCCTGGTCGCTACAGTCCGGCACCTGTTCAGGTCAATGCATGTCTTTCAGACTGTGGGAGAAAACCAGGGTACCCAAAGGAAATCTACACAGACATGGGGAGAACATGCAAACTCCACACAGGCAGTGACCCAAGCCGGGAATCAAACCCAGGTCCCTGGCTCAGCGAGGCAGCAGTGGTTTTGGCTCTGTAAGAGCTAAGGAACATTTTCAGTGAGTGGTCAATTAAGCCAAAACAAATCACACCCACCATGAGTCTGGAATCCACAGCTTGAAGGGCCTGTGCCCTTCAAGAAGCCCTGGCTCTGGGCCTAGTAGCGTGGGCAGCTGGGCTAAATGAGTGGACGTTCATGATGCTGCGCTTGTAGAAGCCACAACTTCTTCACGGTGGTGGGGGACTGAAAATGACATTATCTGATCCAGTTAAGTTCAGGATGGAGGTGTTCAAAATTAGGCTCTTTTGTGGCAAATCAAATAACCAATTAAAATAAATCAAATAAACTGAGGCATCCCCGGCAAAGGCATACTGTCTGAACCAACAAGCAAATGAAATTTAAAATATCGAGCCAAAACTGTGCTCTCTCGTTTTAGTTGTGAGTCAGCTCTTTCTACAAGTAGGCAGATGGGGAGAGTGTAAACAGGATGCATGTTGGGTCAGGTGGCAAGGATGCAAGGAATGTGTGCTTGGTGAGTGGGAGCTGAGATATGATGAGGAGATGAGCCACAGGGGAGACGAGGAAACGTGGGAGGGTGAATGGTGGGGTCCTGTGAATTGGCAGTCAGTGAGCTCACAGTGGGTCTGCGATGGGTCTACAAGTGGGTAAGTGTTTAGAAATGTGAAGAGTGGCTTACACTGATTGCACAGAGGAGATTATTCATTTTCTTCCTGCACTGAATGACCATCCTCTTCTACAGGGAGCTTGCGCTTCCCAGTGCTACCACTGCCTCCCATGTTTGATTATTGATGTTGCTGGTTGTCTTCCGACAACCTGAGGGTGCATGGTGTCCAGTCTCAGCTCCACCCCATCCAGCAATCTGGTGAGTGCTCTCTCAGAAAACCTCAGGGCAGCCTTCCTGATAGCTATTCTCCTGGCTGGACTTGGAACAAATGCTTGGAAATGCCTCCCTGATTGGAATAATAATAAGATGGATGAATTAAAGACAACCTGCCACAAGTGCAGCATGAAACTTGTGTAAGTTGTTATTTCCAAAGTGCCTAAAAATATATCATGAAACTCACCAATCGGCTACTCACCACCTTTCTCACTCAAAAATTATACATCCAAAATAAAGAAAAATTTTGCCCAGTGTGTTGAAATGTCTTCTAATTATGGCTCACAAGATTTTTTTTGATCTATTCAATGGATGATTCACTAGTTCAGACATTAAAGCAAGCGCTTCAGTGTACTTACACAAGTCATTGGTATCATGTGCAATAAATGTTGAAAACCAATCCTGAAAACCAACACACACACATCAGTTTTTAGGTTGAGGTAGTCACCTCTAGCTGTTTGCTTAGTTCAGCTGAGATGGGGTAAACCCAATGCCACCGTACAACCTACATGTAACTTGTATTGTAATCATCACATAAAGTTGTGGTCAAATCCATGGCAGATACCATGGAGACAATCTCACCAGAAACATTCTAATGGTCAAATGAGTGTGAAATGAGATTGAATCACTCCCATTTTGTGAGTGAACTTTGAAATGTAATCATACAGCAGCTGAAAAACGAAGAGACAAAATGTGATTCTTGCTAGTAGGGGGAATGGGTGGAGCCTGTTCTCACCAGGAAGGCCTGCACCATTGTGCAGTTTCCCAGATCTTCCAGTGCATTGCATACATTGAGAGTTCTTCACTCCCCCCAACCACTGGACATTGCCCCCCACCCAACCGATCATCTTTTGAACATGGTTCCCCTCCCCCAATTGCTCCCCCTCACCGATTCTGCTCACCCCTGGCAATGCAACCACTTCCCACCAATTGTCTTCCTGGACATTGCTCCTCTTGCGATATCACCCCACCCATATCACTTCCACCCCCCATAATTGCCACCTTGGCCATTCGCTACCTCCGATTCCCCATGCTGATCACCATCATCAAACCACCCCCATGCAGTATATGGGTTTGTCCCCCTGGCCTTCCTGTCAAGCCCCATCCCATCACGGGACCTTTCCCTTCAAGCCCTACTCCCTTCAGACCCCATCCCTCCACTTGGTCCCCATCCGCTTGGCACTTCTCAGAGGCCAATGAGCAGGGCCGGGGTGTCTGGTGGACAGTGCCAATGTGACAGGCTGGTAATGCCAGGGTGGCACTACTCAAGGTGCACTGCCTAACCTTTCCCTGATCATCCAGGTGATTTCAATAGCCTCCAGTCTCTGCGAGGCTGTCAGGTCAGAGACCATACATGATCCTCACCAGTGAGAACCTTCACTGGCGAGCAGGCAAGGACACATGAGCCCAGGACTCACCAGCCACATTTAAAAAAATCATGTGAATATTTAAATTATTTTGCTCGTAGAACAGGGCTGGTAATATTGTGAGAGGCAAGAAATTGGGCATGAGCCCAATTTTTCACCTCTCACCTAGTTTTAATGGCTTGCCACACTTGTCAACCAGCGTGATGAGTCAGTGAGATCATCTCCTGTGTGTCTATTCATCAGTATTACCCAGACACAAGACTCAGCTGGAAACATGGTCACCATCCTGTTCATGTTGGTTCATGAACTGCCAAGAGTGAAGTGTGCCATATAACTTTAAGTGCATAACATAGAGAAAATTCCCTCAAAAATTAATATATGACAACTGTCAGAATGGCCTCCATGCATGGCCTAAAACTTATATATGGTGCAAAGCAGCCTGGCATGTTCCATTCTGCGAGGTAGAAGGACTATTCACTCCATCTTTGCTTCATGACCCAGGCAACAATGATTGTCTGCTGATGTGTTCCCAACAAGTGCCACTGATCTTTCCTCACTCCCAACATAGAACATAGAACATAGAACATAGAACAATACAGCATAGAACAGGCTCTTCGGCCTTCAATGTTGTGCCGACCAAAATAAAAAGCAATGCCCCTCCAAACTAAACCATTCCTTTCTCTTCCATATACTTATCAATTAACCTCTTAAACGCCACCAAACGTGGCACATCTACAACAGCTGCAGGCAGGGCATTCCACTCCCTAATCACTCTTTGAGTAAAGAACCTACCTCTGATATCCGTCCTATAACTCATACCCCTTAATTTAAAGCTGTGTCCCCTCGTGCTAGCTTTCGCCATCCTAGGAAAAAGGCTATCACTGTCCACCCTATCTAAACCTCTAATCATCTTATATGTTTCGATTAGGTCCCCTCTTAGCCGCCTCCTTTCTAACGAAAACACCCTCAAATCCCTCAGCCTCTCTTCATAAGACCTGCCCTCCATACCAGGCAACATCCTGGTAAACCTCCTCTGTCCCTCTCCAATGCCTCCACATCTTTCTTATAATGTGGGGACCAGAACTGCACACAATACTCCAATTGCGGCCGCACTAGAGTTTTGTACAGCTGCAACATGATGCTGCGGCTCCTAAATTCAATCCCCCTACCAATAAAAGCTAAGACTCCATAAGCCTTCTTAACAACTTTATCACCTTGACTGCCTACTTTCAGGGATCTATTGACACATACACCAAGATCCTTCTGTTCCTCAACACTATTAAGAGCCCTACCATTAGCCCTATACTCTACACATTTATTGTTCCTGCCAAAGTGCATGACCTCCCACTTTTCCACATTAAACTCCATTTGCCACCTCTCGGCCCAGCTCTGCAACTTGTCCAAGTCACTCTTTAAACTAAAACACCCCTCTTCACTATCTACCACACCACCAACTTTAGTATCATCTGCAAATTTACTGATCCACCCCTCAATACCCTCATCCAGATCATTTATAAAAATTACAAACAGCAGGGGCCCCAAAACAGACCCTGAGGTACACCACTTGTCACCGAACTCCACGATGAATATCTCCCATCAACCACCACCCTCTGTCTTCTATCTGCTAGCCAATTCCTAACCCAATTAGCTAAATCACCCTCTATCCCATATATCTGCATTTTCTGCAGAAGTCTTCCATGGGCCACCTTATCAAACGCCTTACTGAAGTCCATATATACCACATCAACCGCCTTACCCCCATCCACCTCTTTAGTCACTTTTTCAAAAAACTTAATGAGGTTAGTAAGGCACGACCTACCCTTCACAAAACCATGCTGACTATCTCCAATCAATTCATTACTCTCTAAATAACTATAAATCCTATCCCTAATTATTCTCTCCAACACTTTGCCCACCACAGAAGTAAGACTCCCTGGCCTATAATTCCCTGGAAGGTCTCTCTTCCCCTTCTTGAACAACGGGACCACATTCGCTATCCTCCAGTCCTCCGGAACCAAACCCGTAACCAACGACGACCTGAAGATCAGAGCCAGAGGCTCTGCAATCTCCTCTCTTGCCTCCCAGAGAATCCTAGGGTAAATCCCGTCCGGCCCAGGGGACTTATCCAACTACATCAGTCAACCCTCTTTCATGTTGACTTCAAACTAACCTTCCTAAACTCAAAGCAAAAACCATGTTGGAATCTGTGAACAGACAACTGGAAAGCCTACAACATAAGCAAAATACTGTGGATACTGGAAATCTGAAATACTATCAGAAAATACTGGGTAAAATCAGCAGTTCTATCAGCATCTGTGGCGAAAAACTGAGTTCAGATTTAGAGTCCAAATGAAACTACCATTAACCGAATTCCACTCCTATCTCTGCAAACTACACCGCTTTACTCAACTTCTCAAACTGACAATCATCAAATGTGTTCCTGGGGCTTTGGAAAATCTTTCAGCCTCCGCTGGACCCTGGCAAGTAAAAGGCTGCTGGAAGAATACAGAAGAAAAAATGAAGTCCCCAATGTGGCAACAGCACAACAGATGAACATCATCTCCTCAGATGGTGGGGAAACTCAAGTGCACTCAAGTTGAAGCACATGGGAACTCCTGTGCTGCCTCAGAACAATCAAACAATGCTGCTGCTTTCACTACACAGCTCTTAATAAAATCAAGGATGCTGACAAGCTGAGCAAGTAACAGTCTCAATGTGGTCTCTCAGACAGACCTTTCAAGCTCTTACACACAAACAGGAAGTTGACCATGCCTTGACCAAATCGGGCAAAGCTGCAAGAGTCAATGGGATTTACCCAGAACATTAGACCACAAGGAAGGAAATGGTTAGCAAAGCTGTTCATCAACATCCATGGCACAGACACCATCCAAATGGTCGGTACCAATTCAAGGTCATGTCCATTGCCAAGCTAGGGATAACCTACCACTCTATGGCCCACATGGCTACCACCTGATTGTCCGCTCTCAATTACATGCAAGGTCCTGGAATGCCTCCTGCTGAACAGGCTGGGTCCCAATCTGGAAACAGCAATGCTTCCCCCAACCCATTCCTCTCCCCTCCCACAACAGAAGGTTTGCATACAGGCTACAATTGCTACGAGCAGATCTTGACACTGGCCTCACATATTGAGAGTGGTTTCCAGAAAGGCCCAAAGGCAGGAACTGCCTTTGTTGTGTTTATGTCACACTGTGGTTCACAGGCATACTCTTGAAACTCTCCAAAATCATATCTGCGTAAACAGCCTACAACCAATCAATTCCATGATCAGCAACCAACAGTTCCGCGTGAACCTTGGAGATCAAATCAAGCGCCCATTTTCAAAAATTAATTTATGGGATATGAATGGGATATATTGATTTCAAATTCCACCATTTTCGATAAGTTTTAAATTTAAAATATCTGATCTAAATAAAATCAGATTATAGATTTTCTACACATTAGGATAGCACTATTTCATTTTGACAGCAGCTGTCCTTTATCACTATTTGGTGAGTTGATCAGCTCATGAATACTTCCTATAAACGTACATTTTATAATCAGGCCCAAGTAACAACAAAATTGAACAGCTATTATGATGACATATGTATTTTTCTTAATTAGACAAAAAAGTAGGTTGATTGGCAGATGGATTAAGTTTCGACTTTAACAAGACGGAAAAAATAAGAATGTGGCTATATTAGGAAACGATGAATCACTTTTAAGCAGGAAATGTATCATTACCAAGAAATATTTGTTTGTTTATTTGTATATTTAACTGTTTAGTTGCATATTATCAAGAGATAATATAGAGGAAAATAAATGGTAATGGATTCATTCCATTTAGGTCATCTATATGCAAATCTACAAGAGTGAGATCCTAAATGAATATTTCTCATCAGTGTTCACTGTTTAGAAAAGCATGGATGTTAGGGAACTTGGGGAAATAAATAGTGATATCTTGAGGAGTGTACACACAACAGAAAAGGAGACGCTGTAATCTTAAAATGCATCAAGTAGATAAATCTCCAGGGCCTGATTATGTATATCCTAGGACACTGTAGGAGGCTAGGAAGGAAACTCTGGGTCCCCTAGCGGAAATACTTGAATCATTAATAGTCATGGATGAGATGCTGAAGATTTGAGGGTGACAAATGTTGTGCCTTTATTTAAGAATGGCTGAAGGGAAAAGCCTGGAAACTACAGGCTGGTGAGCCTCACACCTGTAGTGGGTAAATTATTAGAAAGTATTCTGAGAGACAGGATCGACAGGCATTTAGAGAGGCAAGGATTGATTCAGGAAGGTCAGTGTGGCTTTGTGATTGGAAAAGCATATACAACAAAGAATAGTACAGCACAGGAACAGGACCTTCAGCTCTTCAAGCCTGAACAAATGGAGAATAGAAGGGTGTATGTGGTCGATCTAGATAGATAAACGTGATCTATCAAGACAAGTCTTAAATGTGGCTAACCTAACTGCCTCAACCACATCACTTGGCAGTGCATTCCAGGCCCCACCAACTTTTGTATAAAAACCTTGCCCCGCACATCTCCGCTGATCTTTTCCTCCTAATCTTGAACTTATAATTGCTATTTCTGCTCTGGAAAAAAGGTTCTAACTGTTCACTCTATCTATACCTCTCATAATTTTATAAACTTCTTTCAGGTTACTCCTCAGCGACCTTTTCCAGGGAGAACAACCCCCGTTTATTCAATCTCTCCTCATAGCTAATACCCTCTTTTCCAGGGAGAACAATCCCTGTTTATTCTGAGTAAGTGCTGCCCTGGTTAAATCAACCAAAATGCATCTCCTCACATTTAGATAAATTAAACTCAATCTTCCATTCATCAGTCCACTGGCCCAATTGATCAAGATCCTGTTGCAACCCTAGATAACCTTCTTCACTGTCCACTATGCCACCAATCTTGATGTCATCTGCAAACTTACATGCCTACAAAGTTTTTATCCAAATCATTAACATAAATGACAAATATCCACTTTGGAAGAAATAATAGTAAAATGGAATACTATTTAAATGGTGAAAAATTAAACATGCTACTGTGCAGAGGGACCTGGGGGTCCTTGTGCATGAATCGCAAAAACTCCGTCTGCAGGTGCAGCAGGTGATCAAGAAGGTGAATGGAATGTTGGTCTTTATCGCGAGGGGGATAGAATATAAAAGCAGGGAGGTCTTTCTGCAATTGTATAAGGCACTGGTGAAGCCGCAACGAGAGTACTGTGTGCAATTTTAGTCCACTTATTTGCAAAAGGATGTATTGGCCTCAGAGGGAGTGCAAAGAAGATTCACTAGGTTGATATCGGAGATGAGGGGGTTATCTTATGAGGAGAGATTGAGCAGATTGGACCTGTACTCGTTGGAGTTTAGAAAGTTGAGAGGTATCTTATAGAGACATATAAGATAATGAAGGGGCTAGATAAGGTAGAGGTAAAGAGATTCTTTCCACTTAGAAAGGAAACCAGAACTAGAGGGCACAGCCTCAAAATAAGCAGGGGATGGCAGGGGGGAGCAGTTTAGAACAGAGTTGAGGAGAAACTTCTTCTCTCAGAGGGTAGTGAATCTCTGGAATTCTCTGCCCATTGAAGTGATGGAGGCTACCTCATTGAATGTGTTTAAGTCATGGGTAGATAGATTTCTGATTGATAACGGAATTAAGGGTTATGGGGAGCAGACGGATAAGTGGAACTGATCCACTTCAGACCAGCCATGATCCTATTGCATGGCGAGGCAGGCTCAAGGGGCTAGATAGAACATAGCACACTACAGCACAAACAGGCCCTTCGGCCCACAAGTTGTGCTGATCATATCTATACTTACCAGGCCATAGAACTATCTGTAACTCCCAATCCCATTAAATCCCATGTACTCATCCAGAAGTCTCTTAAAAGACCCCAGCGAGTTCGCCTCTACCCACCACTGACGGCAACCGATTCCATTCACTCACCACCCTCTGAGTGAAAAACTTACCTCTAACATCTCCTCTGTACTTACCCCCCAGCACCTTAAACCTGTGTCCTCTCTTAGCGACCATTTCAGCCTGGGAAACAGCCTCTGAGAATCCACCCTATCTATTCCTCTCAACATTTTATAAACCTCTATCAGGTCGCCTCTCAACCTTTGTTTTCCATGGAGAAGAGACCTAGCTCTCTCAACCTATCTTCATAAGGCACATCCCCCAATCCAGGCAACATCTTTGTAAATCTCCTCTGCTATAGCTTCCACATCCTTCCTATAATGAGGCGACCAGAACTGCACACAGTACTCCAAGTGGGGTCTGAGAAGGGTCTTATAAAGTTGCAGCATTACCTCCTGACTCCTAAACTCAATTTCTCTATTAATGAAGGCCAGTACACCATATGCCTTCTTGACCACATCCTCCACTTGCGGGGCAGATTTAAGAGCTTATGGACCCGGACCCCAAAAACCATCTGCTCCTCAACACTGCCAAGACTCCTACCCTTGATATTATACTCCTTCATCCCATTGGTCCTGCCAAAATGGACCACCACACATTTATCCGTGTTGAAGTCCATCTGCCACTTCTCCGTCCAGTCTTGCATTCTATCTATGTCTCGCTGCAACTTCAGACATCCCTCCAGACTATCCACAACACCACCAACCTTCGTATCATCAGTGAACTTACTAACCCATCCCTCCACTTCCTCATCCAGGTCATTTATGAAAATGACAAACAGCAAGAGTCCCAGAACAGATTCCTGGGACACTCCACTGGTGACTGAACTCCATGCAGAAGAAGACCCATCCACAACTACTCTCTGCCTTCTGCAGGCAAGCCAGTTCTGGATCCACAAGGCAAAAGCCTCTTGGATCCCATGCCCTCTCACCTTCTCAAGAAAATGGCCTACTCCTGCTCCTATTTCTTATGTTCTTATGTTCTTAAGAGGCATTATTCTGTCTCTAGCTAGTCTTTTGCCCTTTGTGTATTTGTAGAAGCTCTTTGGTGTTGCCTTATCTGCCAAAACAATCTCGTGTCCCCTTTTTAACCCTCCTGATTTCTCTTTTAACTCTACTCTAACACGCTCTATATTCATCAAGGAATACACTTGATCGCAGCTGCCTATGCATATGATATGCCTCCTTCTTCTTCTTGATCAGGGCCTCAATACTCCAAGTAATTAAGGGTTCCCTATTTCGACCAGCCTTGTCCTTCACTCTAAAAGGAATATGCTTGCCCTGAACCCTTGTTAACATACTTTCGATACCCTTTGCCTGCCAACAGACTCACCCAATGAACTTTTGAAAGTTCCTGTTTAATGCCATCATGTTGTCAGTGCAGGTTTGATGGGCCAACTGCCTCCTTCTGCATTATAGGGAATCTATGAATCTAATCTGATGGAAACATAATCTTTCTCACACAGGTTTCCAGTCTCCACATTTAAAGATTTTGCATTGGAACTCATTCCAAAAGTTTCTTACACTTGAACAGATTCAGCAATAACCAACATCTCAGGGTTCCAATCTTGCCTTCTGATTACTAAGTACATCATGCTTCAGCTACCCAATAAAATTTGGCTGGACCAAGCAAAACACTACTACACCAAAAGGGTGCCTTTTCCCCAAGAGCCCACAACACAGAGTTACCAACCTTTCTTGGATCTTCAGGCATTCTCTCTTGCCCAATTCATTTCAAGTATGCTCCATACAGGTCTTTCTTTACTTCAGAACCTATTTCTCTGCTCTTTTCTTTCACAGGGACCTGTTTCCCTCATCTTTTATCCCTTGCCTGCAACTCCCTTTCAGGACCTCTCCCCTCATATGTCCTGTACCCTGGGATGTCCAATAGGCAACGGCCTCTATATTAGGTCATTTGAGCTTCTTTTTTACATGATTTTCACTTTCTTCCTTCCATGTAGGCACAGAGAACTGTCCCAGAGATGAAGAACACAAAAAAAACCCCAAACTATACATGTGTACCATTTCTCAGCTGATGCATGTGCGGAAAGTTCAAGGTTCATCAGGAATCAGAGTTCCTGACCTCCAAAAGTAAGTATACATTTCTTAACAATTGTTGGAAGTTCTGTTCAGGGGAGACCTTATGCTAAGGACCTGTCTACTTGTTCAAGTAGATGTAAAAAATCCAATGGCATTATTTCGGAGAAGAGGAAAGGAGGTAGTCTGGTATCTTGGCTAATATTTATCTGTTAATCAACATAAAAAAACAAATTATGTGGTCATTATCACATTGGCATTTGTGGGAATACACTGTTCTCAAATTGACTGCCCCATTTCCTACATTGCAACAGTGACTATACTTCAAAAGTACTTAATGACTGTAAAACATTTTGGAACGATTGGTGGTTATGAAAAATGCAAGCAACATATCAGGGATAGTGCTAAAATAGCCAACAATAAAGTCAAAAAAGAACGAAGCGTCTTCTAGACTGAATGCTGAGTGTGTCCAACTAATACAGCGGATAAATCAACAAAACTAGCAGAATGTTAAGTTATATACTAAAAACATAGATGCAAGTTGAAGGAAATCATTGTGCTCTAATTATGCTGCATTTTGCTTATCATGTATTTGGGAGAGGCTGTCAAAGAAGTCCTGAAAATTTATTGCATTACATCTTATAGTACACATTGGGTAGAATCTTGTGCTCTCACCTAGATAGCATTTGGTGCTGGGGGGGGGTCATTTAATTGGGTGGGAGGGTGGCCATCTTCTCACTTCCACCCTGATTAAGTCCAAGGTAATGAGCAGGAGCTAGCCATTTGGGGAACACGATAAGCAAATCTTGACTTGTTTGCTTATGAAATCCTGGAGCAGGAGGTGGGATCCATTGTTCAAAGGCATTCATTGTCTGATTGAGGGACCTGGCATTGGGGAGAGGAGCGCCTGCAGAAAGTTACCATCTGGCCTTGTGTCCACTTCCCTCATCCCTCCTTTATTGATATGCAATGATAGTTATGCCATTGAATGATAAAGGAAGTCATTGGACTCTCATTTGTTGAACATGGTCGTTGCCTAGCACTTGTATGACTGCTATTCTATACATTGTTCAGGTCTTGCAACAGGTGAGTATTGACTGTTTCATTGCCTGAGGAATTGTAACTGGAACCAATGAAGTGAGTCATCAGCGAACAGCCCTGCTTCTCTCCTTAAGGTGGAATGAAAGATCATTAGTGAAGATAGAGGGACTTTGGATGCGGCCCTGAGGAACTCCTCCAGGAATATCCTGGGCTGAGATGATTGGCTGTCAACAGCCATAACCATTTTACATATTGACAAATACATCCACAACCATTGAAGAGTTTTTCCCCAATTATCAATTATTTTAGTTTCACTAGGACTTCTTGATACCAGACAAGTTTGAATGCTTCAATGATGTTGAAGGCTTTCGCTCTCACCTCACCTTTGGAATACATTTAGATTGAAAGGGAAAGTGGGAATAGAAAGTTAAAAAGCGTCTTGGGTGGTGGGGCAGGAAATCACCCATTTTATGTTGCTGGCATGTGCCAGGAATGTCAAAATGAAGAACCCATTTGAAGAAACTTGAGATTTTCTCACTCCTGCATGTATAGTTCCCACCAGAAAAATCAGTTGCGCTGACAGAAATACATGCTGTATTAATTAGAATGCTCATAACCAGAGATCTTATTCTTCCCATTAATCATAGACAATGCATTCTTTCATTGAACTGAATTTAAACAATACACTCTTCAGAAAAACAGTTCGGTAAAATTTACCCCAAGCACATGAATTTACGTAATAATTGTGAAAATTGGTTTGATTTACCACTGAGCAGGAGCAAGGAGAAATTTTGGAGAGTGTTGGCTTACATAAGAACATAAGAAATAGGAGCAGGAGTAGGCCATCTAGCCCCTTGAGCCTGCCCCACCATTCTATAAGATCATGTCTGAAGTTGACACAAGTTGACACATTCCACAAAGCAGCAATTCACCCATCCTGACATGGGGCCAGCCCTTAAAATGTTAACTTGCTTTCATCTTCAGAGATACAGATGGATATGTATTTGCAGCATTTAGGCATTTCATTACCTCAGCCTGTTCTTTATTTAATAAACTGTCAATTCTGTTCCTAATCAGCTGTTTATCCACTTCTTTTTTTAGCAAGTACTTGTCAATGCAGAATTGATTGCTCTATCTGCAAGTCTACTTCACATGTTTATAACTCTGCGGAACACAATTTCTTCTTGTTTCAATATAGTTACAACCAATAAGGCTAAAGCTAGAAAATTATAAATTCAATTTGCTCCTTGCACAGAGAAACCAAAAAGAAAAATTCTTCAGCACATTTTCTATTAATTGACTAAATCTCAGTTGGTGAGCAGATTAATGTGTCACAACTGAGTATGTTATATTATTAATTGGTGCAGAAGTTTTGTTCTGAAACTGTGTTGTATAGAACAGAATGAAACAAAGCTGTCAACTAAAGAAGGGACGTGACATCCTCACCTACAGGGTTCATTTGGTTTGTGCAGCGAGTGTGAATGTTGACGATGTGCTGAGAGAATGGTAGTTTTATGGGATTTATTAATTATTTATCAAGAACATGGAGATTCAGCATATATTTCCAGCCATCTTTGAGAATCATCTTGACCACTATACAAAATTGATTAGCCATCAAATAGTTGATGATGTGGGGCATGGGTGAAGATTTCAATTGTGCTGTCCTGGTCTAGTTTAAAAGTACTTAAGAAACACCCAGCTGCAAAGTGCCCAATTAAATCCTGATTAACAGACAGCCTGTAGGATTGGGGAAGAAATAGTGATTGATAGGAACAGTCACTCTTCACTCTTCACGCCAGTGAATTGACAAAGACAATGATAGGAATCATGACAGTTTGACCAGACTGGACATTTCCAAGAGTTGTTAACAGATAGAATAAATTGGACTGAAATAGCAGCCTGATTTTGGCGAAAAAAAAGATGCACCAAATTTGGCTACCGCAGCTAAAAGATTAAGACGAGATGGAACTTTGTTACAAGAGGCTGATCAACATAAAAGGGTGCAATGTGTCCGATACAAGATGCAGAGTAGCATGTATTGAATATCCATCAGCTAAGTATGTGGTGAACAAGCCTGAATAAGGTGCAATGTTCCACAATATAGCAAAGGATGGGAGTAGATGAGTGTGAAATGGAAGCATTTGCACCTGAGGTGGAGTTAACCAATTTGATGATTGGGTCATTTCTGGTTTGACTTTCTCAGCAGTTTTCAGATGAAAATTTTTGTAAGTTCATGATTTCCAGATAAACAGAGATAAACATCATGTTGGAGAAGTTATCAGTGAGTTCATCAGCCATTAATGGAATAAATAATAACTTCTGTCAACTTTCTAAAATTTCTCCAAGGAAGCAAATATTTTATTACATATTAATATCAACTTTACATTAAGGCTTTCTTTTGATTTCTAATAGAGCAATTGGCATAGAGTATAGAACTTGTAAATTTACTCACATTTATTAACCCTATATTTAAAGTTAATATTAAAGTTCATAATAGAGTCTTCAAAAATGCATTGCAGAGATATTATAGAAGAGGATTAACAGTAATAGGAGAAAAGTACAGCATGGAATGATAGAACTAATAGAAGATGGAAATTTCTGATTTAATATTTCCTGATGCAAGTTGTGACTCCTATTGAAACACACAAAAACACAGAAAATAGAGCAGGAGTAGACCATTCAGTCTTTCAAGTGTACTCTGCCATTCATTATGATCATGGCTGATCATCCAATTCAGTAACATAATCCCACTTTCTTCCCATATTCTTTGATCCCTCTCAGGCCCAACAGCTATGTCTAACTCCTTCTTGAAAACAAACAATATTTGGTCTCAACCATTTCCTGTGGTAGAGATATCCACAGGCTCACCACTCCCTGGATGAAGAAATTTCTCCTCATCTCAGGCTTAAATGGTTTACCCGTATCCTCAGGCTCTGATCCCTAGTTCTGGACTCCTCTGCTATTGCAAATTATGTAAGGAGGCTGCACAAACTCAGTTTTGTAGAAATACTCAAGAGATCAGGCAGCATCAGTGGAGAAAGAAAGAAAATTAAAGTTTCAGGTTTATGATCTTCCTTCAAAGCAAAAGGCACAGACCTAAAATGTTAACTTTCTTTTCTCTGTAGAAAATGTTAACTTTCTTTTCTCTGTGTGACTTGCTGAGTATTTCCAGAATTTTCTGTCTCTGTTTCAGATATCCAGCATCCATAGTTTGAATATATGTTATAGTGCTACAGGTGGAAATGAGAATGTATATTTCACTAAGCTGGGAAAATAGCTAAAAACCCAATTTACATATGATGCGAAATGATTTCTGATTTTCCTGGCCCCTTCATGTCCAGAAAGGGTGCAAAACTTATTATCATGAAATTGATTGGATTTCAATATCAGTAGGGAGTTCGGTACACATTCTTACCCGCTCCCGGATGCTATCCACCTCTCTGATGAGCCGTCACACCAGCGTGAATCATTACTGGTCTGCAGTCCTGGTGATCTGGGCAGCACAGTGGCACAGGTGGTCAGCACTGCTATCTCACAGCGCCAGGGTTCAATTCCCAGCTTGGGTGTGTGGAGTTTGCACATTGTCCTCGTATCTGCATGGGTGTCCTCCAGGTGATTCAGTTTTCTCCTACAGTCCAAAAGTATACGGGTTAGGTGGATTGACCAAGATAAATTTTTCCTTAGTATCAGGGTGTCTAGCATGTGGTTATGGGGATAGGGCCTGTGTGGGACTGTGGTTGATGCTGATGCAATGCCTCCTTCGCACTGTAGGATTCTATGATCTGGTCAAGGGAACATATCACGAATTTTTGGAATTGAATAGAATGGGCCTGATTTAATCACGTTGATTCTAAGTGCTGAGCAGACTTGAAACTGGGAGTATTTCAGATCTGCTTGCAAAAATATCGTGATTTCAAATAACGCTGCGCAAGCCTCTGGGCAGGGCTTAACGCACCCGAAAATCTATAGTTCTGATCAGCACCTCCAACTGTACATACGCAGAAAAAAAATAATAGAATGCGGCTCCTCTGTCACATTCCTCCCAGGCTGGACAATGCCTCCCCCTTACCCCCAACAATCTCAGGCACTGTGGTAGCAGACCCCATTTCCCCTCCATGATCTCAGGCAGAGTGGCAGTGGACCCACCTCTCCCTAAAACAAATCTCAAGCAGAGGGCTGTCAGACCCACCTTCCACGCTCCCCCCCCACCCCCCATTCGATCTCAAGCAAAGAGCCATCAGATGCTCGGTACTCACGCCCTCACTAATTGGAGCGCCCAAATCAGACTTATATTGGGCATATCTGTTTCACGTTGATGGGTGAACACAGTAGTAAAGGGAGAAGTAGAGGTAAAGTTGAGCGTGCAGCCCATTAAGTCAATTTAAATGCATGCAAATGTATTTCTATGGTTGTTATGTCTATTTCAAGCATGGTCCCAATTGCAGCCATTGATAAAAGGGAGCACTGGCACAGGGGTGTGCACGGATCATGCTACTCGCCTCATGGCTGATTTTACCAAGTTTTGACGCTCCTAAACAAGGGCAACATGATGGTAAAATCAGTCCCAATATATCAGTTGAATTAAAATAATATCATTGTTAACACTGTTGCAGGTGTTCCAATTCGATCTTCAAAGTTTCAGCTTTTAAAAATAAAAAGTAGCGTGAGGTTCCTCTGATAGATTAAGGAAATATCCAAGTCACTTGACAAAAAGAAGAGAGTGAGAGCTGTACACACAAAACCAGAGTTAGAACATGCGCTACAGCCAGGTTTTGAGAAAGCAATTCAAGATGTGGGAGAAGTTATAAGACAGAGAATTCTACGGTGTAGAGACTATTATGTGAAGATGGGAGAAAAGAACATGCTGCATGATTAGACACACCAATTGTATATGAACTGAGTCTTAAATTATAGATGTTATGTATTGACCCATGTTAGAACAGAAGAAATGGGAGCAGGAGTAGCCCACACCACACGTCAAACATACGCAAACTCAATCTTATTGAATGGTTAAGATTAAAGAGGTTGTACGTCCTCACCCTGCTCCTATTTTATTTTCCTTTGTGGGAAAATTCTTAATTTGAGATCGTTAATGATTTTTTAGGAATGCATGAGTTCACAAAGACCAACGAGAATGGATTTATTAGAGACAAGTGTGTTTGACAAATCTAAGTTATTTGGACAGCTGATTGATATGATATAGGACAATATGGCTATATATATAATATATATTAAATATAGATTTGGAGATGACTTAGATTTGATACCGTGCTGTCTGAGGAAGCTGGGTGAGTTCCTGCAGTGTATCTTGTAGATGGGACATACTTGCATCAGTGATAGAGGGAATGAATGTTTGTGGTTGAGATGCCAATCAAGCAGGTTGCTTTGTCTTGGATGTTGTCTAGCTTCTTGAGTATCGCTGCAACCAAACTCCTTGAGGCAAATGAAGAGGTTTTCATCACACTCTTGTCCTGTGCCTTGTAGATGGAAATGTTAGATTGGATAAATGCAATCTCTCATGACAACAGCTTCCAAAACTGCAACTGCTACCGCCTAGAAGCACAAGAGAAGCAGATGGAAGTGACAGCACCACCTGCAAGTTCTTCTACAAGCTACACATGATTCTGACTTGTAACAAAATCACTGTGTTACTTAGTTAACTCCTAGAGCTCCCTCCCTATCTGCGCCATGCCTACAGCACTTGGATTGCATAATTCAACAAAGCAACTCACCATTGCTTTTTCTAGAACAATTATGGATGAGCAGTAAATGCTGGTGCAGCCATTGTTGACTGCACCCCATAAATGAATAAATCTTTAAAAATGTTATTAAATACATTTCAAATCAAAACTACATGAAAGGACTGGCACAAGCACAGTTGATTGTAGAATAAAAACATAAAATATTGGAAGCAATCAGGCAGTATCTGTGGAGAAGATCAGAGAAATGCTAACGCTCTTTCTCTCCACAGGTGACCTGCAACATTTTTTATTTCTTTTCTGGATCTCTGGCATCTGTAATAGTTTGCTTTGGTATAGCAATCAGAGACTTATCAGAATGTCAAACACCTTGTCCAAGATTCTTCCTGATTGAATGCATGGTCCTTTGGCAGTTAGAATTCTGCAATACAGACAAGGGAGGCCATTATGCCTAGGTTGATTCTTTAAAATTAATCCAAATTAGCCATACATCCAACTTTCAGTACATCACTATGAAAATTAGTTCTCTTCCAATAGACATCTAATTGCCTGCGGAATGTTCCGATGGAGACTGATTTCAGCAACCATTCCAGATTTTGTCAGACTTTTTGGTCTATGTATGTGTCATGCTCTTTATTTGACTGTGGGTTGGTCTCCTCCACCTCGTCAGTCTGTCTTTGGAGAACAACATTATCGTGTGTAAACGAATACTGATAATTGAGATGACCATGGCAGGATGATACATGTGACATCCCTTGATTTGCAAAGAAATTTGAAAGTTAGCTGCAGGGGGTTGTTTGTATCGATGCTCAGTTTGTATTCAATGGTGGGAACTGGTAATTTATCTATATTGAAGGATTACACCCATCTCTACTATTTAGTGCCACCTTCCAATAAGGATCTAATTGCTCTGGCACTTCTTCTTTCTTCTTCACCTTAATATATTGAGCCTACTATAACAGGGACACTGGATCCTATCCCTGCACACAATTACAAATCAAAGAGTTCTTCAATTTAAGCCAAGTCATTATGGAATTGACCTTTAACTGTCGACTTTTGATGGATTTTTGATTGAACACACAACGAACTGATGTCATAAATTTAAAAATATGATGCACAATAACTTTGACTTTTATTGGCACAATTTCTGGAAGGCAATGAGTCTGTTGCATATTATATACAAAAAGAGTGCCAATGAAAAATCAGGCTGTGATTTTGAGCAATGCATTGTTGGAAAATCAGACCATAATTTTGAGCGATGCATTGTTGGAAAATCAGACTGTAATTTTGAGCGACGCATTGTTGGAAAATCAGACCGTAATTTTGAGCGATGCATTGTTGGAAAATCAGACTGTAATTTTGAGCGATGCATTGTTGGAAAATCAGACTGTAATTTTGAGCGATGCATTGTTGGAAAATTGGGCTGTGATTTTGAGCAATCCATTGTTAGTGAATTCAGCAACTTCATTCTCACATATAGATTCCACTTGCAAAATTTGTACTTAGGAGAACAAATTTCTTTTTTGAATTGTAAATCTTTGGTATTCTCTAACAGCATGTGGAAGTTCAGGGATTGAATATATTTAAGAATGTGATTGATAGATTTTTGGGCACTACTAATCAAGTGAGGGGGAAGGAAAGTGGAGTTGAAGAATAAGCTTGACCATGATTTTATTAAACAACAGAATTGGCTCGAAGGGCCATCTGACCAAATCTCACACCTTTTTTTTAATCAGGGAAAAAGGAATAGAAGAATATGTTTACAGAGTTAATTGAACAGAATGGGGAGGAGACTCGCGTAGAGTGTAAATGCTGTGCAAATCAATTCAGCTGAATATCCTATTTCTGTTGTGTCAACATAGAACATAGAACACTACAGCAACCAGGCCCTTTGGCCCACAAGTTGTGCCGATCATATCAGTACCTACCAGGCCGTAGAACTATCTGTAACTCCCAATCCCATTGATTCCCATGTACTCACCAGAAGTCTCTTAAAAGACCCCAGTGAGTTCACGAGTTTGAGTGCCAACTCAAAGTATTTCAGTAAATTGCCATCTTTGTGAAAAGAGATGAAAATGGTTATTCAAAATGTGATTGTGTGAGTTAAATTTAAAATAAATCTTGTGGGCGATTCTCCCAGCCTGCTACACTGCTTCAGCGGGCTGGGAGATATCAATGGTATCTGTTTTGTGGGCTTTCTGCTGGTCAACGTGGCTTCCGCTGACATCTCCTGGCCCGCTGATGTAATTGGCTCTTGCCAATTTATCATATGGAAATGTCATGGTAATTGATATTTCCATATGGTTAACTGACCTGGGACTGAGTTTCCTAAACCCATTAGTGTCATCCCTGCCTGCCAAGAGTGGTTCCCTCCAGCAGGATTTAGTGCTGCTTGACACTAATGAGGAATAGGGGACCTGACACTACTTGGGTCAGGGAACAAAAGTCATTGTCACTCCCCCCAGAAGTTTGAGGGTAAGGGGTGGGCCTCCTTGGGTAATGCCAGCCTGGCAGTGCCAATCTGGCATTATGGTACTGCCCCAAGAGACAAACTGGCAAGTTGGCATTACCCACAGGCAGCAGGAAGTACCAAGGAGGCAGAGCCAGAGGAGGGTAAGGCCTATGGAGGGGCTGGGGGGGGCACCTATAGGAGGGGCAATCAGTGACAGGAGAACTCACTGCCACTCTGCAATTGGAATTGGTGGGGAAGGGAGGGCGATTGGAGTTCCATCCATGTTGTAGGGGTTAGTGCTGCCGAGGGGCTATTGTATTGGTGTTAGTGATTCATTCATCGTGAGTGTTGGTAGTTCATTCCAGAAAAAAACAATGGGTTTACTCCCATTTTTCAGCACATTGGGAACTTTTTTTGGGAGAATCCCAGTTCTTGCACTTGTCTTTCACAACCAAGTGAAGAAAATCTTAATATTTGAAGTAATTTTTTTGTGCCTTGATAAAAATTATAGAACAAATGGCCCTTCACCCCATGTACCTGTAGTGGTATCATCCTTCTATTACAGATTTTACTCTAATCCCATTCATTATCTTGCTCTTTCCAATATCCGTTTATGATATAAATTTGCTTAGCGTTTAGTAAGAACTAACAGCATCATTTCTTTGGTTTTGCTGTTTGTAACTGAATGCAGAGCATACTTGGCAGATTTCTTTTGCCAACTCTTTAAATTGAGTTTTATCAAAGATGGGCATTTTAATTTGGCAACATGACAACACATGCAGCATTTCTCAATTTGCAAAATTTTCCAAGAGAGAGCCTGCCCTCGTCATCACAGACAATATCCTCCAGATGTACCAGAATCATGTGACCTGTCACCTAGGCCCTTCTCCAATCAGAAATGAAAAAAAATGTGGGCGGAGCCCTCTCAAAACAGCACCAAGAGGGGAGAGGTGCTATGACCACGTGCCCACAGACACTGCACTCTAGTATGGCCAGGCAGTGAGAATGCAGACCACACACAGCCAGAACAAACTGGCAGTGGCCCACAGCCCCATCCGAACAGCTATGTGGTTGCCTCAGATGGTGCTTCCTACGTCAGGAACTGGTGTCATTTGTTACAGGTTCCCAAACCAGCACTACCAACTGCCACATAGTAATCTATGCAACTCTTGTATCACACCTCCAGGGCTCAGCAATCCTGGGACTTTTACCTTGCTGGTGACAGCTTGAGTCCAATTTAAAGACTGCAGCATAGTTAGCTGTGTTAGGATTCCTGCTTGGCACTCTGTAGTTCACCCCCCCAGTTTAAATGAGGCCAGAGACTCAAGGCCATGGAGGCCTCTCAGCCATCTGAATGTGCAATCAATCACAAATTCCACTCATTAATCAGTCAAGAAAGAACAAAATAGCTTACATTTAGAAAGCATCTTTCATGAGCTCAAGATGCCCCAAAGTGTTTTACAACCAATGGAGTACTTTTGAAGTGTAATCGCTGCTGCAAAGTAGAAAAGTTGCCAGGCACATTTGTGCACAGCAAGTTACCACAAGCAAAACTGTGAGAGTGAAATTGATTTATGAGTAAACATTGATCAGAACACTAAGGATAAGCGAAGATAATGTTTGTTCTTCAAAATAGTGCAATCGGATGGTTGATATGGAATCTGAGGGGGCAGTAAAGGCTTTGATTTAACCCTTCATTTAAGAGACTTACACCTCAGGGAATGCAGCACTGCACTTGAATGTCAGCCCAAACCTTTGTGCTCAGGCCTCCGGAGCGAAACCTGAACCTGCAATCTTCTGAATCAGAGGTAGTGGAGCTACCAGTGGAGCTGCACCTGAATTCCAGGAGCAAAACTGGAACCTGATATTTTCTGAAGCCACTTGATTCTAAAACGAAACAGCCCAAAGTAAAAAAAGAACTGCAGAAACATATATTATCATATTCTAACATGTGCAAGAAAGCAAACAAATAAATATAAATAAATATCAATAAAAATATGACAAGCTTTGACTTGTTTCTGTGATATCTGTCTTTTTGTATTTCATCTTTTTAGGTAATGGCATGGTAGCACAGTGGTTAGCACTGCTGCTTCACAACACCAGGGACTTGGATTGATTCCTGACTTGGGTCACTATCTGTGTGGAGTTTTCATGTTCTCCCTGTGTCCGCATGGGTTTCCTCCCACATTCTGAAAGACATGCGCAATAGGACTGGACTGTGGCGTCTCATGGAATTTCAGAGTAACTTCATTGCAGTGTTAATGTAAACCTTTCTTGTGATTAGTAAATAAACTTTATTTTCCTTGAACAAATCGTCATCATTTCTCAGCATTCAGGTGACCTGCATTGAGATTTTTGTTGCAAAGAATATCGCCTGAATCTTGTCCCTCTCACTAACACAATGGGAATTGCAAAACCGCCATAACAAAAAAATCAAACATATTTCTAATGGGACTTCAACAATTTAAATCCTGAAGCTAAAGTTAGTTATTTAAAGAGACACATCCAATTTATTGCCAATCACATATTCTGTTGCAAATTATAGTCAAACGAAAGCAGTGCATATGCAATTTGTTTCAATCATAACTTCTCTCCACCAAGTTTGTTGGCTTTCTGATTTTTTTTTTGGAAATCAGATAATACTGGAAATTAATACGATCTGGAAACTTCTCAAAATGGTTAGGCTTAGTCCCAATAATATACTCTTCTCATTTTCCTGGCTAATTCAGGCAGTTTCCATAAACAGATTGAATCTCATATGACTTAAAGTATACACTTTAATTCTCTGTTTTAAAAACAGGACTGTAGTCACAATTGTTGCAGATTCACTCCTCTCAGACTGAGACACAGTAGAGAGGATTTCATCTGAAATTGTCATTTGATTTTGGTCAGATCAATGTGTTTTAATTGGTTGATGTCAAATGTGCATGTGACTGCCAGTGAACACTGTAATTTTCTATCTAATAAAAGACAGGGATAATCAAATAAATAAAACAAAATTTGAGACATCTTAACCAGTACCATTAACCCAAATCTGTGCAGTGTATGAGGACATATGCAGAGACACAAGCATTTATAGATCTGTTGAAGAGTTGTTCATATCAAGGACATCATCTCAATCACATAGTCAATCAATTCACTGTCTGCTATTTGCACTCTTGGTAAGAGAGAATATTTTCTTCTGGTCTGGAAGAAGAAGACTCTTTTAAGCTGCAAGCTCTTGAACATTGTGGTGATTGTTCCTTTCAGGGCAACACAGCACAAATAGGCCACTTGGCTTAAGGGACCATTTAGAACAAAAGTGGGTAATCACCGCAGAAGGCAGGGCCCTCAGTTGGGCAGAAGACATGTGGAAGACATGGAGGGACTGGGACAGCCGGTAGGCTGCTCTAGGGCATCTGGGAGGGCAGGGAGCTGCCGGTTGACCGCTATACAGTTCTTCCTTACAATTACCCTGTATTTCTGACGAAGTCTGCAAGTGTGCATAATTACAAACGTGTTATTGCTTCTTATACCCATGTCTATCTTTCCTGTAGCTCCAACTTGAACCCATCCAAGCAGGTTTCAGTAAATACAATCACACTAAAATGGCCCTATGTTAAAATCCTAAATGTCTCCATGTGTAACAGCGATGGTAGTGAGCTAATCCTCTGAAGGCTTCATGACCTTTCTGCAGCCTTCGACACATGGTGGACCACACCATGCTTTTACAATGCTGATCCTTCGTTATCCAGCAGACACCAACTGCTGGTGTCTGGTTCCATTCTTATCTCACCATTCACGTATAGGGAATATCCTGCAAATGTCATTCTTCCCACTTCCATGGCCTTTCCTTGGTCTCATCCCATTTCACATCTATATACTGATCTTCAGTGACTTTATTGTCAACTCCACATATATGTTAATGAAATACAACTTTATCTAACCACCACTGCCCGCAATTTCTCCATGTTTTTCCGTGCTACTCTACTTGAACTGAAAAGCATAAATTGTATTTATTTAAATATTGGTTTTTTGAACTTCCTACCTCTGAGAATTGTGGCTTCCAGACACATCTCATAGTTGTTTGCTTCCTTTGACTATTATGTTCTCAAATTTACCATCATCTTTCAGGATATGAATGTTTCAGTTTTTTCTCCTTTTCATTCACTGTGTTGGTCTGCCTCTGACAAGTCCTTGATCATCTTCTTTCTTTGGTCTGCTCATTTTTCTCAGTGATTGCACAAACTCTGAAGTTTATGTGACACATTTCCTTCTGTCTGTGGGCTCATGTTGTCACCCATAGCTCCTGCATATATTTCTCTCTGCCTGGTGTGCATTCTTTTGTTGCTGTTTCATTGCATCAACCTTGCTACCTTCGATATAACTGAAAGCTGACCATTTGGATGGTCAGTATCTTCACCTGTCTGCTCATTGCTTTCTGTTCTCTGGCAGTGTCTTTATGTGATATTATGAACTTGTCCTTTCTGTCAGATCTTTTAGGACATCAGAGAATGAAGAGCCCTAAATAAGATACTGTCTGTTTCCTTGAATTTACACTCATTAACCACGTTGTGTAATCTTGTTAAGAATTGTCAATAGGCTCACCTGGTTCTTGTCTGAAATTCTGAAATTTATCCTACTAGTTGCCCTGACACCAATGGGCAATTTACTGTGGCTAATCAATTTAACTTGCACATCTTTGAACTGTGGGGGGAAACTGGAGCACCCAGAGAAATCCCACAGATATGGGAAGAATGTGCAAACACCACACAGACAGTCACCCGAGGCTGGCATTGAAACCAGGTCCCTGGCGCTGTGAGGCAGCAGTGCTAATCACTGTGCCATCATGCCATTTATGCTCTGAAATTTTCAGAAACCTTGTCAGGGTGTTTAGTCCTCATTCATTTCACAGCTATTGAAAATATCTAAGTCTTTCTCTCCTGCAAAATAATGTAACTCCTTCCTTCTTCACTGGTGCTTCTTGGAAAACTACTGAATGTCAATCTACACTTTTGTTTAAACTTCTCTGATGCTTCTATGGCTTTGTCAATCTCTCAATTCATCCTGAGTTGCAGCTGTGCATTCACAGCTACATTTTCATATAATTTACCCAGCTTTTATCTCTCTCTCTCACATTGGGTTGATTGTTCTCAATTTAATGCTGTATTTATTCCATTTATAATACTTGGATTTTATTCACAGGCACCTGCTGCCACCATGTTATGCTGTATGGTTCCCAGGTTTCTTGAATCCCACCATATGCTCCAGTTCAGTATACAGACTGCTAGTGAATGATTCAACACTCTGGATATGTATTCAAACACCTAACAATTTGGCTATTAATTGTTTTTGACAATATAAGAACAGAACAATGGCCTCCCCAATCCATTTCCCCACCTCATGTCCTCCAACCCTCAAACTTCCGGGTTCTCTGCACCTGAATCAAATTGTTCATGAGAATCAATAGACATCAACATATTCAACTAGTACAAACAATGCCCTAGAAATGAACAGCTCCAGATATGTAACCACAAAAGAAGGAATGCATCAGGTGAGATGTTCATGTTTGGAGAAATTTGAAGAGCCAAATTTCAAGAGGAAGAGTAAGGAAAAGATGGGTGGATAAGACAGGGGACTGCAGAGGAATGTTGATCAGACTACTAATGGTTACAACAGGACTATCAAATGCCATTTCAGACATAAGGATGATGCTAAGGTAACTTCTCCACATTTCACTGAGCTTTATGGATGTCAGATATATGTGAATTAGAGAAAGCTACTCAAAACAACCGCATTTTAAATTGTGTATGTGTTGCCATGGATAGTTTCTGATCATGAGAAGCTGAAAGCTGCCATTTCATGTTTGCAAAGTAGATTCTGGCAATAGCAAATAACTTCAGAGTAAATAATTCAAAACAGTTAATGAGTCATTTCGTTTCATCAAAGTGGCCTTGCATTATACTGACTCGTAAATGGAAATGTTGTACTATAACATAAATCAGTCTCTGTAAACTCTTGTTTCAGATGAAAGGTACTTTCAGCAGAAACTGTGTTTTAAAGTAATGCCTCAACTTAGTTTTCTGTAAGTATACTGAAAGATAAAATGAGTTCAAATTATTACAGTAGAAATCCCCCTCCTTTCTTTCCACCTTTCCGTTTTTATCTTATTCCCCCCTATCTTTTTCTCCTACCACCCTCATCTGTCTCATTCAAAGCATAAAAACTTAGAAGCTTCAGATCTTCAAAGCTCTTGACCTGAAGGATTGAGAAAGCCTGTTCCCAGGATGGTCAATATATGCAAAGCACGATGGATGTTGTACATCTAAAATAAAAACAACTTTCTGGAAAAAGAATTCAGCAGATCTGACAGGATCCCTGGAGAGAGAAACAGAGTTAACGTTTTTAATCTAACATCAGTCTTATTTGGAACTTGACCCAGATAGCTCAAGAAAGGTAAATATTGATTAAACATGGAACAGTTTTTGTGTATTTAATTTACATTACATACTTTACATCTACTTCTCTACACAAGGCCCCTCATCTTCATCTTCACGTTGATGTTGACTCTTCCTCCATTCCTTCCTATTCCAGACTCGTTTTTCTTTATTCATTCATGGGACATGAGCATCGCTGGCTGGCTAGCATTTATTGCCCATCCCTAGTTGCCCTTGAGAAGGCAGTGGTGAGCTGCCTTCTCGAATCGCTGCAGTCCATGTTCTGTGGCCTGACCCACAATGGCATTAGGGAGGGCATTTCAGGATTTTGAACCAGTGGCTGCAAAGGAACAGCAATGTATTTCCAAGTTAGGATGATGAGTGACTTGGAAGGGATCACTTGGAGTGGTCTTTCTATTTGTTGTTTCTTCTCTTAGTAAGCAGTCGTGGGTTTGGAAGATACTATCTAAGAATCTGTAGATGTGATGCCAATCAAGGGGACTGCTTTGTCCTGGATGGTGTCAAGCTTCTTGAGCGCAGTTGGAGCTACACCCATCCAGGCAAGTGGGGAGTATTCCATCATATTCCTGACCTGTGTCTTGTAAATGGTGGACAGCTTTTGGGGAATCAGGAGGTGAGTTACTTGCCACTGTATTCCTAGCCTCTGACCTGCTCTTTTAGCCACTTGTCTTACAGATGCTGGGATTTTCATTGGTACTTATTACAAATGTACTGACTTCTACAGTAATTCGGTCAAATTCTTCCCAATCTTTCAAATACTTCTAACATTACAATTTTTCTGTTTTTTATATTGATATTAAGCTTCACTTTTTTTATGTTTTATCTAGACAATGGATTGGGGGTGAAACTACGGAAGAGCGATGATCAGAGAATTCAGTTACGTTTATAAAGTTTATTTATTAGTTACAAGTCAGACTTACATTATCACTACAATGAAGTTACTGTGAAATTCCCCTAGTCACCACAATCTGGCACCTGTTCAGATCAATGCACCTAACCAGTACATCTTTCAGAATGTGGTAGGAAACCGAAGCACGTGGAAGAAACCCATGCCGACACGGGGAGAATGTGCAAATTCCACACAGACAGTGACCCAAGCACAGGAATCGAACCCAGGGCTCTGACACTGTGAAGCAGCAGTGCTAACTACTGTACCAGCATGCTGCCTTACATCTTATTAATATAATTTCTGACAAGTGACCCATAGATTACATACCAACATGGCCCAAAAGTTTGCTGTGAATTGTGGTTATCATGGGAATTGTGGGTTTATAATCAGAGGATATGTTGATAATGCATACACTTAGTGTAAATCCTAGGCTAACAACTTGGCTTTTTGAATGGAGACAACTGATAATCATGGAATCCTTGGTGTTCAAGAATATAAAACCTTGATTTCATTCGTAATTGATGTACTGTCTTGCACTGCTGCAAGTGATGAAACATGTCAATTGAACAGATAATCTGAGGAGCATGCAGGCTCAGACTGGTGTTATTATATCGATAAGATCAAGAGAAAATGTAATGCACTAGGCAGGGTAATGAGAGAGAATAGGGCCTCCAATATTTCAGCTTCATCTCTTGTCTGCGGAACAGTAAAATCAGAAACAGCCAGAGGAGATAAGCAGAGAATTAACATTGAATGAGAATTCTGGAATTGCCGCTGACACATCCATTGAGAGATAACTAAAGAGCCCAAGGAATTACATTATAAGTATTTTTCTAAACTTTTTAACAAAGAGCTTTCTTGACCTCTTCTACTGAAGTATTAATAGTCTTTCCTAGTATCAAGATGTTGTGATCTTTGAAATGATATTTCAGCTGCTAATATTATTCACTGCAACATCAGGTATATATATTGTCTTAAACGTTCTTATTAAAAACATTTTTTGTGTTTTATTTAAACTAAATGAGTACTGTATATATTGATGGTTACAAAGAAAGAGGGGGTCACTTAGCTCAATTGGCTGGACGGTTGGTTTGTAATGTGTAGTGATGTCAACAGCATGGGTTCAATTCCCATACCAGTTGAGGTTATCCATGCCTTCTCAACCTTGCTTCTTGCCTACAGCTGAGCTGTAGTGACCCTCAAGTTAAATCACCACCAGTCAGCTCTCTTTCAAAGGGGAGAGCAGCCTATGGTCCTCCGGAGATATGGAGGAAAAAATAGGGATGGCAATGGTAGCATTAATGTTTGCGATGAAAAATGGCAGGAAGAACATATAGGAAAACTGACTATGCTTGCAATGAGTAAGTTACCTGGTCTGAATGGCTTGCATTACAGGTAGCTAAATTAAGTGGTAATGGACACTGTGGAAGGGGTTGCCATAATTTTTAAATCTTTCCTGGAAGATGCCAATGAATCTTATTTCTGTATTTTCTTTCTTATTTTGTTCTCATTGTTGGCCCAGTCTGTCTCTGACAAAGTCTAAGCTTATTTCAGTCCTGTAATTGTGCTTGTCATGGCTTCATTATCCACTTGCAGCTTGGGAAGTTCTACAATTTTCCCTTTCAATGCTTTCTTTTTGTTATTTAACTGCTTCTTTAGCGCTTCAGTCTGATGCTCACAACTTTCAGCTTTATCCTGGCATATAGAACATTGATCAGTCTTCTCTGCCAACTGATTCTTCAATGCCTTCAGTGATGTTAAATTATTTTTGCTTTGTGGCTTAATTTTCCAAGGGTATAAACTTTGTCCTGAGGATTTCTTGTAGCTTGTAGAGGTCTTTTAAAAGAACTCTTTCGAAAAGGAAAAGAGGTTTCTTTACAAAGCTTGCTTCCTTATCTTCTGTAATTCAACAGAGTCTCCCTGAGTTTCTCCCAGTGTACTTCCTTTTTGCTGGCTTACACAATATATATATGTGAGAGAGAGTAAGCATGTCTGAATGAGATGGGTGTGTGTGTGTGTGTGTATGAGCGATGAGAGTGTGTGTGTGAGAGAGATGAGAGTGAGCATAAGTGTGTGGGAGATGAGAGTGAGTGTGTGAGAGAATAAGTGTGTGTGTGTGTGTGTGTGTATGTATCTGTGTGTGTCTGGTGTGTGAGAGATAGAGAGGAGTGTGAGTATGTGAGAAATAAGATAGTATGTGTGTGAGAGAGAGTAAGTGAGTGTGTGTAAGATAACAGTGAGTGTATGTAAGACAGAGTAAGTGTGTGTAAGTAAGATGCGTGGGTATGAGTAACAAGATACTTTGTATGTGAGAGATCAGATCTTGTGTGTAAGAGAGGAGAGTGACTGTGAGAGATGAAAGTGAGTGTGTGAGGGAATGAGTGTGTGTGTGGATGAGTGTGAGTGTGCATGTGTGTGTGAGAGATGAGTGTAAGTATGTGAGAGATGAGTGTGTGTGTGAGAAAGAGATAAGTGTGTGTGTGTGTGTGGTGTGTGTGTGGTGTGTGTGTGTGTGTGTGTGTGTGTGTGTGTGTGTGTGTGTGTGTGTGTGTGAGAGAGTGTATGTGAGATATGAATATGTGTCCAATATGAGAATCTGGCATTCCAGCAGCACTCACCCATTTGACCAAGGAGCAGCAACACTCCTCTTATTACAAATGACAAAAAAGTGAGAACGATGAACTTTTTATTCCGATAACTTTTTAATTGTTGCCTTTCATGCTTTATTGGGTGTGCACAAAACTTTCTTCAAAGATCTGCGCTATCTACAATTTGGCATATTAACTATCTGTCGAGGCCTTTTAATATCTCAACAAATGGGGTTGAGTATTAAACTATGCGTTGTCTGTAGAGTACTTCACCAGCAAGTGAACGAAAAGATGAATTAAAACTCATTAATTTGTACATCTTCTGGTTCTTTATTTAAGTTTGTAAGTCACCTGTTCACTAAGAATGGTTTTCTCCAAGACTTCTACTCTGTGGTCTGGTTGAGCCATTTCCTATCCAAAACACACCTGGCTCTTCTAATGTTCATGGCTTTTTTCCTTTCCTTGTAGTTACAACATTGTTGCTTCCCCTTTCAGGTTATCAGTGCAGTAGCCATTTTTTAAACTAAAGCTGTCTTCAGCTATTAGTTTCTCCTCTATGGTTTTGCTGTATTTTTTAGGGTCCCAAGGATTATGGGCCTTTTTTAAATATTTTAAAAAATTATTGCAGCAATTTCTTCTCTGAACTTTTCTGATTTTAGCTTGCTTTCCATCAATTGGTCGCTTAATTTTTTAAAAAGTTTAAACTTCAAAATAGTATCAATTTTTTCCGTGTGATTCTTTTCTATTTTTCTTTCACTTGTGTAGGTTATTCTATTGACCATCCCACACTTTGGGATTTTCATGAACTTTCTTTTAGAATTGCAAACTGTTAATTCTGCAGCACCTTTCAGCCATAGGTCTGCATTAATACTTGTTTGTAATAAAATAAGATTTTGCAAACATTATCAGTAATGGAAGCAATTCATATTGTATATCAGGGAGAGACATTGCAATCTGCCAGTGGCACAAAACAAGTCCATTACAAATCGATGGCTTACCTTTACACTGCAGAGCCTGCTCTGCTGAAGGATCTTCCAGAGTCAAAACTTGGCTCTATTCTTTCTCCATAGATGTTGCCAAACCTGCTGAGATTTTCTGTTTTTGTTTCAGATTCCAACATCTGCAGTATTTTGCTTTTATCAAGGTGTAAATCCAGCTGTTGTTGTTCTCTGTGAGACATATTCTTGCTCCTGCCAAAGGTCAAATTCACCTTCTTTTTATTTATGCATAATATTAAAAATGTATGCTTGATTTCTGGCACCAACTCCAGAGAGTTGCTATCCTAGCAAAAATAAGTAATAAAATTATTGTCAGGCATTGCCTTCTATTTTACAGCTTATTTTACAATAATAGTGTGGTGAAATTTTTAACTTTATTTGCTGTAGTAGATAATCTCTTCCAGATAATGCTCAACGACCTAGGCAATGCAATCACTGTCTTTGTACTTTAAAAATTCATGATGCCTGATAAGATCCTCAACTACAACGACTTACAATAAACATCTTCCACTATATCTGCTAATAATGTGCCAGTGCAATATTCTGATAATGTTTCCAATATAATTGATGTTTCATTTATAATTTAAATAAAATAAATTTCAGTTTTTTTTGGTTTGGATAAATAAGATACACACAATATTCCAAAATAGCACACATAATATTCTCCAAACCAAATAATGAGAAAATCCCCGCGCCTGGGGTTTTGTTTCCCTGATTTGCACTGCACATTATCTTCCTGAAAGATCATTTCTATCCCCTTACTCAGAACCCTCCATATAACTCAGGTCCATGTCTTAGACACCTCCAAGTATGGAAAATGAGTTGTCAAAGTTAAATTCTTAGCGCAGCGTATCAATAAGAAAGTCACTGATAGTTCAGCCACAACCATCCTGTGAATAGTCATATGTATCACTATACTGGTGACTTTCTTTCTGTTATGGCAAATATGGGCTTAAAAGTCACAAAGTGGTCTTAGATCTCAAAGCTGAGGAAGGTAAATTCTGGCCCTGAAAATCTACAGACTATCAAAATTGTTGACACTGATTGAGTAACATATTTATATGCTGGTTTATTTTGAGTCTGGGATATGTTTAACTTACATGGGGGAAATTTCCATGGCCCCTCACCTGGAGTCCCTTAGATTCTTTATAAAATATTTAAGCATTGGCCACTTACACAATGGTTAATGGAGTTAACAAAGGGGTCTTGGGAAAGGTGTGAGTTCTGGGTAGACCCTTCCCAGGAACACAAAGATTAGCAAACACAAGAGTTTCTAGCAACATGGAACAGCTGAGCATATTACAATATGGTTCCTTGTTGGGACTTCCTGTATAAACACTGATACCTGCCATTAGCAGAGACATGTAACATTAAAGTTTTGCTCCTTTATAAGCCTGTATTATTCAAATTGGGCATCCACTGAAGCCAACAGACAGTGAGATAGGCAATATAAGATGTACGTGTAGACATAGGAGCAAAGATACACTTAAGGATAAATATTCAGGGACCATGTGTAAATACACTTCATAATAAGATTTAGCATAGCAGACGTAACTGCTTGTTCTTTTCAATCGATTAAATAAATTGTAATAAATACATAAATTGTAATTTTAATTGATTTAATTAAAACAACTCCCGATTTGCTCCTGTGATAATATGTAGTAAAGCCCTTCTTTATCATATTAACGTCAGACGAATGTAATATCTAAGGAGAGATAGTTAGTCTGTTAAACACTGCAAATCCATTACTTATTCTGCTCATTTATCCATTTTTGGTTCAATAAATGTGTTTGGCAGTTTATACTGTCAGCTATTTTCCAGCAAAATATTTACTGCTTTCTGATATCAAGGAAGAATTCACAATCATTCCTGTACCATCCCTGGACTCAATATGATTTAATAGATATATGATAGATTAAACCTCTAACCCCTTAGATATTGAGAGTGAGAGCATACCTCTGCAAGTGATTGAGAAATCTAGCATAAATATCTAAAACTGTAACATGGCTAACTAAAGTTTATTTATCAGAGTCACAAGTAGGTTTATGTTAACACTGCAGTAATGTTACTACGAAAATCGTCTAGCTGCCACACACCAGCAATTGTTCAGGTACAGTGAGGGACAATTTTAGCATAGTCAATACACCCAACCAACATGTTTTTCGGGCTGTGTGAGGAAACCCACATAGACAAGGGGAGAATGTTAAGATTCCACACAGACAGTGACGCAAGCTGAAATTTGAATCCAGATCCCTAGCTCTATGAGGCAGCAGTGCTAACCATTGTGCCACCATTGTCATTTATCTGGGGTTCAGTGGGTAGAACCCCACCTTTCAGTGACTGATATATCCATCATGTTATAGAATCATAGAGTCACGGAGTCACAAGTCATGTTCTTGTTATTGAACAAGACTTGGTGGTCAATGATTAATGATATCCTGAGTAGTGTAGATGTCATAGGGAATTGATTAAGTCCCATTCTTTGATCACCATCTGGGTGCAATATAACCCCACCCCCCCTCTCCAATTAGTTACTTCAACCTCACCAAGGATAATCAAAAAAATGTTGTTTTTGTTAACCTCAAAATAGTTGATACAGAACTGAAACAAATCCAATTTTCATCCTGTGGAATTAATCTATTTTACAGATAATGTGATATTACATAAAATCAAAATATCCAATGTGTTATAGATTTTCCATTACAATTACAGTATTTTGGAGTATAGTGAATTAGTATGTTATACTTTCACCTTTGGGAGCTGTGTTTGAATCTAGCTCAGTTAATGGGATGAATGTTTCTCTCCCTGATGGAAATAGGCATGTTACATAAAATGTGTTCTAACATTTTAAATCCAATTCATTGTAGGCATGAGTCCACAGCATAAAGCTGCCTAGAAATTAACTGAAAGAACAAAACAAATAATTGACTCTGTCTACACTTCCCGCTGCCTTAACAAAGCAGCCAGTATAATCAAAGATCCCACGCATTCCAGACATTCTCCATCTTCTTCCGTCAGGAAAAAGATACAAGGATCTGAGGTCATGTACCAATCTTAACAACAGCTTCGTTCCTGGTGCTGTCAGGCTTTTGAATAGACTTAACTTGCATTAAGTTGATTTTTGTCTACACCCTAGCTATGATTGTAACACTACATTCTGCACTCCTTTCCGATATGAACGGTATGTTTCATCTGTACAGTGCACAAGAAACAATAATTTTCTCTGTATGCCAATATATGTGACAATAATAAATCAAATCAAATCAAAATTAAATGGTGAAAGTTTGAGCCAGCACAAGACGTCAGTGAGAATGATGACGCAGTTGCAATATCCCATGAAAATCACGTTTACTGATCCTCGAATCCCCTCGCCAGTGGTGTAACAAGGTTCCTGCCCAGAAAAGTTAGGAACCTCATTTACATGATTTTAACACATGGTTAGTGAGCCCTCTTGTCAGGACTTCCTGCCTCATTGAATATTCATTGCGCGCCAGTGAGATGTACAATTGCTATATAAAAACCAGAACTTGGTGACTTTGCCTCTCGAGGGGATATTGGAGTTGAGTGGTCAAGTCACCATCATATCTGGGGAGTCAGTTAGAGAGGGGGCACAGGACAGGATGCAGAGGATCCAGACAAGTGTAATACAGGGCTAAGCGGGGAGGGCTATATCTCAAACATTTCTGTGAATGGGATTGCTCACAGGCACAGGCCTTTAGGATGTGAAAGCTATTGAAGGATGTGGAAGTTATTGAGAGAGTTCAGAGGAGATTTACAAGGATGCTGCCTGGATTGGGAGGCAGGCCTTATGAAGATAGGTTGAGGGAGCTGGGACTGTTCTCCCTGGAGAGATGTAGGTTGAGAGGCGACCTGATAGAGGTTTATAAAATGTTGAGAGGAATAGATAGGGTGGATTCTCAGAGGCTATTTCACCGGGCTGAAATGGTCACTACAAGAGGACACAGATTTAAAGTGCAGGGAAGCAAATACAGAGGGGACGTTAGGGGTAAGTTTTTCACTCAGAGGGAGGTGAGTGAATGGAATTGGCTGCCAACGGTGGTGGTAGATGTGAACTCGCTGGGGTCTTTTAAAAGACTTCTGGATGAATATATGGGGATTAACGGGATAGGGAGTTATAGATAGGTCTGTGGCTTGGTAGGTATAGATATGATTGGCGCAACTCGTGGGCCGAAGGGCCTGTTTGTGCTGTAGTGTTCTATGTTCTAATCCTTTATGGCTGTGAACCACTTGGTTTAAAAGAGTCTGGCAAGAGGTTTGCAAGAGGTACTCCCCATGTCCCTCTTGCTGGGTTTGTGGTGAGATCTCCGCTGAGGTATTGCCCTTCAAAAAGATTTTCTGTCCACCTCTGCACATGTTACTTTTTGTTACTTAGTAGAATTTTGGATACAGCCTCAGTTTAATGCAATCTTGATGCTTTTTTTTGTATTCTAGATGTGAGGATGTTGGATTTCAGTTTTTTTTTGGCAGAAAACAAATTGAATTGTGGAATAAAACAATTAGACTTTGATGATTGGTCATTATCATGTTTTCCTTCATTCAGCATCACAGAAAGTGTGGCATACTGTGATTGGGATAGTTCTGAAGAACCATCCACGGCTCATCAAACCTTCAAATATATAAAGTTTTTTTTAAATTTTATTTATTAGTCACAAGTAAGGCTTAACACTACATTAACACTGCAGTTACTGTGAATTAGCACGATGGCACACTGGTTAGTATTGCTGCCCTCACAGTCCCAGGGACCAAGGTTCAATTCCAGCCTCAGGTGATTGTCTGTTTGGAGTTTGCATGCTCTCCCCATATCTGCATAGGTACCTTCGGGTGCTCTAGTTTTCTCTCATGGTCGAAAGATGTGCATGTTAGGTTGACTGGCCATGCTAAGTTGACCTGAGTGTCAGAATGGTAAATATGTGGGTGAGATTGTGGTCAGTGTAGATTTGATGGGCTGAATGGCTTCCTTCTGCACTGCAGAGATCCTATGATTCTATTATCCAGGTCAATAATTTTGCTAACTAACCTTAATTATTTATTTACATATAGTGGATGGGCTGCTGTTTTGGCACCTACTTAGCTTGTGTACTATGGGGGTAAGCTCAAGGGTGGATGGGAAGGCGGTGGTCTACTCACCTGACCTGGTTTACACATCCCAGGTCTGCCCAACAAAGCACACCAGGCAGGGGCACATAAAACATAGTTCCATATCTTCAGAGAGACACAAAGCTGGGCTTGTTTTAAATTATTAGTGAGTGGTCATTTTGAATAACAGGACTTTATTTTATGCAAACATATGAAATAGGAGCAGTAGACCATTCGGCTCCATGAGCCTGCTCTACCATTTGATAAAAGCGTACCTAATCTACTTGAGTTTCAATTCTGACATAATAATCAATGATTCTGTCCCCTAACATGTACCTATATCCCTTCACCTTAAAAATATTCAATGATCCTGCCTCCACCGCCTGCTGAGGCAGAGACTTTGATGATTGATAACATTCCTGCCTTGGAAATTATTGGGTTCAAAGCCTGATTCAGACATTCCCGTAAGTAGACACCAGTTCTAAATTCTTCGTGTGACATCCAGTGGGATAATTACACCTGATTTACTGTGACACTTCAAACCTACGCTTTTTTATGGTTATGAGAGATCAGATGTAATAACTTTGAAGGCAAGCCATCAAGTTACAAAGAGTTTATTATCAACAATAATTATATCAAGAGTACAAACAAAGGTCTGACAAAGGAATATATGTCTACTCTCTTCTCCTCCTTGACTCAACTGAGATTCCACCCTGACCCAGGGTGCTTGCCTCTGCATCCAATTGGCTCATCTTCTGCCAATGTCTCTCCATAGGCTCCAGTTCAACCACACTGCCCTCAGGAATCACCTCCTTAAAGAGGCCATATTACCACACCTTAAAATCCTCTATGAAGTTCTAACCACTCATATTAGCTGATATAAGGATGATCGCAGTCTTGGAATACCCAACTACCTGCATGTCCTTCCACTACTTCACACTATTCACCAAGAGAAGAATGCAAAGTTACAGAAACAATAACTGCAAGTAGCTTGATAATGTTTCTGAGTGATTTTTAGATAGAGAAGCAACAAACTAGGAGTGCAAATTTAGAGCCCATTTAATGCCGCCCCTTGGTCTCTGCTGTGAACAAACATCAAAGCATGAACAGTATTATCCACTACTTTGTATTGATTAGTTCAAATGTTAGATTAAAGAGCAGCTGATTATATTACATAAAACAATTTAATAGCTCTCTAGTGCTGGTAATATCAGGAGTTGATTGAGAGAGAGACTCCATTTATTTCAGCGCAAAACTAATGAACTTCATTGGGAAACGCTGGCAGACAGAGAAACTGCTGCATGCACAAAATAACTAAGTTTGAGATGATTAGTCAAAGAAAGAATATTGGACGCTGTTAATTAATAGGATACTGGTTGAGTCTATCTTACAGAATTTATCAAGACAAAAAAAGATATGGGCCAATTATTCATTCCATTCTCAGGTAGAAGCACGATTGAGATGGTGGCTAAGAACTGCCTCATTTCTGCAACTGGCCATTTTATCGCAGTTAAAATGGTCAAAAATCTCACTTGAAACAGGTGGAAGCTTTATTTAAAATCTGCAAATTAATAATGTATAATGCCAGTACGAGTCCTGTATATTTCCAGAGTGCAGAATGCTCCGTACCTGTACATGTCTCATCAGGCATGTGATGAGACATGTACAGTTTCTCTTTCACTTAGTCAATTTTCCAGAAACATTTAAGCCCAGGATACAATGTGAGCTTACAGGTTAGATCACCTTTGTGTGCACAGAGAGACCTTCAGCAGCAGCATTGTCTGATCACTGACAAGCATTTGTGGTCCAGCCTTTGTAATGAGCTTCTCAAGTTCATATCCAGTATTGTCTTGGCATCTGTGGCCCAGAACATGTCAACAATACATTTAAGTTTTAATTGGTAACTTTGTTAATAATAAAGAACACACATAAGATGCACTAGCACTTCACTCTGACCCTATTTAAGATTTCTACATTTTCATTCCAGCAGTTTCAGAAAGACACAAGGAAAGCTGGCACATTGACAGTATCTTGACAACCATATAACCACTGGAGACCTGGCTCAGGGGTTATCTCAAGCTGTGATAGCCAGACTTTTAGGTCAAAAGTGGCATCCTCCCATTTAATAGCTTGGCACCTGGGCCCTAGACACACATCTCTGATCTTGCATTGTTGTTGCCTCAATTCTCCCATCCCGCTCACCACTGGAATTTTAGCAGATGGATTGCAGACAATGTAAAACCCCATTTACAGTCGAGTGAGAATTTCTGGCTTTTAGACCAGCATGGGTGGAGAATTTTGGACTTTAGGAGTCACAAAGTGGCAGCTAGGTCCATAGATCTGCATCCTTCAGGAGGAGAATGGGAACTAATACAAGGGTGATATCTAGATGCACACATGATCATAACTTCATGCTGCCATAATTGCAATTATATAGTCTTGCAATATAATCCACACTTAAAGCTGAGAATCATTATGGGCAAAATTCTCCGCCTTACTGGATCCGATAGAGTTTGCCATTAAAATTTGTCAGATCTACATAGAGGTCTTCAGTGCAGGCACATCACGGGGATAAACCTACTCTCATGACCCACTTGATATAATCATCTGATGCAAGTCTCAGATATGCATGGCTATGCTGATAGAGCAAGAGACTTTGTTCATGTTGCTGCTGTGTACAGAAGTGTGACTCACTGTACTAGATTGTGTGAAACTGTACTGTGTATAGTTTTAATCTCCTTACTTGAGAAAGGATATACTGGCACTGGAGGAGATGCAGAGGAGATTCACTAAGTTGATTCCGGAGCTGAGAGAGTTGGCTTATGAGGAGAGACTGAGTAGACTGGGACTATACTCATTGGAATTCAGAAGAATGAGGGGAGATCATGGATTAGTAAATTTGCGGATGACACTAAAGTCGGTGGAGTGGTAGGAAGTGAAGAGGGGTGTTATAGTTTGCAGAGAGACTTGGACAAGTTGCAGAGCTGAGCCGAGAGGTGGCAAATGGAGTTTAATGTGGAAAAGTGTGAGGTAATGCACTTTGGCAGGAATAATAAATGTGTAGAGTATAGGGCTAATGGTAGGATTCTTAATAGTGTTGATGAACAGAGGGATCTTGGTGTATTTGTGCATAGATCCCTGAAAGTAGGCAGTCAAGTCGATAAGGTTGTTAAGAAGGCATATGGAGTCTTAGCTTTTATTGGTAGGGGGATTGAATTTCGGAGCCGCAACGTCATGTTGCAACTGTACAAAACTCTAGTGCGGCCGCACTTGGAGTATTGTGTGCAGTTCTGGTCCCCACATTATAAGAAAGATGTGGAGGCATTGGAGAGGGTACAGAGGAGGTTTACCAGGATGTTGCCTGGTATGGAGGGCAGGTCTTATGAAGAGAGGCTGAGGGATTTGAGGTTGTTTTCGTTAGAAAGGAGGCGGCTAAGAGGGGACCTTATCGAAACATATAAGATGATTAGAGGTTTAGATAGGGTGGACAGTGATAGCCTTTTTCCTAGGATGGAGAAAGCTAGCACGAGGGGACACAGCTTTAAATTAAGGGGTGATAGTTATAGGACGGATATCAGAGGTAGGTTCTTTACCCAGAGGGTGGTTAGGGAGTGGAATGCCCTGCCTGCGGCAGTTGTAGATGCGCCAAGTTTGGTGGCGTTTAAGAGGTTAGTTGATAAGTTTATGGAAGAGAAGGGAATGGTTTAGTTTGGAGGGTCATTGCTTTTTTCATAATTGGTCGGCGCAACATCGAAGGCCGAAGGGCCTGTTCTGCGCTGTAATGTTCTATGTTCTATCTTATAGAAACATACAAGATTACAAAGAGAATAGATAAGATACAAGCAGGAGGTTGCTTCCACTGTTGGATGATACTAGAACTAAAGGGCATAGCCTCAAAATAAGGGGAAGCAGATTTAGAGTTGAAGAGGAACTTCTTCACACAAAGGGTTTTGAATCTGTGGAATTCCCTGCACAGTGAAGCCGTTGAGGCCACTTCATTGAATGTTTTTAAGGCAAGGATAGATAAAGTTTTGAACAGTAAAGGAACTAAGCATTATAGTGGGCAGGTGACTAATTGGAGCTGAGTCCACAAAAAAACCAGCAGGTTCAATGGGACAGATGGCCTACTCCTGCGTCTAATTCTTATGTTCGAATGAAACAGCCATGAGCTGAGGCATAAAATGGGAGATAAATGAGGGAGACAGGAGTCATGTGCCACATTTGCATGACCTCAGTATGAGCTACAGTCACCCAAGACCAGAATTGAACATGGGCCCCTGGCACTAACCACTGTGCCATGATATCATCCTTAAACATGAATGTATCTGAAACCTGAAAGTAAAACCTGTCTCCAACCTGTGAATGTTTGGATATGATGTGAAGATGCCTGCATTGGATAGGGAAAACGCAGTAAGAAGTCTCACAACACCAGAGTAAAGTCCAACAGGTTTATTTGGTAGCAAACTTGTTGGGTTTTAACCTGGTGTTGTGAGACTTCTTAATATGTTTGGATAGCCAGGGCATTCTTTGGGACAGGTAAGACATCACTTTGGATATGGTCCCAGGTTACATTTAGGAGAAGCAGGCACTTTTTATAAGAGTTAAGAAACGTTTTGGGCGAAGTCAGGTTTACTTTGGGATTCATCAAATTGGACTTGATTGTGCGTAAAAATGCATAAATGCATTGAAAGTGACAAATTGTCAAGGATTTGCAAAGCTTCCAAACAACTGTGAAGTTGTCAAGGAACTATCAAAGCTGATCAAACTGGAGAGATGTCAAACAAATATTAAGTTGTCAAAAACCTGTCAAACTGTCAAAGAACTGTCACTCTATCAAAATAACTGTGAAAGTTATCAAAGAACAGTAAAACCCCATTAGAAGTGTCAGAGCTCATTGGCACTGCCAAATCCCTGGAAAAATAGGGATTTATCTCTGCTGTACTTTATACTTGAAACAAAATATGTGGATTTTGAATAAAAATCAGTGCAAGCTATTTCACTCTGCCCATTGACATAAGCTTTGGAGTTAATGTTATAGAATGACTGATTTTACAACTTGACGTTATCGCAATGAGATGCTTGTTAGGTGAGCAGTTTAATTAAGTTTTTAAGTTTAAGTTTATTTATTCATGTCACAAGTAGACTGTATGAACACTGCAATGAAGTTGCTGTGAAAATCCGCTAGTCGCCAACTCCAACGCCTGATTGGACACACTGAGAGAGAAATTTGCATGGCCAATGCACCTAACCAGTGCATCTTTCAGACTGTAGGAGAAAACCAGAGCACCCGGAGGAAGCCCACACAGATATGGGGAGAATGTGCAGACTCCATACTGACAGTGACCGAAGCTGGGAATTGAACCTGGGTCTCTGGCACTGTGAAGCAGCCGTACCAACCATTGTGCTACCGTGCTGTCCAATTGGCAGGTTCATTCAGTTATAAAATAGAACTGTTTGTTTCATATCCAATTAACTACTTAAGTGAAATGTTTGTTTCCATAACTGATTATTTTAAGACACTTCAATATATTGAATGTTTTTATGTTAATCAATGAGAGTTCTTTAGAAAGTGACATCATCAATAAACACATAACTCTATGTCAGCATTGCTCCTGAGGTTCATCGATGCTGGATACAAGATAAATTGGCACCTGGGGAGAGAATAAGGGCAAAGGCAAGTTGTTGAGGGCATGGGCTGCTGTGAATTGAAATTAAGTTGGCATTAAGTTGGCATAAGAAGATGAATGATGGGGAACAGGGTGGTATAAGGGATATGTCGGTCCGTGGGTTGCTTGGAGTTGCATAGGGTAAGGAGCTATAGAGTAGTAGTGTATGAGAGGCCAGAGTGGGAGGTAGAAGACTTAAGGAGGCACAGGTTGAAATGGATGGGGCATGTGGACTGTCTAAGGGGTTGAGGAGGTGTGTGAGTTGAGGACTTTTTTAAAATTAGATTTTAAATACCTTCCAGGTGCATTTCCAACCTAAGTGTGGTGATGCACAGAGGCAGGCATTCCTCCTAGCATCCTCCACAGTACTTCCAAAGTTTGTGGGCCCAACTTTAAATGTCACCAATTCCCCCCCCCCCCCCCACCTCCCCACAACCGCCATCACACACACACACCACACCCACAACACACACACACACACACACACACACACACACACACACCTCTTTTCCCCAGGTTGGGCAGCAGAGCTGGAAAATGTCCCATCTCTCCAATCCTGACCGGGATTTGAAATTCCGGGCCTATGCCCCTTTCAGTAAAGTCCAGAATCCTGGATACTTTGTTAACTGCTTTTTCAACCTGCCCTGCTATCTGCAATGATTTGTGTGTGTGTATATCCCCCCAGGTCCTTCCTCTCCTGCATCTCTTTTATAATTATACCCATTCTCCTGTGTTATTTCTCCTCTTTCATCCTTGCAGAATGAATGACATGACACTTCCCTGAATTAAATTTCATCACTGTCTGCCCATTTCACCAGCCCTAATTCTCCCCACCAGTCTACTGCTTTTTCCACTCTTCACTTCCACACTTAGGTCAGAAATACACCCAGGCTTCAACTGAAATTTCAAACCCAGAGTTGCACTGATGTAAAATGGAAGATACCAGTGCAGTAAACTAGAGTCTGACCTTTTGGAACATGTATTACTTACCCATATGCAATAAAGAATCACTCCAATGCCAGTTCCTTGGCTTAGTTCAGTCTATTCGTGGACTTAAAGGCTCAGGTCCAGAGCCCAGAAGCACAGTAGTGTCGTTTGCATTTCAAAAACATGTTTCAATATTGTTTACAAACTGGAAGAGAAATTGGAAACTGCTGGAAAATTTGCATTATATTGGGTGCAATCTGAATCACTACTTACTGGACCTGAGAATTTTCCACTCATTGGGTTTCAGTGATGCCCAAGTGAAATGTCTGCTGCATATGTGAATGAATGGTCATTAGCTGAGCGTTCAGTCTGGATTTTTACAGGAAAGGAAAGCAGATTCTGGCAGAAAAACCACTGAGGTAAAACAAAATCCAACTTACAATCACCCATATAACTTCCAAACATTCAATTTTGGCTTTAATTCGCACCCTTGATTGCTTTTCGGGTAAAACATTTGGAAGCTGACTTGCTTAAAATATTTGTTTTTTGTGTGTCTATTTGACCTCTTCCCATATTTACTTGGATGAACAATACCATTACTGTTGCATAAAATGATCTGTCTTTACTTTTATTCTGCTAAAGTATATTTAGCCTTCTCTTACTTATTTCTGGCACCACTTCATGACATATTGTAGCTAGAAGACAAACCAGTGGACATCATGGCCACATTGTAGAAACATTGACTGTGATGTTAAAATATTTATCACAGAAAATGTTAAGAGTTTGTCATTATACAAATATATCAAGCACTTTTTTTTTCTAAGTTTTATTTTGTCTTCTCAATTTTACCCTCTTCTTTTTCCTAAAAGTTTCCAACAATTTGTCTTAGTTACCACAGGAAATTGGAAAAACTCTATGAAAATTCAAGGCCATTCACTCTTTATTGAATCCCTATCATCCACAGTTGCTCTCCAGTGACTTCCCTAAACAGGGGGATTCAACAGGATTGGCAGGCTGGTTGATGGCTATTACATCACAGCCAAACTTCAGTCCATCCTTAATTAGGTCAGCCATGGCAGCGCAGACTCAAAGGGCTGAATAGCCTACTCCTTTTCCTAATCTGTACGTTTGCATCCTCTCCTATTGTCCATAAGTTGGCATCTCCAGCAAATATCACACTATCTAGCAGTCAAGCGTGGGAACTGTGGCCTCCTCTGGATCTGGGGATGTGAGAGCTCATTATAGTGGTCCTACCACCTCCCCATGTGAGATCAACTAATTTACCATAGACTAATGATTGAATTCGGAATTCTTCTGAATTGCTTAACTCAATGCCTCAAAGGATAAATTCAACAAATCAGCCAGGGAATGTTTGTATTTATTTCTAAATTTGATCTTTAGAATATAATCTGCCCACAAACTACTTGCATACTAAATTCAAAGAAGCATCTTCCAAAGAGAGTTTTATACTCCACATGCACTGCTGTAATCTGCCAATACTCAAGACAGGTGCACTTTCAAGACACGAGGGAGGACAATCTTAAGGAGTGCCAGGAGTTTGTTTTATAAAATCAAATGGCCGTAGAATCTCAGGATTCATGTATATTAATCTCAACAGTCCTTAACTATTAAATTGTAAATGGCACTGGTGATTTTTGTTAATGGTTTAAGTATTTTCAATAGCAACATATAAGAGTCAGCTTCTGTAGATGAAGGTTCCAGTTTTCTGATGTATAGGTTTAAAGCAGTGACAACATGTTTATAATTCATTCATAAAGCAGCAATGAATGATAATTGTTAAATTTAGTTATATTTTAATTTCTGAATATTTCAGCCACCTTCATGCGCATTATCTGAAAAAGAGTAAGATGCTCTTTCAAAAAGCCAGTGAGATTCAATGGGCTAAGTAGCCTCCTTCTGCAATGTAGGGAACTATGATAAATGCCTCTTTTACGCTGACATTAGGAATGCTCTTGATCCTCTGACTTAATTTAGCATTGGAAATATTTCTGATGCTCTTCAAAAGCATGATGTTGGTCCCCTAATTTGGCCCTACCCATGCAATGAGGGACAAATGACACTAATTGATTGGTCAGAACATGGGCAAGTCACAAGGGTGCCTTGACACTTGGCATGGATCTCCCCATTAATTGGCCAGTTAAGAGTCTCAATTAGCCTATGAGCAGCTGGGTTGCCCAATGTTCCCCACCAGGTGTAAAATACCTACAGGAGGAAATGTAGCAGTAGGCAATGCACACAACATTCTATGTTGCCTCATCCTATGCCTCTGATTTATCAACCTGTTTATGAGAGATCCTAAAGTTCTGCTCAATGACGCTGAGCAAGGAGATTTAAGATTGAGACACTTCCTGCAAACGTGTTCTTCATTACATGCTCAACCACGAACTCCCATATTTTGCAGTGCAGACACACAACCTGCTATATCTCATACTATACTTATTTCATGTACTTAATTAAAGTCTTTGTTTAATTAGTATTTATAGTTATATTGTAGTTGTTTAACTAGTTGTGCTATAAATGTAATGTGCACTTACACTTTTTTAATTCAGATTTATACAACTATTGTAATTTAGAGATAAAAAGGGATCTTAAAACTCACCAACCTATCAGTTCCCTGCTAACCTAAATTATAGAGGTGATTCCCCCCAAAAAATTATGTGTTGAGTATGCAAAAAACTGGACTAAATCCTGCTGTTTTTCTTTTCAAAATGAATCTCCTACACTATGTGCACTGCAGAGTGCACTACTGTGATTCACACAAAAAAATCTGAAAGCAGAACCTATTCCCGCTAGAGAGACTGGCAGCATAGCATTGACTGGGTCACTGTGCATGCACCGATCTGTCAGGGTAATCATCGCATGCGTACTGACCCCATACTACTGGCCTCCCGATTGCTGGCCCCCTTGTCACTGGCCAGCCCTGCATCCTCAACACTGGTGCCCCTCCAACCACTCATGGCCTACGGGTCTCCCAGGCATGGCCCAGTCGATTGTCTCCCAGGCACCTTCCAGCCAGTCTCAGTTCCCCCCATACCTAGCATACCCATACTCCTCACCCACCACAGTCCTGATCACACCAGCAAGCCGATACCCCCCAACTCCAGTGGGCAGCCCTAATCACTGGCCTCCCTCTATCTGTCACTGACCCCTGTGCAGAATGGTAGCAGGACCCCCACCCTCACCAAGCTCCCCTCCAGAGGCCCTGCCCATTTAGGCCCCACGTCCTTGTCACTGCCCGATGCATGCTGGCCAGAGGGCCATGTCGTTATTATCAAGATGGCAATATTGAGGGGGCATCCCCCTCACCCCTTACCCCTTAGGGGGATTCAATGGTCTCCCTTCTCTCCAGTGAGCTCAGGCTGCCAACTCCCCACTACTGAGGAACTATCATAAACCCTGCTGGAGTGAAATACCTGGCGGGGGAGGGGAGAATCTATTGAGACTGGAGGCTTCAGTCGGAGATCACAGCGCCAAGTGGGAAGCCCACAAAATGGCCTCTTTTAGAGTTTTCTGGCCCACTACATTGCAAAGGCAGCACAGCAGGCTGGCAGAATTGCTCACTCTGTCCCTGAATCTCAGCTCTCAGAATTCATTGCTTTCTGCTCCCTCTCTCAGACCACTCCTTGTTCTCTATGAGACCAAAACTCAGTTCTCTTCTCTCACTGATTTGAATCCCTTCACCAAATTCCCAAGTATTTTATTTAGCAGAACTTCAACCAGCTGGATTTTGTGCTACTTCATGCCACTTTTGAAACCTGCAGAAAAGCTAGTTGAGCCATAGCTGGAGAACTATGATTAAAGTTCATGGTCTTGAAACATTAACCCTACTTTTCTCTTCACAGAAACTGCACAATCTGCTGAGTATTCTCAACATTTCCTGTTTTCATTACAGTTTCATTCAGTCAATTTGCCCTCACCCCACAACATACACAAAGTATTCAACACAGAATCCACACCATTAACCTTGTTTTTGTACAGGGTAGAGGGTTTTTCACAAAGAACAAAGAACAAAACAGCACAGGAAACAGGCCCTTCGGCCCAACGAGCCCACGCCGCCACCCCGATGTGCCCACCTCTACCCACAATCCCTGTCCATGTTTATAGATCTATGGATTAAAAAACCAAATTTGAGACAATTTAGGGAGAATTTGTTTTGCCAATTAGCCTAAGAGCACTTCTTTCGGATGTAGGAGGAAAGCGGAGCACCCGGAGAAAACCCACACACAAGCACGGGGAGAATGCGCAGACTCCCACAGACACAGGCCCAAATCCATGTATCTGCACAGCACAGCGATAGTCATTGAACTGTCGTGTTGCCCATCAAATGGTCCAGGTCAAGCGTACACTAACAACGTGAAGCACTAGGATACTCTCGAAAATAAATCCAAGAGCAGGCCTCTCATGACTCATCGCGTGTATGCCCCTCGTTAGACAACAAGGTGGACCAAAGCACCTGTAGGATAAAAACAAGTACATCAATATCATCATCTATTCACACCAGGGACTCCCAAGTCTCATGATCCCTATTTTAAATCAATTTTCTATACCCCTCCATACCCATTCTGTTCATGTGCCCATCTAAGTATTTCTTAAATAACTCCAGAGTACCTGCCTCCACCACTTTACTTGGCAGCGCATTCCATACCCCCACCACCCTCTGTGTGAAAAAACTCCCTCTAGCATCCAAATTATACTTTACCCCTCTCACCCTAAGCCCGTGACCCCTCGTGCTATTTGAGTCCATCCTAGGAAAAAGCTTAACCCTGTTTACTCTATCTATGCCCCTCATAATCTTGTACACCTCTATCAGATCTCCTCTAAGTCTACGTCTTTCTAAGGAAAACAGTCTCAATTTGCCTAACCTCTCCTCGTAACTCAGACCTTCCATACCAGGCAGCATCCTGGTAAACCTCCTCTGCACTCTCTCCAGAGTCTCCATGTCCTTCTGGTAGTAAGGCGACCAGAACAGGACGCAGTATTCCAAATGAGGTCTTTCACATCAGAGATAAAACTACTGCGGAAAGAGAAATGCAGATGTTGAATTCTATTGAATGCTGCCTTGTCATTTACACCAATGACTAAATTTTCAGTGGTTTTGCTTATATTTTTGGTTGGGAACAGGTGGGTGCAGTTAGATTTTAAATGTTTTCTGTCAAGTGGAATGACAGGCCAGGTATAGTGACTAACAAGTAGTTAGTGTGTAAAGAACACATCAGGTATAGCTTGGACAGAGAAACTTTGAAAATTTTGTTCATGTTGTTTATTTTCTAATACTGCTCTCTGAGATTCCAGCAGCTCTATGTCAATCAACAGTCAGCAGCAAATAGTTAGCTCTGTTCACTGCCAAAAGGTAGGATGTTCTGTGTGCAAAGGAGTCAATAAGATAAATATAGCACGTAACGAAGCAGAAAGTCTTTAGTTCAGCAGTATGAATATATAATCAAAAAGTATTAATTCAGCCCAATAAAGCTGTACTAGAATAAAACAAATAATTTACATTTCTATAGATCCTGGATTATCTTAAGGATGTTCCAAAGTGTTTAACAGCCAATGAGTTATTTTTGAAGTACAATTCCTATTAGTTTCCAGATGTTCTTAAATTTTTTGTACAGGGCATGAGTGTTGCCAGCCAAGCATTTATTGCCTGTCCCTATTTGCCCTCCTTTTCAGAAGATATTTGAGAGTCAACCACATTGCAGTGGCTCCGGAATCACATGTAAGCCAGGTAAGGATGGCAGATTTCTTTCCCTAAAGGACATTAGTGAACCAGATGGGTTTTTAATCAATATTGGTTTCATGGTCATCATTAGACCTTCAACTCCAGATTTTTATTGGATTCAAATTTTGCCATTGTGGGATTTGAACCCAGGTCCCCAGGACATTACCATGGATCTTTGAAAAACTAGTCTAGTGACAATACCACTATGCCACTGCCTCACCGCAAAGGGAGGGGGAAATGAAGGAGAGGATCAGACTTCCGAAGGAGGCTGTGCCACTTGGTCCACTAAGATCGAAAAAGAACAGCCAAGCATCTGCTCGTTCCAGGAGATAATGCCGCTACTGCCCTCAGTGTTTTTGTCACAGAAAGCTATAAGGAATAAATCAGTCTGTTCTATACTAATTGCTATTGAAAGTTACTGAAACAGTGCAGTATTGTGCTGCACATTCCAGGCACCTCTGCAAGATCCAGCACTGATCCACAATAAAATGGGGCGTACGTGCATTAAGGTTTCACATATTCACACATGTATTTATCACATTTTCACAAGAATGAAATATTATTTCTTATTCCCGTTCATTTTTTTTGCATTTTTTGCACTTCTGTTTTTTATCTTTTGACCAACTGACAATTTACTTTAGTCACAAGAAGAGTAGGAGATTACATAAAACATAAAAGATGAATTAATTTTTATTAAGTTTCCCATTATTCTTGGCATCTGCGCTTAATACATTTAGTGTTGAATTTGATCCTTTGTGCTGTCCATGAGTTTTAGTTTTCAAGGGAACTTTCAAGTTTTCAACTGTCCATTAGTTTTCAAGGGAAAACTAAAATCTTTGCAGGAAAGATATATGCCGGTAAGGAGGAAGGATGGGAAAGGTAAGATTAGAGAACCGTGGGTTACTAAGGATATTGAGGACTTGGTCAGGAAGAAGCGGGAGGCATACGTTAGATCTAGGCAACTGGGGACAGAGACAGCACTGGAAGAATATAGAAAGTGTAGATGGGATCTTAAAAGGGATGTCAGAAAGGCAAAAAGGGGCCATGAAATGGCTTTGGCAGGTAGGATTAAGGAAAATCCTAAGGCATTTTACTCCTATGTAAGGAGCAAAAGGATGGTTAGAGGGAAGATTGGACCTCTCAGGAACAGAGGAGGGGAACTATGCTTAGAGCCTGAGGGAATGGGGGAGATCCTGAATGAATACTTTGCGTCGGTATTCACGCGGGAGAGGGGCCTGATGTCTGGTGCCGGCTTTGAGAAATTTGAGGACCTGTTAAAGGAAATAATCATTACGATTAATGATTAAATGATTAAAGAGGTGTCGAGGCTTTTAGGCAACATAAAGACTTATAAAGCTCCGGGGCCTGATGGCATTTACCCCAGGCTGCTAAGGGAGGTGAGAGATGACCTTGCTGGGCCTCTGACGCAAATCTTTGTCTCTTCTTTGGACACAGGTGAGATCCCAGAGGACTGGAGGATTGCAAATGTAGTACCGTTGTTTAAAAAGGGTCAGAGGGATAACCCAGGGAACTATAGGCCGGTGAGCTTGACTTCAGTTATAGGTAAGCTAATGGAGAGGATCCTCAGGGAAAGGATGTATCAGCATCTGGAGCGCTGCAATCTGATCAGAGATACGCAGCATGGCTTCGTTAAGAGGAGGTCGTGCCTTATGAATCTAGTGGAATTTTTTGAAGAGGTGACAAAAACGGTTGATGAAGGACAAGCCGTTGATGTCGTCTACATGGATTTCAGTAAGGCGTTTGACAAGGTTCCTCATGGTAGACTGATAGAAAAGGTGAAGGCGCATGGGATACAGGGCCAGGTATGTAGATGGGTTGAGAACTGGCTTGGGAGGAGGAGACAGCGGGTAGTAGTGGAAGGCTCATTTTCCAACTGGAGGTCAGTCACTAGTGGTGTGCCACAGGGCTCAGTACTAGGACCTCTTCTATTTGTGATTTATATAAATGACTTGGAAGAGGGGGTAGGTGGTGTGATCAGCAAATTTGCTGATGACACGAAGATGCTTGGATTGGCGGGGACTGAGGAGCAGTGCCAGGCAATACAACAGGACATAGATAGGCTGGTAGACTGGGCAGATAGATGGCAAATGGAATTTAATCCGGATAAATGCAAGGTGATGCATTTTGGCCGGAATAATGTAGAGGGGAGTTATAGGATAAAAGGTAAAACTATCCGGAGTACAGAGACGCAGAGAGACCTGGGGGTGCAGGTTCACAAGTCTCTGAAGGTGTCTTTACAGGTGGAGAAGGTGATAAAGAAAGCGTATGGTACGTTAGCCTTCATAGGAAGGGGTATAGAATACAAGAGTAGGAGTCTGATGTTGCAAGTGTATAGAACATTGGTTAGGCCTCACTTGGAGTACTGCGTCCCGTTCTGGTCGCCGTACTACCGGAAGGATGTGGAGGCCTTGGAGAGAGTGCAGAGGAGATTTACCAGGATGCTGCCTGGTATGGAAGGGCTGTCTTACGCGGAAAGATTGAACACACTGGGGTTGTTTTCCCTTGAAAGACGTCGGCTGAGAGGGGATCTATTAGAGGTATATAATAGATACCTATTATATCTATTATATAGATATAATAATAATATAAGATTATAAGGGGTATAGATAGAGTAAATTGTGGTAAGCTTTTTCCACCATTAGAAATGGATAGAACAAGGGGTCATGGCCTTATGGTGAGGGGGGCTATGTATAAGATGAATATTAGAGGGCAGTTTTCCACACATAGGGTAGTGGGGTGTGGAATGCACTGCCGAGTAAGGTGGTGGGAGCAGGCACGCTAGGGTTGTTTAAGGATCTCTTGGACAGCCACATGAGCAGTCTGCAGATAGAGGGATATAGCAGGACTGTCTAAATATCTTATTTGTTTCCACAGGCAATTCGGTCCACCTTGTTGACCAACAAGGTGCATGCATTCGGCAGGTCGTGCGAGGGCTGCTCTTGGATATCGCTTCAGGAGTGGCCTAGTGCTTCAAGTCATTAGTGTATGCTTAAACTGGACCATCTGATGGGCAACATGACAGCTCAGGGACTATCACTGTTGCTGTGCAGACGCATGGATTTGGGCCTGTGTCTGCGGGAGTTTGCGTGTTCTCGCTGTGGTTGTGTGGGTTTTCTCCGGGTGCTCCGGTTTCCTCCCACACCCCAAAAATGTGCTCTTAGGCTGATTGGATAACAAATTGTCCCTATATTGGTCCCTATATGAGAATCTTCCACAATAGGCATAGCCTAAAGTCATGGATATAAGATTAAGACGTTAGGACGGCGGCGTGGGCTTGTTGGGCCGAAGGGCCTGTTTCCCGTGCTGTGTTGCTCTTTGTTCTTTGTTCTTTGTTCTATGAACAGTATGCAGTTTTCTATGTAGTTTGTGGATGCGACATGTACATCTGAGTGTGCACTAATAACTGAAACTTTGAATGGAAAGGACAGAGTAAGCTCTTTAACTACATCTGTAATTAACTATGATGGACAGACACCAATGCTAGAAACCTCTGCTGCTTTAGTAGCCTTGGTGTTGCTATTTCAAAAAGCAATGCCTAATATCATTTGTGCAAGCTTGGGAATTGTGCACAATTATTGTTAGTAAGAGTGCCAACCAATTATCCACCTGTCACTTATATTTGTCACTGTCCAATGTGTGCAAGTGTGCATTTACAAAAGGTTATCTATAGCCAGGCTTACAGATTGATCCCAGTTATAACTGCATCCTGGACCTATAAGAGTAATAACAGCATAAATAAAGGTTGCTCTTATTGTGTTGCAATCTTTGCAAGCTGTAGATATCACTGTTACTGCTATGTACTCACTTTTATGCCATGCACAATTCATGCCGAAGTATTCCACCTCTACTGCTACAATGTGACTGCCTTATGTTCTAATGATGCTACTCTTGTAGAAGATGGCGATACAGTCACACTGCTTTCAAATACATAGTAAGACGAGGTGAGCACCTATTCAATACTGTGGTGGTACTATTTCAACCATTGTTTCAATGCAGGCCCAAACAAATCTATATTCCCATAGAGGTTCTATAGGGACATTTGTAGGACAGAACTTTAGAGTCCCTGATGTTGGGCTTGCAGACAGGTGGCCTCAATGGCCCACCCTGACATGACCCATCAATAATTTTACAGGAGACATGTGAGGTCTAAGGTGGGTTCTCTAGCCTCATCCTAATGAGTACAAAACTCTGGTGCGGCCGCATTTGGAGTATTGCGTACAGTTCTGGTCGCCGCATTATAAGAAAGATGTGGAAGCATTGGAAAGGGTGCAGAGGAGGTTTACCAGGGTGATGCCTGGTATGGTGGGAAGGCCTTATGAGGAAAGGCTGAGGGACCTGAGGTTATTTTCATTAGAGAGAAGAAGGTTACACGGTGACCTAATTGATGGTAATGACCAACACGAGGGGACATAACTTTAAATTAAGAGGTGGTAGTTATAGGACGGATGTCAGAGGCAGGTTCTTTACACAGAGGGTGGAGAGAGCATGGAATGCCCTGCCTGCAGCAGTTGTGGACTCGCCTACTTTGGGGGCATTCAAATATTCGGTGGATAGGCATATGGATGATATTGGAATAGTTTAGGTTAGAGGGTCCACTGGCCAGCGCAACATCGAGGGCCGAAGGGCCTGTACTGCGCTGTAATGTTCTATGTTCTATGTTCTATGTTCTAATTGTGGCTATTAAATGGTAAACGAAACATTGCCAGTAGGATCAAGGGAGGTAAAAACTGGGCACGAACCTAATTTTTTATCTACTGCCCAATCTTAGCACCTCAGCCTGCTGAAATTCAAGCAGGGCGAGGCTGTAAGCTCACAGCCTTTGAGTTTTGCATTGCCAAGTAGCTCATTACTTGCTGAAGAAAAGATCATATGAATTGTATTTGTATTAAGGGTCTATTGATTGTCTTCGAAAAATGTTATAAATCACATATTTAAGTTTCAAATTTTTAAATTTTTAAACTTTAATTTTTTTATTTATTAGTGCCATAAGTAGGCTTACATTACACAACAATGAAGCTATAGTGAAAATCCCCTAGTTGCCACACTCTGGTGCCTGTTCGGGTACACTGAGGTAGAATTTAGCATGAATAGTGCACCTACGTCTTTTGGACTGTAGGAGGCAACTGGAGCATCCAAAGGAAACCCAGGAAGACATGGGGAGAACGTACAGACTCCACAAAAGCAATGACTTTTTTGAAAATCATATGTTCCTGTAATATCATTGGTATTTCATTAATTTTGGAAAAAGAAACAAGATATTCATCTAATTTTGATCAAACATCGAGTAGTCAGGTCGAAAGTCTTCTGAGCTATCATAGATAAAATAGTCTCCTATGCTGTACGCTCCATCAGACTGGCCAGCAAAAACAGAGAGTTTGGCGCTCAACCAAATCTCTATTCACTGCAGCGGGATGGGAGAATCCCAGCCATAGGTGAGGTCAGAGAATTCCAGCCAACATTTCAAGTCAATTATCTTTGATCAGAATCAGTTTAAACTGTAAACTTAGAATTTGTGCAACCAATAGACCCTCTCTCTTGGTCAGTGCTGCCTGCTGTTTGCTTGCCCTCAGTCTTACCAAAGCCTTTGCTTCAACAATTCCTCTTTTTAAATAGTGCAGCTTGCGAGAAAGTTGCCAAATTTGTTTCATTTATTACCAGCCATCTCGTCTGTTGATGTAAATTAAGACCACATCTTAGGTTTACTTACGACATTAGTTGAGTACACCGCGTAACAATTTGGAATTTGCGGTCCATCTGAAGCTAGTTGAATCGGCTCTGCAATATTTGGCCTGACTGATGTTTCTGGCTCTCTATCATAAAAGAGTTACCTTTCTTTTAAACCTTTGTTGGAATTTGTGAACTATAATAAATACTACCCAGAGCCTTGTGAAATGAGTCTGTGTAAAAACTACTTACCGCAACGTTACACCCTGCATCCACACTTGAAAAGTGCTAAAAATTGGCTCATTTGAAGAAAAAGTCCTTATTTTACACTTTTTTTGAGTGGAAGAAAAGTCCTTTGATAGAAACATTTACTCTATTGACAGAATTTCCAATATCGAGTTTCTGAAACAAGCAGAAATTGATAACGCAGGATAAATTTAACCTAAAGACTGAGCAGCGTACGGTTTAAAGAAAATATAATTATTTTGCAATTTGTTACATTGATTTGTTGAAAAGTAGCTGGCTGGTAATGGTTGCTGTTTCTCAGATAAGAACATTACGATTATTAATCACTTAAATACAATTTCTTTTTGACACAATGAGGTACAATGGGAGCCAATAAAATTTCAGGCAAACCATGGGGTTAAGTGATTTTTGTGCTTACCTCAGATAATGTTTCTTACAGTCTGTCCAAATGTCTGTTAACTTATTTCCTGTTTCACACCATTGTGAAAACATTTGCTTGCATGTGCCCACTTTGCCATTGTACAGAAATATGCCACCTGCTATTGCCTTGCGTAGAAAGATTCAGATGGAGGAAATGACTGGAAGACTCAATATTTTGTGAATAAGCAGCATCTTGCTTGTGCAGAATTTGGGTGACAGTACCAAATCTCTACTGATTCCATTTCAGTCATCAAAATTTATTGCATCTCGTAAACTTTCTCATGTTAATCACCAAACCAGCAGCAGTGCGTGTCATTAATTCTTCAGTTTTAGAACTGCATCATTTTGATGAGGGCAACTCAAACCCAACCTATTCACTGCTCAAGCTTGTATATCCAGTTAAAACATTCTCTGACAAGCAACTGGAATTTTGACACAAGTGGGATATTTGCCTCCCAGTCGTGGCAAACTACAACAAGCAGTGGAAGGTAGGTTGTGGGGACATTGGGGGAGGTGGGTGAATTTCAGAAAATAAAAACAAATTCACTTGGGCCATATTTGAATCATAGAATTATTCAGCACAATTAGAGCATTAAAGAATGAGAGGAGATTTGATCGAGCATAAAAGAGTGAGGGGAGATTTGATAGAGATGTATAAGGTTTTGATGGGTATAGATAGAATGAATGCAAGCAGGCTTTTCTCACTTAGGCTAGGGAAGAAAAAAACCAGAGGACATGGGTTAAGGATGAAGGGAGAAAAGTTTAAAGGAAATATTAGAGGAGGGCTTTTTCATGCAGAGAATGGTGGCAGTGTGGAATGAGCTGCCGGATAAAGTGGTAAATGTGCGGTCACTTCTAACATTTAAGAAAAACTTTTAACTTAACTTTAAACTTTAAAGTTTAACTTTAAACTTATAACATTTAAGAAAAACAGGTACATACTAGTTATATTATTATCCATTATTAGAAATAATAGTAGGAGGGACTATTATTTAAATGGCAAAAAGCTGTAGCATGCTACGGTGCAAAGGGATCTGGGGGTCCTTGTGCACGAATCACAAAAACCCAGTCTGTAGGTGTAGCAGGTGATCAAGAAGGTGAATGGAATGTTGGCCTTTATAGTAAGGGTGATAGAATATAAAAGCAGGGAGTTCTTGCTATAATGGTACAGGGCACTGGTGAGGCCACAACTGGAGTACTGTGTGCAGTTTTGCTCGCCGCATTTGCAAAAGGATATATTAGTCTTGAAGAGAGTGCAGAGAAGGTTCAAAGAACAAAGAACAAAACAGCATGGGAAACAAGCCCTTCAGCCCAGCGAGCCCGCGCCACCACCCCGATGTTCCCACCTCTACCCGCGATCCCTGTCTATGTTTATAGATCTATGGATTAAAAACCAAATTTGAGACAATTTAGGGAGAATTTGTTTTGCTAATTAACCTAAGGGCACATTTTTGGGATGTGGGAGGAAACCAGAGCACCCGGAGAAAACCCACGCAAGCACGGGGAGAATGTGCAAACTCCCATAGACACAGGCCCCAAATCCATGTATCTGCACAGCACAGCGATAGTCACTGAGCTATCGTGTTGCCCATCAAATGGTCCAGGTCAAGTGTACACTAACGACGTGAAGCACTAGGATACTGTCGAAAAATCCAAGAGCAGCCCTCTCACAACCCATTGCGTGTATGCCCATTGTTAGACAACAAGGTGGACCAAAGCACTTGTAGGATAAAAACATAGAACATAGAACATAGAACATAGAACATTACAGCACAGAACAGGCCCTTCAGCCTTCGATGTTGCGCCGACCAATATAAAAAGCAATGCCCCTCCAAACTAAACCATTCCCTTCTCTTCCATATACCTATCAACTAACCTCTTAAACGCCACCAAACTTGGCGCATCTACAACTGCTGCAGGCAGGGCATTCCACTCCCGAACCATCCTTTGGGTAAAGAAGTGCATGAATATCATGAATATCAATAAAAACAAGTGCATGAATATCATCATCTATTTACACACTTCCCAGGGACTCCCAAGGCTTATGATCCCTATTTTAAATCAGATTTCTATACCCCTCCATTCCCATTCCGTTCATGTGCCCATCTAAGTATTTCTTAAATAACTTCGGAGTGCCTGCCTCCACTACTTTACTTGGCAGCACATTCTATACCCCTACCACTCTCTGTGTGAAAAAACTCCTTCTAGCATCCAAATTATACCTTAACCCCCCTCACACTAAGCCCATGACCCCTCGTGCCATGTGAGTCCATCCTAGGAAAAAGCTTAACCCTGTTTACTCTATTTATACCCCCAATAATCTTATACACCTCTATTAGGTCTCTTCTAAGTCTACGTCTTTCTAAGGAAAACAGCCCCAATTTGCCTAACCTCTCCTCGTAACTCAGACTTTCCATACCAGGCAGCATCCTGGTAAATCTCCTCTGCACTCTCTCCAGAGTCTCCACGTCATTCCGTTAATAAGGCAACCAGGTCTTATAGGAAAGGCTGAGGGATTTGAGGTTATTTTCATTAGAGAGAAGGCAGCTAAGAGGTGACTTTATTGAGGCATATAAGATGATCAGAGGATTAGATGGGTGGACAGTGACAGCTTTTTTCCTCAGATAGATAAGGCTAGCACGAGGGGACATAGCTTTAAATTAAGGGGTGGTAGTTATAGGATGGATGTAAGAGGTAGATTCTTTACCCAGAGTGTGGTAAGGGGATGGAATGCCCTGCCTGCAGCAGTTGTAGATGCGCCAAGTTTGGGGGCGTTTAAGTGGTCAGTAGACAGGTTTATGGATGAAAAGGGAATGGTTTAGGTTAGAGGGTGATTGCTTTTTCTCAATTGGTCGGCGCAGCATCGAGGGCTAAAGGGCCTGTTCTGTGCTGTAATGTTCTATGTTCTACGTTCTATGTTAGAACATAGAACATAGAACAATACAGCACAGAACAGGCCCTTCGGCCTTCGATGTTGTGCCGACCAAAATAAAAAGCAATGCCCCTCCTAACTAAACCATTCCCTTCTCATCCATATACTTATCAACTAACCTCTTAAACGCCACCAAACTTGGCGCATCTACAACAGCTGCAGGCAGGGCATTCCACTCCCTAATCACTCTTTGAGTAAAGAACCTACCTCTGATATCCGTCCTATAACTCATACCCCTTAATTTAAAGTTGTGTCCCCTCGTGCTAGCTTTCTCCATCCTAGGAAAAAGGCTATCACTGTCCACCCTATCCAAACCTCTAATCATCTTATATGCTTCAATAAGATCCCCCCTTAGCCGCCTCCTTTCTAACGAAAACAACCTCAAATCCTTCAACCTCTCTTCATAGGACCTGCCCTCCATACCAGGCAACATCCTGGTAAACCTCCTCTGTACCCTCTCCAATGCCTCCACATCTTTCTTATAATGTGGGGACCAGAACTGCACACAATACTCCAAGTGCGGCCGCACTAGAGTTTTGTACAGCTGCAACATGATGCTGCGGCTCCTAAATTCAATCCCCCTACCAATAAAAGCTAAGACTCCATATGCCTTCTTAACAACTTTATCCACTTGACTGCCTACTTTCAGGGATCTATTGACACATACACCAAGATCCTTCTGTTCCTCAACACTATTAAGAGCCCTACCATTAGCCCTATACTCTACACATTTATTGTTCCTGCCAAAGTGCATTACCTCACACTTTTCCACATTAAACTCCATTTGCCACCTCTCGGCCCAGCTCTGCAACTTGTCCAAGTCACTCTGTAAACTATAACACCCCTCTTCACTATCTACCACTCCACCGACTTTAGTGTCATCTGCAAATTTACTGATCCATCCTTCAATACCCTCATCCAGATCATTTATAAAAATTACAAACAGCAGGGGCCCCAAAACAGACCCCTGAGGCACACCACTCGTCACCGAACTCCACGATGAATATCTCCCATCAACCACCACCCTCTGTCTTCTATCTGCCAGCCAATTCCTAATCCAATTAGCTAAATCACCCTCTATTCCACACATCTGCATTTTCTGTAGAAGTCTTCCATGGGCCACCTTATCAAAAGCCTTACTAAAGTCCATATATACTACATCAACCGCCTTACCCCCATCCACCTCTCTGGTCACTTTCTCAAAAAACTCAATGAGGTTAGTAAGGCATGACCTACCCTTCACGAAACCATGCTGACTATCCCCAATCAATTCATTTCTCTCTAAATAACTATAAATCCTATCCCTAATAATTCTCTCCAATACCTTGCCCACCACAGAAGTAAGACTCTGTTCTAGAACTGGACGCGGGATTCCAAATGAGGTCTAACTAACGTTTTATACAACTGCAACATTAAAGGCCAGCTCTTGTACTCTATACCCCTTCCTATAAAAGCCAGCATACCGTATGCTTTCTTCACAACCTTCTCCACCTGCTCTGCCACCTTCAGAGACTTGTGGACCTGCACCCGCAGGTCCTTCTGCATTTCTATACTCTTATTAGGTCTACTCTTTATCATATACCTCCCCCCTACATTCTTTCTCCCAAAATGCATCACTTCGCATTTATCAGGATTGAATTCCATCTGCCATCTATCTGCCCAAGCTACCAGCCTATCTATGTCCTGCTGCATCGCCTGACAATGCTCCTCACTATCCGCAAGTCCAGCCATCTTTGTATCGTCTGCAAACTTGCTGATCGCTCCACTTACTCCCTCTTCCAAGTCATTTATATATATTACAAATAGAAGAGGTCCCAGTACCGAGCCCTGCGGCACACCACTAGTGACTGACCTCCAGCTAGAAAAACACCCTTCCACTATTGCTTTCTGTCTCCTATTACCAAGCCAGTTACTTATCCATCTAGCTACCTGTCCTTGTATCCTATGAGGCTTGACTTTTTCAACTAATCTCCCATGAGGGACTTTGTCAAACGCCTTACTGAAATCCATATAGACAACATCAACGGCTCGCCCTTCGTCCACCGTTTTCATCACCTCCTCAAAAAATTCTACCAGATTCGTAAGGCACGACCTCCCCTTAACAAAGCCAAGCTGCGTACCCCTAATCAGATCGCAACGCTCTAAGTGCCTATACATCTTATCTCTAAGAACCCCCTCCAACAGCTTCCCTACCACTGACGTCAAACTCACCGGCCTGTAATTTCCAGGGTTATCCCTACTACTATCCCTTTTTAAACAACAGTACAACATTAGCTATTCTCCATCCTCTGGGACCTCACCTGTGTCCAAAGAAGAGACAAAGATTTGCATCAGAGGCCCAGCAATTTCACCTCGCACCTCCCTAAGCAGCCTGGGATAAATGCCATCAGGCCCCGGAGATTTATCAGTTTTAATGCTACCTAGAAGCTCCAACACTTCCTCCCTCGGTATGGATATTTCCCTCAACTGATCCACAGCTCCCTCAGAGACAGGAGCTGTCAACATGTCCCTCTCCTTCGTGAATACCGACGCAAAGTATTCATTCAGGATCTCAGCCATTCCCTCGGGCTCTAAGCACAGTTCCCCTCCTCTGTCCCTAAGAGGTCCAATTTTTCCTCTAACCACCCTTTTATTCCTAACATAGGAGTAAAAAGCCTTTGGATTTTCCTTAATCCTATCCGCCAAAACCATTTCATGCCCCCTTTTTGCCCTTCTAACTCCCCGTTTGAGCTCCCTCCTACTCTCTCTATATTCCTCCAATGCTGTCTCTGTTCCCAGCTGCTTTGACCTATCATACGCCTCTCTTTTCTTCCTAACCAAGTCCTCAATATCCCTAATAATCCACGGCTCTCTAATCCTACCTTTCCCATCTTTCCTCTTGGCCGGCACATATTTATCTTGCAACATTTTCAGTATTCCCTTGAAAGAGTCCCACATGCCTAGCGTGGACTTATCCTCGAACAACCATTCCCAATCAGTTTCCCTAAGTTCCTGCCTAATCCGACCGTAGTTAGCCTTCCCCCAATTCAGCACCCTGCCCCTAGGGCAACAAGCATTCTTTTCCATCTGTATCCTAAAGTAGACAGAATTGTGGTCACTGTTAGCCACATGTTCCCCCACTACAACATCAACCACCTGCCCTAGCTCATTACTCAGAACTAAATTGGCTGATACCGGAGATGAAGGGTTAGCCTATGAGGAAAGACTGAATAGATTGGGTCTGTACTCATTGGAATTTAGAAGGCTGAGGGGGGATCTTATAGAGACATATAAGATAATGAAGGGGCTAGATAGGATAGAGGTAGAGAGATTCTTCCCGCTTAGAAAGGATAGCAGAACAGGAGGGCACAGCCTCAAAATAAGGGAGGGCAGTTTAGATCGGAGTTGAGCAGGAAGTTCTTCACTCAAAGGGTGGTGAGTCTCTGGAATTCTTTGCCCATTGAGGTGGTGGAAGCTACCTCACTGAATATATTTAAGTCACGGGTAGATGATTTCTGACAGGCAAGGGAATGAAGGGTTATGGGAAGAAAGTAGGAAAGTGCAACTGATCCACTTCAGATCAGCCATGATCTTGTTGAATGGCGGGGCAGACTTGAGGGTCTGGATGGCCTACTCCTGCTCCTATTTCTTATGTTCTTATGTACATGGATGAGAGAGGTGTGGAGTGATATGGTTCAAGTGCAAGTCAGTGGGACTAGGTAGAAAATGGTTCAGCACAAACAAGAAGGGCCAAAAGGCCTGTTTCTGAGCTGCAGTTTTTCTATAGTTTCTAATTGAAAGCTATTTGGCTCATCATGCACGTATTGACTGAAATGCACGCATGAGGACAGCCTCAACCAGGATCTTTTGTTCATATCACACTACATGCAACCCTGCCATTTGGACTGGGCTTGCAAAATCCTACTATCTGTCCAATTCACACCTCCTTAACCAACAATTTCTCTGTCTCTGGTAAAGACTTCATTACCTGTCAAGATTCGATTCCAACCATTATATTCCAATTGCATCTCTGTCCTCATATGTTTATGAACCCAACTCTCCACTTACCTGATGAAGGAGCAGCTCGTGATTCCAAATATACCTGTTGGACTGTAACCTAGTGTTGTGAGATTTCTTATTGTATCCACCCCCGTCCAGTGCCGGCATCTCCACATCATGACACTGAACAAGCAAACAATTAGACCTGTTGTTTCCCCGTAGCCTTTCAAATGTTTTCTTTTTTAAAAGAATTTTCTTCTTAAAAGTCGCTATTGAATTTGCTCCCTTTCAAGCAATGCTTTCCTCATCATAACAACACAACATGTAAAATATTCTTCTCTGTGCCCTCCCCCCCCCAATGTTTTATTGCCAATTATTTTAAATCTGTGTCCCCAGGTTATTGACCCATCCTGTTTATCCATTCAAACCTTGACAGCAGTACCTTGCACAAAACCCTGTGTGTGACTGTCAATATGCATAACCACTCTCTTCCTGGCAGCAGCATTTAACATTTCTAACGCACAATATCATTTCCAAACAATTGTCTTGTGTTCAGCACTAAGATCAGAAGCTAGGTTAGCAAGCACTGCAGCATTGTTACTGATGTGTTTAGTTCTTGTGGGCGTGGGGATTGGGGCGGGTTGGTTCTTGGAGTGCAGCAGGGTGAGGGTGGGATGCTGTAATGGTGTATGAGAGTTAAACTTTTAGCCAGCTGAAATTCAGCCACCCTCCAAGTGGCTATGCCAAGATTCAAATGGGAGAAAAGGTGGAGCCATTTTGAGATGTGATCCTCATTTAAATTAGACTGGCATGCTGCAGAGGCCAAATAGAAGCCCTGTTGCAGCTCAGTGGAGCCAGGGCACAGTAGTCTGTCTGGTGGCCAGGGATCTCAAGCTGCCTGAGGCCCTCAGTTAAGCAGATGGTCTCCATCTGTGTCACCTAAGTCATCCATAGGCAGGAGTAGAAAACTTCTACCCTTGCCTCAAGGCTTTGGGAGCATTTTAGCATGGATTTGTTTGCCAATATAGTTAAGAAAACCCACAGTGTCTCTACATTCTCAAGAGGCATGTCCACTGCTACTCTCATCAACTTTTATAGACGCACCATAAAAGCATTCTTTCTGGTTGTATCACAGCTTGGTATCACTCCTGCTCTGTCCAAAACTGCAAAAAACCATGAAGAGTTGTGAACAAAATCCAGTGTATCACGCAAATAGCCTCCCATCCATTGACTCTGTCCACACTTCCCACTGCCTCGGAAAAGCAGCCAGCATAACTAAGAACCCCATATGCCCCATATTCTCTTAATTCTTCTTCCATTGGGAAAAAGATGCAAAGTCTGGGATCACGTATCAACTGGCTCAACAACAGTTTCTTCCTTGCTGTCATCTGACTTTTGGATGGACCCATTTCATATTTAGTCGATCTTTCTCAACACCCTAGCTATAACTGGAACACTGCATCCTCTCCTCTCTCTACGTACTGTATACTTTGTATAGTGAGCAAAAAGCAATACTTTTCACTGTATACTAATAATGTGACAATAATAAATCAAGTCAAAAATAAGGGAAAATCTTTCATTTTGTGGTCAAATATTACTCCCACTGGATAGAGCTACAAAAACTACATGGCCTTACTCTGAAGCTTTTATTATCTCTTTAAAGAAGATGTTCACTACACATGGCATTCCAGATATAGCCACCTCCAGTAATAGTTCAAATTCGATGATACCTCTGTAGCTTCCTAACTCACAGACTACAATCAGTAAGAACACGCAACAACACCTCCTCCACGATTATCCTCAACACTGGTGCCCCACAAGGCTGTGTTCTCAACCCACTACTATACTCTTTATACACTTATGATTGCGTGGCCAAATTCCTCTCCTTTTCGGTTTTCAAGTTTGCTGACGACACCACTGTGGTGAATCGGATCTCAAACAATGATGAAACAGAATGCAGGAATGAGATAAGAATCTGGAGATTTGGTGCGTCAACAATAATCTCTCCCTCAAAGTCAACAAAATGAAAGAGATTGTCATCAATTTCAGGAAGCATAAAGGAAAACATGACCCTATCTACATCTACGCGGATGAAGTCGAAAGAGATGAGACTCATCAACAACCTGTCCTGCTGCCCCCCTGCCGACGTTATAATTAAGAAAGCCTACCAAAACCTCTACTTTCTCAGAAAACCAAGGAAATTTGGCATGTCAACTAGGATTCTCTCCAGCTTTTACAGATGTACCATAGAAAGCATTCTTTCTGGTTGTATCACAGCTTGGGATGCCTCCTACTCTGCCCAAGTCTGCAAGGAACTTCAAAAGATCATAAATGTAGTCCAATCCATCACACAAACCATCCATTGACTCAGCCTACACTTCCTGCTGTCTCAGCAAAGCAGCCAGTATAATTAAGGACCCCATGTACCCCGACATTCTCTTTTCCACCTTCTTCCTTCAGAAAAAAGATATAAAAGTCTGAGGCCACATACCAACTGACTCAAGAACAGCTTCTTCCCTGCTGATGTCAGACTCTTGAATGGACTTATTTGCATTAAATTGATCTTTCTCTATCCTAGTTCTGTCTGTAACACTACATTCTGCATTCTCTCATTTCCTTCTGTATGAACTGTATGTTTTGTTCGTATAACGTGCGAGAAACAATACTTTTCACTGTTTGCTAATACATGTGACAATAATAAATCAAATCAAATCAAAGATTGTCTGAGCTCCCTATAGTACCTTCCAACAAATGAAGAAGCTGAACAAGTTAGGCACTAACAAAACAATCTTGAAGAAAAGTAATGGCTTTGAGCTCACTCTGCTGAGCTATTGCTCGTTACATAGAACATAGAACATAGAACAATACAGCACAGAACAGGCCCTTCGGCCTTCGATGTTGTGCCGACCAAAATAAAAAGCAATGCCCCTCCAAACTAAACCATTCCCTTCTCTTCCATATACTTATCAATTAACCTCTTTAACGCCACCAAACTTGGCGCATCTACAACAGCTGCAGGCAGGGCATTCCACTCCCTAATCACTCTTTGAGTAAAGAACCTACCTCTGATATCCGTCCTATAACTATCACCCCTTAATTTAAAGCTGTGTCCCCTCGTGATAGCTTTCTCCATCCTAGGAAAAAGGCTATCACTGTCCACCCTATCTAAACCTCTAATCATCTTATATGCTTCAATAAGATCCCTCTTAGCCGCCTCCTTTCTAACGAAAACAACCTCAAATCCTTCAACCTCTCTTCATAGGACCTGCCCCCCATACCAGGCCACATCCTGGTAAACCTCCTCTGTACCCTCTCCAATGCCTCCACATCTTTCTTATAATGTGGCGACCAGAACTGCACACAATACTCCAAGTGCGGCCGCACTAGAGTTTTGTACAGTGCAACATGATGCTGCGGCTCCTAAATTCAATCCCCCTACCAATAAAAGCTAAGACTCCATATGCCTTCTTAACAACTTTATCCACTTGACTGCCTGATGGGTTTGCCCCATGCAAACTCCTGTTGAGCCACGCACAAATTCCGTTTCTGCCCAATACCTGGTTACTGAGTGACACAGAGGAAGAGCATCACCAAGCTAGGAAGAAGGAAGAAACCTAGTGGACATGTCAAGCTTGTACATTCAACCAGCAACCTAGAGCTCAAGACCTTTCTATTCTGGGAAAGGAAATTGATAATGAATCAGAGACCAGAGTGGTGTGAATATGGCAGTTGATACACTGCTGTAAACAACTTCATACCTGGTCAGAGCACAGTCAGGAATTATTCAGAAAAACAGATCTGCCCTCTTATCAATAGATAGAAAACCATCAGCAGCATGGGCAGAGTCCCCTCAACCATGCCTACTATATCATTAATGGAGGAAACCAGGAGTGACAGGCCCCTAGAACTGGCCTCAGAGCAGCAGGATTCCCATCCACCCCAGAAGGAGCTTCATACTCATTCAAGAAGACTGGGAAAACCACCAAATGGTTTTGGTGGTTGGAAATGGAATTCAATACGGATAAGTGTGAGGTGATTCCCTTTGGTAGGAATAACAGGCATATGAAATATAGGGCTAATGGAAGGACCCTTAACAGTGTTGTCGAGCACAGGGATCTTGGGGTACAAGTACATAGCTCTTTGAAAGTTGGCACCCAGGTTGATAAAGTTGTTAAGAAGGCGTACGGTGTGTTAGCTTTTATTGGTAGAGGGATTGAAGTTAGGAGCCGTGAGGTTATGTTACAACTGTACAAAACTCTGGTGCGGCCGCACTTGGAGTATTGCGTACAGTTCTGGTCGCCGCATTATAAGAAAGATGTGGAAGCATTGGAAAGGGTGCAGAGGAAGTTTACCAGGATGTTGCCTGGTGTGGTGGGAAGGCCTTATGAGGAAAGGCTGAGGGACCTGAGGTTATTTTCATTAGAGAGAAGAAGGTTACGCGGTGACCTAATTGAGGCGTATAAGATGATCAAAGGACTAGATAGGGTGGATAGTGAGAGCCTTTTTCCTCGGATGGTGATGACCAACAAGAGGGGACATAACTTTAAATTAAGAGGTGGTAGTTATAGGACGGATGTCAGAGCCAGGTTCTTCACACAGAGGGTGGTGAGAGCGTGGAATGCCCTGCCTGCAGCAGTTGTGGACTCGCCTACTTTGGAGGCATTCAAATGTTCGGTGGATAGGCATATGGATGATATTGGAATAGTTTAGGTTAGAGGGTCCATTGGCCGGCGCAACATCGAGGACCGAAGGGTCTGTACTGCGCTGTAATGTTCTATGTTCTACGTTCTAAATAGACTATCCATTTAAAAGGAGAGACTTTGCAGGGAGGCGTAGGGCAGTATGGGAAATGTGGATAGACTCAGGGCATAGCAAGAGTGCAACATGCTAACTCTAATCAGAGCTCACTGAGCATGTGCAAAAGAAGCTTGGTCACCATGGTGTCACCCATTGAAAGAGGATGTCAGAGTAGCATCATGGAGAGCAGCTCCAGCTCTTTGTTAGGCCTACTGTAAATAGTCAGCATGTAAATAAATGTTTCTGAACAAAGACTATTGCCTCCAGCGGGGGCATCTCTTTTAGATTAAGAAAATCCTGAGATATGTTCCTGATAACAGAGTCAGGTGACTGTAAACAGCATAAATGTTCATTCATTCACTTCCTGCAGTGGATTGCTCATTGTGGATGGGTGGTAGCTGTGCTGACCTCCTGGGCAATGGCCTCTCAAGCCAGACAAGTGCAGTGCAGGTGCTTTCTCAAGCCGTTCATAAGAACATAAGAACATAAGAAATAGGAGCAGGAGTAGGCCATCTAGCCCCTTGAGCCTGCCCCGCCACTCAATAAGATCATGGCTGATCTGAAGTGGATCAGTTCCACTTTCTCGCTTTCTCCTCATAACCCTTAATTCCCTTGTCTATCAGAAATCTATGTACCCGTGACTTAAACATATTCAACGGGGTAGCCTCCACCACTTCAATGGCAGAGAATTCCAGTGATTCACCACCCTCTGGGAGAAGTTCCTTCTCAACTCTGTTCAAAACTGATCACCCCATTTTGAGGCTGTGCCCTTTAGTTCTGGTTTCCTTTCTAAGTGGAAAGGATCTCTCTACCTCTACCCATCTAACCCCTTCATTATCTTTTTAAGTCTCTAAAAGAACCCCCTTCAGCCTTCTAAACTCCAACGAGTATAGGCCCAATCTATTCAATCTCTCCTCATAAGCTAACCCCTTCATCTCCAGTATCAGCCTGGTGAACCTTCTCTGTACTTCCTCCAAGACCAATATATCCTTTCACAAATAAAGGGACCAAAACTGCACACAGTACTCCAGTTGTGGCCTCACCAGTGCTTTGTACAGTTGCAGCAAAACCTCCCTGCTTTTATATCCTATTCCCATTGCGGTAAAAGCCAAAATTCACAGGGTAGAGCACATGGCAGTGGACCCAGATTCCTTGAATGTAGGCCTTGAGGAACTTGGCGGTTAAAGCTGGTGCTGCCTTTTTCTTGAGACTACTCGCATTCTGCTTCAGGGTTTCAGATGTCCTGAATGAGCTGGTGAGGATAGATGGGCTGGAGAAAATAATATGACTGTGCTGGGCTGCTTTTTAAATATGACGTGCAGCTAATTGTGGAAACGGAAATCGACCGCTGGCCCGACAGGTGGTTTGGAGGGAAACTCATCTGCACATCATCAATGATATTCAAAGCACACAAACTGGCATGGGATCCCACCATCCTAGCCAGTGGCAAAGTTACCATGGGCAGCACTGTGGCACAGTTGTTAACACCACAGCCTCACACCGCCAGGAACCCCAGTTCAATTCTGGCTTTCAGTGACCGTCTGCATGGAGTTTGCACATTCTCCTGTGTCTGTATGGGTTTCTTCCAGGTGCTCTGGTTTTCTCCTACTTTCCAAGTATGTGCAGGTTAGGTTGATTGGCCATGGAACATTGCCCCTTCGTGTCAGGGGGATTAGTAGAGTAGATATGCGGAATTGCAGGGATAGGACCTGGTGGAATTGTGGTCGGTGCTGACTCGATGGGCCAAATGGCTCCTTCTGCATTAGGGATTCTATGGATTCTATGGGACTGCACTTAAAGTGGTGAACAGAGAATTTCATCCTGAAACAGATGGCTATCATGGCTTTCCCTCTGAAAGAATTGTCATTGATGTTACCTATTCAAAGTACACTGCAAACATTATACTTAGCTACCAAGATATTATGGATGGATGAATGATGAACAGGGCCATGGTCATTTTCCCATCCACTATCAGGATATGCCCAGTGTTGACCCGTGAACAGGTCTGTCGCATCTGCACGCTGTCACAGCATAACAGGGTGACGGAAAGGGAATAAACTAGCAGAGCTGTCAGTGATCCCAGAGCACAGCATGCTCTGGAGTCACAGCCACACATATATGGCACCAAGCATCTTGGTTGAACTACCACACGTTACGATATGCAGAAAATGGTTACAGCATTTAAATACAGAGTAACTGACAGCTTAGTATTCTGAATTGCTCATGAACCTTTCTGCCCCACATTTTTATCTAGAGAATAACACAGGAGACATGGAGAAAGCTGCCCCACACTTGCCTAAAGCCTGGAGGTCTCCAGATGTATCCTGTATCCTGCAGGCCAACATAATACATCTATAACAATCTAGAAAGCTGGATTCAAACTGCAGCTGCATTGAGCCCAGCAAGAGAGAATGAGGTTCCTGGATTCAGTGTCAAAAAAGATTTGGGGATCTGTTACATTCCGGATAAGTGGCTTGACCCATCTGCAGAGACAGCCGAGGAAACGGTCACTTCTGCATATCCACATTTTGACGCATATTCTGTTTCAGTACAAAGACTTGTATGTTTACACACAGTTGATGTAGGTGCATATATCTAAATATCTCATTATGTTTCACACAGGTCCTAGTTCTGCCTATTCGTCTATCCGTGTCATTTCATCCCCCAGGCATCAGGAGGAGGAAGATGGTCTTATGGTCTTAGATTCTCTTTCTCAGGATCAGTACCTGGAACTTCGATGTTGTGGCCATTTCAGAGACTTGGGTAGAGCAGGGACAGGAATGGATGTTGCAGGTTCCGGGGTTCAAATGCTTCAGTCAGAGTAGAGAAGGAGGTAGAAGGGGGGGGAGGAGTGGCATTATTAGTCAAAGACTGTATCACAGTGACAGAAAGGAAGTTTGATGAGGACTTGTCTGTTGAGGTAGTATGGGCTGAGATTAGAAACAGGAAAGGAGAGGTCACCCTGTTGGGAGTCTTTTATAGACCTCCTAAAAGTTCTAGAGAGGTTGAGGAAAGGATTGCCAAGTCAATTCTGGTCAGGAGTGAAAGTAATAGGGTAATTGTTATGGGGGACTTTAACTTTACTAAAATTGATTGGAATAGCTATAGCTCTAGCTCGTTAGAGGGGTCAGTTTTCGTACAAAGTGTGCAGGAAGGTTTTTTGACTCAGTATGTAGATAGGCCAACTAGAGGTGAGTCTACATTGGATTTGGTGCTGGGCAATGAGCCAGACCAGGTGTTAGGCTTGGAAGTTAGTGAACATTTTGGTGATAGTGACCACAATTCGGTTACGTTCACCTTAGTGATGGATAGGGATAGGCATGCAGCTGGGGGCAGTAGTTATAGCTGGGGGAAGGGTAATTATGAGGCCATCAGGAGAGAATTAGGGTGCATAGATTGGACTAGGAAACTACAGGGACTGGGAACATCTGAAATGTGGAGCTTATTCAAGGAGCAGCTGCTGCGAGTCCTTGATAAATATGTCCCTGTCAGGCAAGGAGGAAATGGTCGAGTAAGGGAACCTTGGTGTACGAAAAAAGTTAATTCGCTGGTTAAAAGGAAAAAGGAGGCTTATGTCAGGATGAGGCTTGAAGGCTCGGTTAGTGCAATGGATAGCTATAGATTAGCCAGGAGGGAGCTAAAGAGTGAGTTGAGGAGAGCTAAGAGGGGACACGAGAAGACTTTGGCTGATAGGATTAAGGAGAATCCTAAAGCTTTCCTTAGATATGTTAAGAATAGAAGATTGGTTAGGACAAGATTAGGGCCAGTCATAGACAGCAGTGGGAAGTTGTGCGTGGAGCCTGAAGAGATTGGAGAGGCACTGAATAAATATTTCTCTTCGGTATTCACGCAAGGAGATGTAAATGTAGTTGTGGAGAACACTGAGGTACAGGGTTGCAAACTGGAAAGTATTGAAGTAGATAGGGAGGATGTGCTAGATATTCTCAAGGGTTTGAAGTTGGATAAGTCCCCTGGGCCAGACGGGATTTACCCTAGGATTCTCTGGGAGGCAAGAGAGGCGATTGCAGAGCCTCTGGCTCTGATCTTCAGGTCGTCGTTGGTTACGGGTATAGTTCCAGAAGACTGGAGGATAGCAAATGTGGTCCCATTGTTCAAGAAGGGGAAGAGAGACTTTCCAGGGAATTATAGGCCAGTGAGTCTTACTTCTGTTGTGGGCAAAGTATTGGGAGAATTATTAGGGATAGGATTTATAGTTATTTAGAGAGAAATGAATTGATTGGGGATAGTCAGCATGGTTTTGTGAAGGGTAGATCGTGCCTTACTAACTTTATTGAGTTTTTTGAAAAAGTGACCAAAGAGGTGGATGGGGGTAAGGCGTTTGATGTGGTATATATGGACTTTAGTAAGGCGTTTGATAAGGTGGCCCATGGAAGACTTCTGCAGAAAATGCAGATGTATGGGATAGAGGGTGATTTAGCTAATTGGATTAGGATTTGGCTAGCAGATAGAAGACAGAGGGTGGTGGTTGATGGGAGATATTCATCGTGGAGTTCGGTTACAAGTGGTGTACCTCAGGGGTCTGTTTTGGGCCCCTGCTGTTTGTAATTTTTATAAATGATCTGGATGAGGGTATTGAAGGATGGATTAGTAAATTTGCAGATGACACTAAAGTCGGTGGAGTGGTAGAAAGTGAAGAGGGGTGTTCTAGTTTGCAGAGGGACTTGGACAATTTGCAGAGCTGGGCCGAGAGGTGGCAAATGGAGTTTAATGTGGAAAAGTGTGAGGTAATGCTCTATGGCAGGAATAATAAATGTGTAGAGTATAGGGCTAATGGTAGGATTCTTAATAGTGTTGATGAACAGAGGTATCTTGGTGTATTTGTGCATAGATCCCTGAAAGTAGGCAGTCAAGTCGATAAGGTTGTTAAGAAGGCATATGGAGTCTTAGCTTTTATTGGTAGGGGGATTGAATTTCGGAGCCGCAACGTCATGTTGCAACTGTACAAAACTCTAGTGCGGCCGCACTTGGAGTATTGTGTGCAGTTCTGGTCCCCACATTATAAGAAAGATGTGGAGGCATTGGAGAGGGTACAGAGGAGGTTTACCAGGATTTGCCTGGTATGGAGGGCAGGTCTTATGAAGAGAGGCTGAGGGATTTGAGGTTGTTTTCGTTAGAAAGGAGGCGTCTAAGAGGAGACCTTATTGAAACATATAAGATGATTAGAGGTTTAGATAGGGTGGACAGTGATAGCCTTTTTCCTAGGATGGAAGAAGCTAGCACGAGGGGACACAGCTTTAAATTAAGGGGTGATAGTTATAGGACGGATATCAGAGGTAGGTTCTTTACCCAGAGGGTGGTTAGGGAGTGGAATGCCCTGCCTGCGGCAGTTGTAGATGCGCCAAGTTTGGTGGCGTTTAAGAGGTTAGTTGATAAGTTTATGGAAGAGAAGGGAATGGTTTAGTTTGGAGGGTCATTACTTTTTGCATAATTGGTCGGCGCGACATCGAAGGCTGAAGGGCCTGTTCTGCGCTGTAATGTTCTATGTTCTATGTTCTATGTTCTCCAGCAAAGCAATTCTTTCCTTTCTTTTCCTATCTTTTCTGAACACTGTGCGCTCAGGAATATTTAACAGCCAGAATTTCCTTTCCTTTCCTTGAACCAGGTCTCTGTTATCACTGCAATATCATATTTCCATAATGCATCTGCACCTGTAACTCCCCAGTTGTATTTACTATATTTGTGCATTACATACATGCATAGTAACCCTGATTTAAATGTCATTACTGTCTCCCTTATGCCAACTTCCCTATTCTAACTATCCCAACCTGCTATTCTCTACATTAATCCTTTCTGTTCCTTCCAGAATTTTGTGCATCCTGGTATTTCTCTCTAATATTTCCTCTTGGTTCCCACACCCCTGCTGAGTTAGTTTAAACTGTCCCGACGGCATGAGCAAAGCACTTCACAAGGAACTTAGTTGCAGCTCCGTTCAGGTGCAATCCATCCAGCTTGTACAGGTGCCATATTCCCCAGAGCCAGTCACAGTGTCCCAAGGATCTAAAACGTTCCCTCCTGCACCATCTTTCCATCCACATGTTCATCTACTGTATCCTCCTATCTCTGCATTCAGTTTCAAATGGTGCTAGGAATATTCCAGAGATTATTACGTTTAAGGTCCTACTTGCTAATATTCTATCAAGATCCACAAATTCTGATTGCAGGTCTCTGTCCCTTTCCTATCTAATTCATTAATACCTATGTGGACCAGGACCTCGAGCTGTTCATCCCTCCCCCAGAAGAATGTCTTGCTGTTGCTCTGTGAAATCCTTTACTCTAGCACCAGAAAGGCAACAGACCATCCTGGAATCATATCAATGGTCATAGATATGTCTGTTTGTTTCCCTAACTAACAAGTTCCCATTTAATTTTGTTTTCTTCTCCTTCCTCCCCTCCTATAGAGCTGAAGTATTTCTTGTATCACGAATCAGGTTCTAACTGTACTCCTCTGAAGTATCAGCTTCCAAATGTGGAAAAATGATTTCTGAGTGGGATCCCAGGGGACTCTTGTTTTACCTGCCTTTGGGCTATCCACTTCTTCTCTTCCTCTAGCTCCTTAAGCTGCAGTGTGGCCACCTCTCTGAATGTCCAATGAACTTAGCTCTCAGCTGAAGATAGGTAGTGATTTTCCCCTCTCAACAACTCGCTAGCACCCATCTCTTGCTTTTCCCTCACAATTTTCATTCTGAGAGGCTCCATAAAGCCTGAGGCATTAAAGTGGGATCACATTGGAAGGAAGTTTGGGGAGCGCTGCTTTTAGGTGCTATTTCATCTGAGCATTCCTTTGTGCTCGCAGCTCATCTGCTCACTCTATTACTTCTATCCCTGCCCATCACAAATATTTTCAATTGCCATCATGTGCTCTGAGAAATAATGGACCTAACCAGTCAGTTCGAGTGGTCATTGATCTTGATTATGTATTCAAAACACTCCCAGCTTTATTCCCAATACTCCACAGCTTCATGTGTTCCTTAATCACTCTATCCCTAGCCTGCCACCATCTGCCCAAATGGTCACTGAAGAATTTATGAACTCTTTGCTCACTCTGCATGTTTCCATGTGACAATTTTAATGCACTGAAGTGACCCTTGGATTTGCTATTTGTTCAGAAAACTTGTAAAACCTTCCAGAGTGTTCTAGATCCCAAATCCATTTAACTCTGCACATCTGGAGTTTCTCCAGAACCTTCCTTCCTTTTCTCAGCACTCCAGACTACACTTGACATGGATACATAGAAATATAATTTATTGTTTGCTCATTATTAATGCTTCAAATTTTCCCTTGTTCCTTTTGTTTTCTTACTGTGTGGACTTCCTCTGGTTGTTCCTGTTTCCTTCCACAGTTTAAAGATGTGCAGGATAGGTGGATTGGCCATGCTAAAATTTGCCTCTTAGTGTCCCAAGATGTGTAGGCGAGGGAGATTAGCAGACCAAATATGTGGGGTTACAGGATAGGCCTGGGCAGGATGTTCTGTTGGAGAGATGCAGAATCAATGGACCAAATGGCCTCCTTCTGCACTGCAGGGATTCTATGATTCTCCTGCACTGAATGGATATTAGGTGCATCTCAATTGTTCTAAGCTGAGTTGAAGACAGTGTTCCCAAAAATCTAAGGAATTGAGATGTGGCATATTCAGGATCATTGTCTTTACTTGAGAGACAGTAATGTCTGGGGTAGACACTTTAAGATCTCACCACACCAATTTAAAGTCCAACAGGTTTATTTGAGAACAAAAACCATATCATCCACCAGGTACATGTTACATACTCTTACAACTTGACCAATGCTGTCTACTTGATACACCGCAGGAAAGGATGTTCTGAGGTGTGGTATACCGGGGAGATCGTGCAGATGCTACGACAATGGATGAATGAACACTACTCGACAATTACCAGGCAAGACTGTTTTCTTCCTGTTGGGGAACACTTCAGTGGTCACGAGCATTCGGCCTCTGATCCTCAGGTAAGACTTCTTCAAGATGGCCTTCACGACACAGGACAATGCAGAGTCGTTGAGTAGAAACTGATAGCCAAGTTCTGCACATATAACGTGGCCTCAACTGGGATCTTGGGTTCATGTCACTCTATCTGTAACCCCTCCATTGACTTGACTAGGCTTGCAAAATCTCACTAACTGTCCCTGCTGAAGACAATACACATCTCTTTAATCTGTGCTTAACCCACTCCCCACTCACATTGTCTGTACCTTTAAGACTTGATTACCTGTAAAGACAGGCATTCCAATCATTATTTTATAAATTGAGTTTGTGTCTTTATATGCACTATTTGTGAACAGAGCTCCCACTTACCTAACGAAGGAGCAGTGCTTCAAAAGCTAGTGGCTTTTCTATCAAATAAATCTGTTGGATTTTAACTGGTATTGTAAGGCTTCTTACTGCAGAAACTGATTGCCGCTCAAAACCTCCATTGCTATGGAAGGCTGCTTGGTTCTGCTTACTTTCTGATATCTATTCTCGATGAAACAAGGGGACTTGAAGGGGTTAATGTTCCAGCGTGCTGAAAATCTCCATTCTCCTCAGGCTCAACACCAGCTATATATCTGCCAATAATAGGCATTCTCCGAACAGCTGTCTTCATCTGAGTGGGATCAGGCCTTCAGGAAGCAATGAGAGCAATTAAATCCATCACAGTGGTTATCTGCAGGAAATTCCCCAAGCTGGAGAAGACACATCTGGGAAATTGGTACTTAAGCTTCACGTAAAAGAAAGATGGGCATTCAAAGATGCTACTAATGGATTGCACTGCACTACCAACAGCCTTGCCAAGTGTTTAACAGGCTCGCTAGATTCTGCAACAACAGAAGAATTGTATGTACAGGCTCAATGAATTCTGCACACCAAAGCCCTGAGGCTGAGAACAGACAGCTACAAGCCTTCTGGATGACTGTTTTCTGTTCTTTCTTTGCTGATTTAAATTAATGCGCTGAAATTGGGTACACTCTTTCACAAGCACGGAGTGCTTTCCTCAATGCATCTGCCAAGATATTTCCATAAATCCAAGGTGCAGGAACACGGTATTCTGTCAGCAAAAGCTAAGCACCACAGGTTTTTAGGTATGCAGATCACCAACAACCTGTCCTAATCCCCCCATGCCGATATTATAGCTAAGAAAGCCCAGAAAAGTCTCTGCTTTCTCAGAATATTAAGGACATTTGGCACATCAGCTTTTACAGATGCACCGTAGAAAGCATTCTTTCTGGTTGTATTACAGTTTGGTATGGCTCCTGCTTTGCCCAAGACTACAAGAAACTACAAATGGTCGTGAATACAACTCAATCCAACACACAAACCAGCCTCCCATCCATTGACTCTGTCTACATTTCCCACTGCCTCGGCTAGGCAGCCAGTGTAATTAGGGACCCCATGCACTCTGAGCATTCTCTCTTCTACCTTCTTCCATCAGGGACAAGATACAAAAGTCCAAAGTCACGTACCAGTCAATTCAAGATCAGCTTCTTCCCTGCTGCCATCCGAATTTTAATAGAACATAGAACATAGAACAATACAGCACAGAACAGGCCCTTCGGCCTTCGATGTTGTGCCGACCAAAATAAAAAGCAATGCCCCTCCAAACTAAACCATTCCCTTCTCTTCCATATACTTATCAACTAAAAATGGATCTACCTCACGTTAAATTGATTTTCCTAACATCTTAGCTCGTTTCCTTCTCTATGAACAGCATACTTTATCTGTATAACGTGCAAGAAACAATACTTTTCATTGTATGTTAATACATGTGACAATAATAAATCAAATCAAATCAAATCAAATCAAATCAAAACCTCAGTCCAACACAGCCATCTTCACATCACTGCTGAGTATGTTCAGTATTTTCTGTTTTAAAATCAGATTTCCAGCAGCTGTGGTGCTTAACTTTTGCTGACAGAATGATAATTGTTTGAGATTTGACCCACTACTGTGGTATCGTCAGCAAACTTGAAAAACGAATTGGAGGGGAATTTAGCCACACAGCCTTAGATGTATAAGGAGTATAGCAGGAGGTTGAGAACATAGCTTTGTGCATCACCGGTATTGAGGATGATTGCGGAGGAGGCATTGTTACCTATCCTTACTGATTGTGGTCTGTGAGTTAGGACGTTCAGGATCCAGTTGCAGACGGAGGAGCTGAGCCTCAGGCGACGGAGTTTGGAGATGAGTTTTGTGGGAATAATAGTGTTGAAGAATAGTGTTGTAGTTGTCAATAAATAGGAATCTGACAAAGGTGTCTTTGTTATCTAGGTGTTCCCAGGTGTTATCTAGGTTGGGTGCAGGGCCAGGGAGATGGCATCTGCTGCAGACGTGTTGCGGGGGCAGGCAAATTGTATGGATCCAGGTAGTCCAGGAGGCGGAATTTGATTCATGACTAGTCTTTCAAATCACTTCATAATGATGGATGTCAGAGCCACCGGACGTTAGTCATTGAGGCACACTGCTTGGTTTTTAAGTACCAGGATAATGGTTGTCTTCTTAAAGCAGATAGCGACCTCAGATTGTTGTAAAGAAAGATTGAAGATGTCTGCGAGTATCCCCATCAGCTAATCCATGCAATATCTGAGTGCTCATCCAGATACCCCATCCAGGTCAGTCGCTTTCTGTAGATTGACCTTTGAGAAAGCTGCAATCCTTCTGAAAGGTTGTGCCAGTGAGAAAGCTGACAAAATCGATGGACTTGGGATTTCCATATAAGCCCAACATTGGAGTCCTGAGGATCAGTGCTCCAAAAGCTCATGTTACCAAATAAACCTGTTGAACTTTAACCTTGTGTTGTGAGACTTCTTACCGTGCCTCTGCTCAACAGGTCAGACAGTGTCGGTGGAAAGCAAGACAGAGTTAATACACATCAGAACTCCAAAGTTGGTCCATATAGAAATCCCAAGCACATCAATTTTGTCAGCTTTCCCACTGACACAGCCTTTCAGAAAGTAGCCCCTGCAGGCTCCAGAATTTCAGACCCAGTCAGAGGATCCACTGTGATGCCTGGTTGATAGCCACACCAGGAAAAGATGGCACTGCTGAGACAATAAGGAGAGCAGAGGATTGCCTCAACATGAAGTGCCCTCAGAAGTCTGAAGTCAATGGAATGAAGAGGATGAACGGAAACTCCTCAACAGAACTCATGATAAAGATAACTGGTGTCTTGATCTCTGTTGTCAGATTCTGAAATCCATCTGGTCTGCCATTGAATGCTGCCTGAACTGAGCTGAGGCATCTTCAGCTGAGGAGGAACCACACTGGTGACAAGAAAATTTTGGTACCATTGCAAAATGGCCCCTAATTGGCGAACTGCAAATTAGAAAGTTTTCAGGAGTCAGGAATATGTTGGGGAGACACACCAGGGACAGTTCTCTCTTACTTTTCCAGCCTCATCTTCTCCTTGTACCAGTGGCTAATGGGAATGACTTTTCTTTGCCTATCTTATTCAAACATGTCATAATAAAGAACAAAGAAAAGTACAGCACAGGAATAAGCCCTTCAGCCCTTCAAGTTTGTGCTGATCATGATGCCCTAACTAAACTAAAGAAAAAATCTCCTGTCTTTACTCGGTCCACGTCCCTCTCATGTATCCATTTAGATACCTTTTAAAAGTTGTCAATGTGCTTCTTCCACCGCCTCCTCCGGCAGTGTGTTCCAGGCATCCACCAATCTCTGCATGAAAATCTTCCCCCACACATTTCCCTTAACCTTTTCCCCTCTCACCTTGAATCTGTACCCCCTTGTAATTCACATTTCCATCTTGGGTAAAAGCCTCTGACCATCCACTCTCTATGCCTCTCATAATCTTGCAGACCTCTATCAGGTCTCACCTCAGCCTCTGTCTTTTCAGTGAAAAGAATCCTAGTTTACTCAACTTCTCTTCATAGTTGACACTGTTAAGACATTCAACTGATGCTATACACTAGATACATGGATGACATTTTCTTCTTTTGGACTCAAGGTGAACAATCACTGAAACAACATGATGACATCAACATGTGCTATCCACTATCAGAGTCACCATGGACTACTCTTGAGAATTGATTGCATTCCATCATCTCCATCAAAGATGGTCACCTCAGTACTTCACTGTACTGCAGGCCAGTGGATAACCTCACAATGTTCCATTTCTTTAGGTTCCACCCTAAATACATTAAAGAAGCCATCCCCTATGGACAAGCCTTCCGTATACACAGCATCGGCTCAGGAGAGGAGGATCACAACGGACACCTTCAGTGCTGAAAATGCACTCATAAGAACAGGATATGGCGCTTGATTCATCGATCAACAGTTCTGAGGCACCACAGTGAAAAACCTCCTCAGAAGACAAACATGGGACACAGCGGATAGGGTACCCTTCGTCGTCCAGTACCTCCCTGGAGTGCAGAAGCTACGACATCTTCTCCAGAGTCTTTAACATGTCATTGATGAAGGTGAGCATTTCGCCAAAGCCATCACCACACCTCCATTTCTTGTCTTCAAACAACCGCACAACCTCAAACAGACCATTGTCCGCAGCAAACTACCAGTCTTCAGGAGAACAATGACCACGATACACACAACCCTGCCACGGCAACCTCTGCAAGACATGCCTGATCATCGACACCGATGCCATCATCTCACGTAAGAATACTGTCCACCAGGTACATGGTACATACCCTTGCAACTCAGCCAACGTTATCTATCTGATACATTGCAGGAAAGGATATCCCAAGGCATGGTACACTGGGGAAACCATGCAGACACGTTGACAATGGATGAACGAACATCACTCGACAATCACCAAGCAAGAGTGTTCTCTTTCTGTTGGGGAACACTTGAGTGGTCACAGGCATTCAGTCTCTGATCTTCAGGTAAGTATTCTCCAAGGCAACCTTCAGGACACATGACAACGCAGAGTCACTGAGTAGAATCTGATAGTCAAGTTCTGCACACATGAGAATAGCCTCAACCAGGATCTTGGGTTCATGTCACACTATCTGTAACTCCCCATGATTTGCCTGAGCTTGCAAAATCTCACTAACTGTCCTGTCTGGAGACAATACACATCTCTTTAACCTGTGCTTAACGCTCTGTCCATTCACATTGTCTATACCTTTAAGACTTGATTACTTGTAAAGACTTGCATTCCAACCATTGTTTTGTAAATTGAGTTTGTGTCTTTATAAGCAGAACAGAACTCCCACTTAACTGATGAAGAGGCAGCGATCCAAAAGCTAGCGGTTTTTATAACCAAATAAACCTGCTGGACTTTAATCTGGTGTTGTGAGACTCCTGACTATGTTTATCCCAGTCCAACGCCAGCATCTCCACATCATGACCCTGAAGACCAGGCAACATCTGGTAAACCTTATATGCACTTTCTTTAATGCTCCCACATTCTTCTGGTCGTGTGGTGACCAGAACTGCACATAATACTCCAAATGTTAATAGAACATAGAACATAGAACAATACAGCACAGAACAGGCCCTTCGGCCTTCGATGTTGTGCCGACCAAAATAAAAAGCAATGCCCCTCCTAACTAAACCATTCCCTTCTCATCCATATACTTATCAACTAACCTCTTAAACGCCACCAAACTTGGCGCATCTACAACAGCTGCAGGCAGGGCATTCCACTCCCTAATCACTCTTTGAGTAAAGAACTACCTCTGATATCCGTCCTATAACTCATACCCCTTAATTTAAAGCTGTGTCCCCTCGTGCTAGCTTTCTCCATCCTAGGAAAAAGCTATCACTGTCCACCCTATCTAAACCTCTAATCATCTTATATGCTTCAATAAGATCCCCTCTTAGCCGCCTCCTTTCTAACGAAAACAACCTCAAATCCTTCAATCTCTCTTCATAGGACCTGCCCTCCATACCAGGCAACATCCTGGTAAACCTCCTCTGTACCCTCTCCAATGCCTCCACATCTTTCTTATAATGTGGCGACCAGAACTGCACACAATACTCCAAGTGCGGCCGCACTAGAGTTTTGTACAGTTGCCTAATCAAGGTTTTATACAATTTGGTACGTGAATATCAAATCTTCTCTTAAATCTCATTTGCTTCACGGAGAACAAACTCAGCTTCTCCAATCTAAAATAACTCTTCATCCCTGGAATAAATTAGCACCTCCTCTGCACACTCTCAATGATCACCACATCCTTCTAAAACTATGGTAACCAGGACTGGAATCAATACTCTAATTGCAATTCATGTCATAAATGATGCCTGTAAACTGTCTCCTAAAACAGAGCTAACATAATTAATAGCGTGTGTTGTAATGATTTGCTGCAATTTGTATGTTCAATTGAATAGCGGAGTGCATGAGTGACAAAAGAATGACAAGAAACGGATTGTGTTTGATTTGTTTTACAATCAACCATCCGGCTTCACTATTGCTGACCTCTTTCTCTATTTGAACAGGCCAAGCATATTCTACACATGTAGAGTGATGGTTCAAAAATTAGAGGGTCCTCCTCTTTTATCTGGAGTTTTGACTGAATAATAGTGGCAAAAGAATGTTGAGGCGCCGAGAGTTTGAAAAGGATGTGGACTAGAGCCAACAAAATAGCTACCCTGGATTCCAGCTTATGCTGCAGCTGCAGGTTCGTTGTGGTAAATTTGCCTCGTAGTGAACCTTTCCAAATGGTCACGCAATAATAGTTACAACTATAACCAGAATAACATTTATCCTACGGTGGTACGGGCATGGATGCTAAATTTGGGAAATATTGGTTCCTGAGTGCTTCATCTATATCCTCAACTAAGGTTTAACTGGGTGAAAGAAATCTATTAATGTCCTGGATACTTTGTCCATTGACTTGACATAGTGAAATACTGGCTAGCTTTCCCTTGGCAGAGTTCCTAAAGCTATTTATTAACTTTTCCCTCATCTGCCTTCAGGTTTTTTGTATGGTGAAAACATCATTCACTTTATTATCACCTCCTGCCAAACACCACACACATTCATTTGCAGAGGAAGGTAGCCTATCAAGCTGCACTTTATCTACAAGAACATTCAGATTTGCATCAGACCTATTTCTTGCTCTGGCCACTTTTTCCACAATTGCCAGCAAATATTCATCAAAACCTTTAAAAAAACTGCTGTGTGAGAGCCTTAAATTGATGAATGTTGTTTCCTCTTAACTACATCAGTGGGCTCCCTGCACCAGACCCCATCAAGGCAGGGTGTTCACTGTGAATATTTGATAGGTTACATCTAAAGAAATTAAGTGCGATCAGACCAAAGTAATTGCAGAAAACAATGAATTCATGACACAGAGGACAACTTTTCGACTGGGCGTGGCAATGTATGCAGGATACTAGGCATCAAATGAAGGAACTGAAAACAAGTAAATTCATAAAACAATAGGCAACTAAATGCATTTTGTCATTTGGAGTTAAAATGGGAGATTTGTAAAGTTATTAATTCAAGCACAGAGAGATTGAACTGTCAATTAAATGTGCATAAATTCAGAATGGATTTCTTTCTGATAGTCATCTCCCTTCCCCACGCTGATATGAGGTACATGTTTAAAAAGATGTCGTCAGATGAGAAGAATTTAGAACGAAGAGAAGAATTTGGCAGCTAGAATCTCCAAATTACACAGGGAATTAACTTAAAATAATAAGGCGAGTTGATGGCCCAGTGGTATTATTGTTAGGCAATTAATCCAGAAATTTAGCTGATGGGCTGGGGACCCAGGTTTAAATCCTGCCATGGCAGATGGTGGAATTTAAATACAATAAAAAAATTTGGAACTAAGAATCTACAGATGACCATGAAACCATTTTTAATAGTCGTAAAAACTCATCTGGACTAATGTCCTAAAGGAAAGGAAATCAGTCATCCTTACCTGGTGTGGCCTACATGTGACTCTAGAGCCACAGCAATGTAGTCGACTCTCAACTGCCTTCTGGCATCTAGGGATGGGCAATAAATGATGATCAGAGGATTAGACAGGGTGGACAGTGATAGCCTTTTCCTCGGATGGAGAAAGCTAGCACGAGGGGACATAGCTTTAAATTAAGGGGTGGTGGTTATAGGACAGATGTCAAAGGTAGGTTCTTTACCCAGAGGGTAATAAGGGTATGGAATGCCCTGCCTGCTGCAGTTGTAGTTGCGCCAAGTTTGGGGGCGTTTAAGTGGTCAGTGGATAGGTTTATGGATGAAAAGGGAATGGTTTAGGTTAGAGGGTAATTGCTTTTTCTTAATTGGTCGGTGCAACATCGAGGGCCGAAGGGCCTGTTCTGCGCTGTAAAGTTCTATGTTCTATGTTCTAAATGCTGGCCAGCTAGCGACACCCACGTCTCGTGAATTAATTAAATGAAAAACAACAACAGGTGCCTGGAAACATTAAATATGATCACAAAAACATTGCACTGTAACTTACTCCACAGAAAACAACCAGTTTTGTGTGATTTTGCATTAGTGGGGATAGGCCTCGAATGTGAAGCCTACCTTGTAATTTTACTGAGATGAAAGCAAATTACAGCAGACGCTGGAATCTGAAACAAAAACAGAAAATGCTGGAAAGCCTCAGCAGGTTTGATGGCATCTGTAAGGAGAGAAAAGAGCTAACATTTCGAGTCTGGATGGCTGCTCGTTTGAGCTAATGAGAACTGGAAATAGGATAAGATTTATAATGTTGTTGGTGGGGGAGTGGAATGTAGCAGTGGGGGAGCAGGTTGTAGTGGTAAGGGAGTGGGTGTAGCAGTAGGGGAGTGGAATATAGCAGTAGGGGAGTGGGAAGCAGTAGTAGAGGAGTGGGTGTAGCAGTAGAGGAGTGGGTGTAGCAGTAGAGGAGTGGAATATAGCATTAGGACAGCAGGAAGCAGTAGTAGAGGAATGGGCTGTAACAGTAGAGGAGTGGGATGTAGCAGTTGGGGCTGGAATGGAGTCCAACAGTAGATGGAGGAGAGGGAAAGATTGACAGGGCTATCATGAAAAAAAGACAAAAGGAATGCAAATGGTGGTGATTGTGCCCAGGAAGGGCGCTGAGAGCGGTACATTAAGAGATTAGAATGTGCTAATGGCAGAACAAAGGTATGATGTAGAGATGTTGAACTGGGGCAGTAAGAACTCAGTAAGAATCTAGCAACACCAATTTTAAATCCAACCGATTTATTTGATAGTAAATTTGCGAGCTTTCGACCTTTGTCTTTGTCAGGCAAAGGTCAAAAGCTCGCAAATTTACTATCAAATAAATCGGTTGGATTTAAAATCAGAAAAAAGGTAAGCAGGGTGTCAAAAGATAAGAGATGGGCAAGACATGCTGTCATTCCTCAGGTTTCAGGAGAGTAATCAATGTTACCTCTTATATCACCTGTGATGCACCCTTTCAAATGAATCAACATCCTTCCGGTAGTGTGGTAACCAGAATCATACACATTTCTCCAAATACAGCCTTACCAAAGTATAATACATCTGCAATATGATTTTCCAATTTCTATACTCAACTCCCTGACCAATGAAGGTCAGCATGCTATTTGCCTTCTTGGCCACTTTGTCCACCTGAGATGCCACCTTCAGGGAACTATATCTGCCTGTCTAGATTGTTCTGTATGCTAATATTTCTCAGGGTTTTACCATTTACTGTATACTTTCCTTCTGCAGTAATCCTTCCAAATCGCATCATCTCACATTTGTCCAGATTAAATTTCATCTACCATCTTTTGGCCTAGGTTTCCAGCTGTTTTATATCCTGCTGTATCCTCTGACAATCCTCTTCACTATCCACTACTCCCCAAAGTTTTGTATCATCTGCAAATTTACTAATCAGACCACCTAAACCTTCCTCCAAATCATTTATATATATATTACAAACAATAGAGGTCAAGCACTGATCCTAGCAGAACATTGCTTATCACAGACCTCCAGTTCAAGAAGTTGTTCTTGAGTCAATTGATACATGATCACAGACTTTTATATCTTTTTCCCAATGGAAGAAGGTGGAAGAGAGAATATCTGGGACGCACGTCATCCTTCATTACGCTGGCTGCTTTTCTGAAGCAGCAGAAGGGATAGACAGAGTCAATGGATGGAAGGTTGGTTTACATCATAAATTGGGCTACATTCACAACCCACTTTGGCTTCTTGCAATATTGGGCAGAGCAGGAATCACACCAAGCTGTGATGCATCCAGAAAGGATGCTTTCTATGGTGCATCTGTAAAAATTGGTGAGAATTGTATCTGATATGCAGAATTTCCTTAGCCTCCTGAAAAAGTAGAGGCATTGGTGGGCTTTTTTAACTATAGTGTCAGCATGAGGGACCAAGACAAGTCATTGGTAATTTGTACACCTTGAAGCTTGCACCTACAGCCATATAAGTGGCTACACCAAGAGTTGGTTGGAAGCTGGGGATTCATGGAGAAGTAACTTGCCTCCTGACTCCCAAGACTGGCCACCATACATATAAAAGGCACAAGTCAGCAATATGAAGAATACTGTTTACCTCCTATCTGAGTGTTTTATCAACAACATTCAAGAAATTCATCAGCATCCAGGATAAACAATTCCACTTGATTGGTATCCCATCCAGCAATTTAAACATTCACACCATCCACCATCAATGCAGCAATGTGTACTTGTATATGAGTTGCAATCAACCAATTCTCCTTTGATAGCACTTTATAGACCTATAATCTCCAGTGCCTGGAAGGCCAATGGCAGCGGGTATAAGGGAACACCAATATCTGCAAGTTTCCCTCCAAGCCACATACCACCTTGGACTTGCAATGATATCACCATGCCTCCACTCTCACTAGGTTAAAATCCTTGAACTCCCTTCCTGACAGCATTGTTGGTGTCATTTCACATAATCTTTACAGTGCTGAAGGAGGCCATTCAGCCCATTATGTTTGGACTTCCTCTCTGAAAGATCATTCTACCTAGTTTTACTTCCCTGCTTTATCCCTGTAATCTTGTATATTCTTTTATTCAGATAGCTTTTCAATGCCTTTTGAATACCTCGATCAAACCTGCCTCCACCTCCCTCTCAGGAAGTTAATTTCAGACTCCAACCACCCTCTGGATGAAATTTATGTTTTGTTTCATCACTTTTACTCCTTTTGCCAATTATTTTGAGTCTACACCCTCTCAATGCTCTCTTCAGTGGGAACGGTTTATCACTGTTTACCCTGTCCATACCGCATATGACCTCCATCAGGTCTCTTCTCAGCCTTCTTTTTTCCAATCTATTCTCAAAGCCACAGTTCTTCATCCCGGGAATCATTCTCACGAATCTCTTCTCCAATATCTTCACATCTTGCCAAAGGAAGGCACTGGGAGCTGGGCACAGTACACCAGGTGAGGTCTAATTGGTGTCTTATACAAGTTCAACATGACCCCCTTTACTTTTGCATTCAATGCCCCAAATAATAAAGCCAAAGATACTATGTGCTTTGTCAACCGTTATCTCAACATGACCTGCCATCTTCTGTAACTTCCGTACATAGGCCCTGAAGTCCCTCTGTTCCTGCACCTCCTTTAGAGTTTCTCTCTTTGCTGCACCATATGAACAGTAAGAAATCTCACAACATCAGGTTAAAATCCAACAGGTTTATTTGGTATCAGAAGCTTTCGGAGCACTGCTCCTTCATCGGGTGAGTCCATATGAAGTGCAGTGCTTCATAGGGATAGCTCATCACTATCTTCTCAGGGGCAAATGATGCCTATGCCTATATCACGTGAAAAAAATTAAAAATCTCCACAATCCTGTTCATGATAAATCCATTAGCCAAACAATATCCTTCGGAAAAGTGGAGGAAATGGTTTGTGTATTCTAAGTGCTGGACTCTGAGCTTCAGAACTAAAGAAAGTGGCTTAAAGGACAAATATTGACTGTAATGTAGAGGAGGAGGCATGACAGAACATAAACAGAACCCTGGGTAAGGGGAGAAGTTGGTACGGTCCATGCAGATTGCTTATTACTTATTCAGTTTTTTCATTGCTGACCTTGAAACCCCAAACTATAGTAGCTATTGTCAGGAAAAGCTGGAAGTAAAATTGCTGTTTTTATGTAAAACCTTGAATATGACTCTTTTCTCGATAACTGACAAGCCTAATGGTTGCACATTCTCAGAAATCCTCACTTCAAAGCTTTATATCCTGTGATTTTCGTAGCAGTCATGCACTGCAGAGAAAACAAGCATTTTTTGTTTGAATGAGGAATTTCACTCCTCTTTTATTTCTGTGCTCGCACTATTTTTCTATATTTGAGGATATTTCTATTATTTTAAGCATTTCATTTGGGTACACAGCTGAAATGCATTACAGGGGTGCTGTCAACATGCTGACACATGTGACGTTGTGCTAAAGATTACAGAGCTTATGTTTCAGTTTTGGGACTAAAGAGGAGGGGGTGGAGCATTGCAAGCTATTTTCCTGTCTGTGTTAGGAAAGTGAACACATGTTCCAGTGTTGTATTTAAGGCAAACTGCTGGCCTGTATTAGATTTGCAACAAAAGGAGAAAGGGGCAGGAAAGAATGGGTGAAATTTTACAGCCCTGTCATGGCAGGAAAATGCAGTGATCTGTTCAAAAGGCCATTAACCAATGTGGGACCAGCTGTTGGGTGGGCTGTAAAATTCTGCTCAATGTGCACCACAGCTATAAGTACATAAATGTAAGAGATTCCATGAACAGAAGATCAAATGTGCTTCTTCTGGGGAAATCCTGCTTGAATTCCTTTGCCGCACAGATTCCCTTAGGAGCAAAGGCTCCTATTGTCCTAATGAACGTCAGTGGTTTAGGAAGGGACAGGGCTAGCGGAGAGAGAATTCCCAACATGAGAGTTCCTACATCTGTGACTCCACAGGAGCTGAATGGAGCATTGGTGGCTGGTCCACTGAATAACATCAAGTGTACTACTCTGCAGAAATGTGTCACTGGGGCTCACATGGAGTCCAAACCCCTATTCTCAAAAAAAAGGGGCTAATTATTTTCAGAACATTTTGATCTTCTGTCATGGAGCACCAGTTTCCTCTCACATGTTTCCTCTGAAAGAACAGGATTCAGTTGCATCCCTGGTAGCATGCAGAGGAAGAAACTTGGTCCTGATATGTGATCAGAAGCTCATCTCATGACACCATATAACACCAAGGTTGCAAACAGCTGGCTCACTCTCAGATGGTTACCAGGGAGAAGAATAGAGTTGGTGACTAGTGGGCAGGTTTTATGGCAAAGGTCAAAGGCAATAGCTTTGCTCTTCCTGATATTTATTTGGTAGGAACTTCTGCTCAACCTATATTAAATGTCAGACAACATAGAGATAGTGGAGGGGTCAAGGAAGAAGTGCTGGTGAGGTAGATCTGGGTGCCATCAGCATGCATTTGAAAACTGACATCGTGCTTTCAGATGATATTTTAAAATGTTTATTTATTTATCACAAGTGAGGTTTGCATTAACACTGCAATGAAGTACTGTGAAATTCCCCTAGTGACCACACTCTGGCTTCTGTTTGGTCAATGCACCTAACCAGCATGTCTTTCAGACTGTGGGAGGAAACCAGACAAAATCCACACAGACACAGGGAAAACATGCAGACTCCACACAGACAGTGACTCAAGCTGGAAACCAAACCCAGATCCCTGGCACTATGAGGCAGCAATGCTAGTCACTGTGCCACTGTGCCATCTTGCATGAGATGGATTAATGGGCAATAGGAGACAAATTAGAGAAAGTGAAAGTGTCAGGGCCCAGACAGCGGTAGCCTAAGAAGAAATTTGACCTAATAGATGAGGGAAAAGGATGGAAGTAGCAGAGTTAGCTAAACAGATAGCCACATCCATAATGACAAAGAAGTCTATGAGCTCCCCACGTTTATTTTGGAGGTGAGGGGTGCATGCAGTGTTGAGGGGTTTCAGAAGACAGTTGGCAGTAGAGAAAAGAAAGACCTTTTAAAGAAGAGGATTATCCTTGCAATGCAGACCCACCTTGGAATAGTGAACAGTTTTAGAAGTATTACTTTACATCTTTCCACTTGTGAGAGGTGGGTTTCCCCTGTCTAGAATGTCTAGAATTAAGATTCTGGCCCCCGATAAGGGCCCAGCCATCTAGGTCAGAAATGAGGAAATAACAGCAAACTTATTCACTCAGAAAATTGTGAAGCTGTGAAGTTTTTACCCCAGAGCCCTGTCATTGAATATATTCAAGGCTTTGATCAACAAATTTCAGGTAAACTCAAAGGAAATGGGGATAGAATAAGAAGTTACAATTTAGATGGAAGAACAGCCAAGATCTTTTTAAGTGACACCGAGACTGCTTGCATTGCATGGTCTATTCTTGCTGATATTTCACTTGCTTCTAAAAGGTGCAAGATCTTCAAAATTTATTTTAAGTTCTTTCAAAGGTTGTATGAGGTAAAAGCAATAGGTGATGGCAAAATATTCCTTCTTATTTGCTTTCAGGATGTGGGTGGCACTGGCAAAACAGCATTTACATCCTAGCCTATCCAGAAGATGGTTTTGGGCTTTTATCACTGCAGTGATTGTTTTTAACAACTGAATGACTGGCCAAGGTACTTTGGAGGTCATTAAAGGCCAACCGCATAGCGTGGGACTGAGTTATGTTTAGGCAGGGCTGAATTATTTCCTCCAAAAAAAATCAGAGGATGTTTGTTTTTCGCAGCAATCTGGCAGCTTTAATAACTTATTAAAACTGATATATTGAATTCAATTGCACAACTTGAGATTTAAATTCATGAACACAGGGTTCAGACTCTTAAATCTGCCTCGCAGGTGAAGGATGTGGCCAAGAAGGCATATGGTGCACTGGCCTTCATTAATCGAGGGATTGATTTTAGGAGGTAATGCAGCAACTTTATAAAACCCTTGTCAGGCTCCACTTGGAGTACTGTGCTCAGTTCTGGTCGCCTCACTACAAGAAGGATGTGGAAGCTATTGAGAGGGTCCAGAGGAGAGTTACAAGGATGTTGCCTGGATTGGGTGACATGCCTTATGAGGATAGGTTGAGGGAGCTAGGTCTTTTCTCCCTGGAGAGACGAAGGTTGAAAGGTGACCTGATAGAGGTTTATAAGATGTTGAGCGGTATAGATAGGGTGGATTCTCAGAGGCTATTTCCCAGGGCCGAAATGGCCGCTACGAGAGGACACGGATTTAAGGTGTTGGGGAGTAGGTATAGAGGAGATGTCAGGGGTAAGTTTTTCCCTCAGAAGGTGGTGAGTGAGTGGAATCGGCTGCTGTCAGTGGTGGTGGAGGTAAACTCACTGGGGTCTTTTAAGAGACTTCTGGATAAGTATATGAGATTTAATGGGATTGAGGGTTATAGATTATTATTTAAAAGGCAAAAAGCTGCAGCATGCTACAGTGCAGAGGGATCTGGGGGTCCTTGTGCACAAATCGCAAAAACTCAGTCTGCAAGTGCAGCAGGTAATCAAGAAGGTGAATAGAATGTTGGCCTTTATAGTGAGGACGATAGAATATAAAAGCAGGGAGGTCTTGCTGCAACTGTACAGGGCACTGGTGAGGCTGCAAATGGAGTACTGTGTGCAGTTTTGGTCCCCATATTTGCAAAAGAAGAAATTGGCCTTGGAGGGAATACAGAGAAGGTTCACCAAGCTGGTGCCGGAAATGAGGGGGTTAGTTTATGAAGAGAGATTGAATATAATGTGTCTGTACTCGTTAGAGTTTAGAAGGCTGAGGAGAGATCTTATAGAGACTTACAAGATAATGAAGGGGCTAGATAGAGTAGAAGTAGAGACATTCTTCCCATTTAGAAATGATAGCAGAACTAGAGGGCACAGCCTCAAAATGGGGGGGGGTGGGCAGCTTAGAACAGATTGAGGAGGAACTTCTTCACTCAAAGGGTGGTGAATCTCTGGAATTATTTGCCCATTGAAGTGGTGGAGGCTACCTCACTGAATATGTTTAAGTCACGGGTAGATGGATATTTGATAGACAAGGGAATTAAGGGTTATGGGGAGAAAGTGGAACTGATCCACTTCAGATCAGCCATGATTTTATTGAAAAGCAGGACAGGCTCGAAGGGCTAGATGGCCTACTCCTGCTCCTATTTTTTATGTTCTTAGATAGGCCAGGTAGGTATGGATATGATCGGCGCAACTTGTGGGCCGAAGGGTCTGTTTGTGCTCTAGTGTAGAACATAGTGTTCTATGTTCTATGTTCAGTATCATAACCATCATATTGAATCTTATTTAGTCCATCTAAATTCATTTGTCCAAGGAAATCATAACATCATTCCACCTGACTAATTCCAGAGGTTTTGCCTCCACCTGAAAGTTTATTGAACATATTTAACACCCATTGTATAAAGAATAGCTTCTTAACCTTTGTAATGAATGTAGCATTCTCTAATTTGAGCCTATGTCATCTGGGTTTGCAAAGATGACTTTCAAAGAACAAAGAAGAACAAAACAGCACAGGAAATAGGCCCTTCTTTCCTTGGACAGTTCCAGATAGGTGCACTGGGTCGATAGATAAGAGGTAAGCCATCTGGACAATCTTCTTTGTTACAAACTTTACTGGCATCTCTCCCTTAATCACCTCTCTCCAGTAAGACCATGAAAAGGAGCAATACGCAAAATAACTTGCATATTGATTTTTGTAGCTGTATCAATCAAAAATCCTTGAAAATAAAAACTGAAAAAGAATTTAAAAAATCATCATTGCAGCTTTCAAAATCCATTGTGTCCTCTCACACTCGAGCAGGATTGCAGTAGGGAAGTGGTAAGCAATCCAGCAGTGTGACTTAACATTACCCGCAACAAAGCAGATTCCTATCCTTTCCTCGGTTGCAGCTGACATGATTGCTCTTATCCCTGCTTGCTGGATAAAATAAGAAGTCTCACAACACCCGGTTAAAGTCCAACAGGTTTATTTGGTAGCAAAAGCCACTAGCTTTCGGCCTGCTGCTCCTTCATCAGGTCTGTGTGAGTTCTGTTCATAAACAGGGCATATAAAGACACAAACTCAATTTACAAAATAATGGTTGGAATGCGAGTGTTTGCAGGTAATTATGTCTTAAAAACAATGTGAGTGGAGAGAGGGTTAAAGGGATGTGTATTGTCTCCAGACAGGGCAGTTAGTGAGATTTTGCAAGCCCAGGCAAGTCGTGGGAGTTACAGATACTGTGTCACGAACCCAAAATCTTGGTTGAGGTCATCATCATGTGTGCATACTTAGCTATGAGTCTCTGCTCAGTGACTTTGCATTATTGTGTGTCGTGAAGGCTGTCCTGGAGAGCACTTACCCGAAGACGATAGAACATAGAACATAGAACATTACAGCACAGAACAGGCCCTTCGGCCTTCGATGTTGCGCCGACCAATTATGAAAAAAGCAATGACCCTCCAAACTAAATCATTCCCTTCTCTTCCATAAACTTATCAACTAAACCTCTTAAACGCCACCAAACTTGGCGCATCTACAACTGCAGCAGGCAGGGCATTCCACTCCCTAACCACCCTCTGGGTAAAGAACCTACCTCTGATATCCGTCCTATAACTATCACCCCTTAATTTAAAGCTGTGTCCCCTCGTGCTAGCTTTCTCCATCCTAGGAAAAAGGCTATCACTGTCCACCCTAAACCTCTAATCATCTTATATGTTTCGATAAGGTCTCCTCTTAGCCGCCTCCTTTCTAACGAAAACAACCTCAAATCCCTCAGCCTCTCTTCATAAGACCTGCCCTCCATACCAGGCAACATCCTGGTAACACTCCTCTGTACCCTCTCCAATGCCTCCACATCTTTCTTATAATGTGGGGACCAGAACTGCACACAATACTCCAAGTGCGGCCGCACTAGAGTTTTGTACAGTTGCAACATGACGTTGCGGCTCCGAAATTCAATCCCCCTACCAATAAAAGCTAAGACTCCATATGCCTTCTTAACAACCTTATTGACTTGACTGCCTACTTTCAGGGATCTATGCACAAATACACCAAGATCCCTCTGTTCATCAACACTATTAAGAATCCTACCATTAGCCCTATACTCTACACATTTATTATTCCTGCCAAAGTGCATTACCTCACACTTTTCCACATTAAACTCCATTTGCCACCTCTCGGCCCAGCTCTGCAACTTGTCCAAGTCTCTCTGCAAACTAGAACACCCCTCTTCACTATCTACCACTCCTCCGACTTTGGTGTCATCCGCAAATTTACTAATCCATCCTTCAATACCCTCATCCAGATCATTTATAAAAATTACAAACAGCAGGGGCCCCAAAACAGACCCCTGAGGTACACCACTTGTCACCGAACTCCACGATGAATATCTCCCATCAACCACCACCCTCTGTCTTCTATCTGCTAGCCAATTCCTAATCCAATTAGCTAAATCACCCTCTATCCCATACATCTGCATTTTCTGCAGAAGCTTCCATGGGACACCTTATCAAACGCCTTACTAAAGTCCATATATACCACATCAACCGCCTTACCCCCATCCACCTCTTTGGTCACTTTTTCAAAAAACTCAATAAGGTTAGTAAGGCACGACCTACCCTTCACAAAACCATGCTGACTATCCCCAATCAATTCATTTCTCTCTAAATAACTATAAATCCTATCCCTAATAATTCTCTCCAATACTTTGCCCACAACAGAAGTAAGACTCACTGGCCTATAATTCCCTGGAAAGTCTCTCTTCCCCTTCTTGAACAATGGGACCACATTCGCTATCCTCCAGTCTTCCGGAACTATACCCGTAACCAACGACGACCTGAAGATCAGAGCCAGAGGCTCTGCAATCGCCTCTCTTGCCTCCCAGAGAATCCTAGGGTAAATCCCGTCCGGCCCAGGGGACTTATCTAACTTCAAACCCTCAAGAATATCTAGCACATCCTCCCTATCTACTTCAATACTTTCCAGTTTGCAACCCTGTACCTCAGTGTTCTCCACAACTACATTTACATCTCCCTGCGTGAATACCGAAGAGAAATATTTGTTCAGTGCCTCTCCAATCTCTTCAGGCTCCACGCACAACTTCCCACTGCTGTCTATGACTGGCCCTAATCTTGCCCTAACCAATCTTCTATTCTTAACATATCTAAAGAAAGCTTTAGGATTCTCCTTAATCCTATCAGCCAAAGTCTTCTTGTGTCCCCTCTTAGCTCTCCTCAACTCACTCTTTAGCTCCCTCCTGGCTAATCTATAGCTATCCATTGCACTAACCGAGCCTTCAAGCCTCATCCTGACATAAGCCTCCTTTTTCCTTTTAACCAGCGAATCAACTTTTTTCGTACACCAAGGTTCCCTTACTCGACCATTTCCTCCTTGCCTGACAGGGACATACTTATCAAGGACTCGCAGCAGCTGCTCCTTGAATAAGCTCCACATTCCAGATGTTCCCAGTCCCTGTAGTTTCCTAGTCCAACCTATGCACCCTAATTCTCTCCTGATGGCCTCATAATTACCCTTCCCCCAGCTATAACTACTGCCCCCAGCTTCATGCCTATCCCTATCCATCACTAAGGTGAACGTAACCGAATTGTGGTCACTATCACCAAAATGTTCACTAACTTCCAAGCCTAACACCTGGTCTGGCTCATTGCCCAGCACCAAATCCAATGTAGCCTCACCTCTAGTTGGCCTATCTACATACTGAGTCAAAAAACCTTCCTGCACACTTTGTACAAAAACTGACCCCTCTAACGAGCTAGAGCTATAGCTATTCCAATCAATATTAGTAAAGTTAAAGTCCCCCATAACAATTACCCTATTACTTTCACTCCTGTCCAGGATCAACTTTGCAATCCTTTCCTCTACCTCTCTAGAACTTTTAGGAGGTCTATAAAAGACTCCCAACAGGGTGACCTCCCCTCTCCTGTTTCTAATCTCAGATTAGAGGCCGAATGCCCGTGACCGCTGAAGTATTCTCTAACAGGAAGAGAGCACTCTTGCCTGGTGATTGTTGAGCTGTGTTCATTCATCCATTGTTGTAGCGTCTGCATGGTCTCCCCAATATACCATGCTTCGGGACATCTTTTCCTGCAGCATATCAGGTACAATGTTGGCCAAATTGCAAGTGTATGTATTGTGCACCTAGTGGATGGTGTGAGATGATGATATCCGTGTCGATGATCCAGCATTCCTTGCAGAAGATGCTACGGCAGGGTTCAGTGTGTCACGGTCACTGTTCTCCTGAACTTTGGGTAATTTGATATGATCAATGGCCTGTTTGAGGTTGTACAGATGTTTGAGGCAAGAAGTGGAGGTGTGGGGATGACCTTGGCGAGATGTTCATCTTCATCAACGGCATGTTGAAGGCTCTGGAGAAGATGTCGTAGCTTCGTCGCTTCATGTCCTATATTTGCCCTTTGAGAAAGTTGTGTGGTTTTTCACTATGGCACATCAGAACTGTCGATTGATGAGTCGAGTGCCATGTCCTGTTCTGATGAGGGCATCTTTCAGTGTCTGAAGGTGTCTGTTGAGATTCTCCTGACCTGAGCAGATCCTGTGTATGGAGGGCTCGCCCATAAGAAATGGCTTCTTTAACGAGTTTAGACTGGAAGCTGGAGAAGTGGAGCATTGTGAGGTTATCCATGGGTTCGCATGCAGCAACCGCAGGATAAAGGCCAGAACTCTCCCAAAAAAATTCTAAGTGTCAGGTTTGCGTGAAAACTGGAGTAATTCATGCTGCTTTTCTCAGTGGGAGTTCAGAGAAGAATCTCCCACCCTCTGTGCGCTGCAGAGGCCACCAGCATGAATATCATTAAAAATTAGGAGTCAGGGCCTATTCCTGCTGAAGAGGCTGAAACCAGCACACTGAGCAGGCCACTATGCACTGATCTGTCAGTGCCGGGATCAGTACATTTACAGTGGCCCCGCGCTGATGGCCTCTCAATTGCTGGCCAGCTCATACATACACATGCACACTGGAGCCGCGAGTCCCATATCGCTGGCCCTCGGCCATCCCAATGGCGCCCCCCCCCAACCATTCCCAATCCCAGCCCTGACCCATCCCCCATTCCACTCCATCTCCAGCACGCCCCCAACAGTTACCCCTCCCCATATAGTCTTGGCACCCCTGAAGACTAACCACTCCAAGCTGCCCCAACTGCCCCCGCAGTCCACCCCGATCATTGGTCTCCCTCCTTCCCCCACTGATCCCAATTGCAAAGTGGGGGAAGTGGGATCCCCACCGTCACTGATTGCCTTCTTGGTCCCACCTCCAACAGAACCCACCCCTAGGTCCCGCTTCCCATATGGCCCTCCCCTTGGCATTGCTCTGTGCCCAATGGGCAGTCCCAAGGTACCCCCTGGACATTGATACTTTGCCCTTTGGGCTGTACCAAGATGCCAATCCCAGGGGCCAACTCCCACCATCTGATTTTCTGAGCTCCCTAGTTGCCCCCCACGCCCCCCACCCACCTTCACTCCAGCTGGACCTGGACACCAGCTCCCCGAAAATGGGAAGCTATTGTAATCCCTGCTGGAGTGAAATGCTCTGGTCGGGGGGGGAGAAGGGAGCAGGCCTGGAGACTTCAGTCCTGGGCCACTAGTTGCATTTAAATCAGATGCAAAATAATAATAAAAACAGAGGGTGTTTTTACACAGAGGGTGGTGAGTGCCTGAAATTTGTTTCCAGGGGAGGTAGTGGAAGCAAATACAATAGTGACTTTCAAGGGTCGTCTTGACAAATACATGAATAGGATGGGAATAGGAAGATATGGTCCCTGGAAGGGAAGGTGGTTTTAGGTTAGTCAAGCAGCATTGTCGCTGCAGGCTTGGAGGCCTGTTCTTGTGCTGTAATTTCCTTTGTTCTTTTATTCATTGTACCTCTGTGCTTCCCTGCTGGTTTCTGGTGTAGAGCAGACACCGCCGGAAATCTGGCACCGTGGAATGTTATCATGGCAGGAATGTTTGCACGAATCCTGTGTATTACCCGCCTTGAGATTCTCCTGCCCCACTGCACTATAGGAAGAAAAGTAGTGGCTGAGGCTGGAATCTGTGATCCTGCGAGGATTCCTTCCTGTCCACCGCACGCACCACTGTTTCCCAGGGTTGCCATTTTGATAGTGATGGCAGACTTGTGGAATGTAATGGTCAAAAGGTATGGGGGGGAAGGGGGGATTGAGATATTGAATTTGATGATCAGCCATGATCATAATGAATGGTGAAGCAGGCTCGATGAACTGAATGACTTATTCCTGTTTCTAGTTTCAATGCTTCCATATCAGAACCTCATAGCCCGTCAACAGAGGAAGAAGGGCCTAGTAATGACCATCCCTTTCTCATCAGTCTCAAACATTTAACTGCTGAAGGACTTAGCTTTCGATGGGAGCTTTGACCGGAACACTTGAGGCAATTTCATCTTTTTTTTGTCTCTCCTGCTACCACTTCTGGTTTCCCTTTTTTATGTTAACTTCTGTCTTTTAGCAAGACCAACAATTGATTCCCATCGGTATTTGCCCTTGAGAAAATCGCAATGATCTGCCTTGAACTGCTGCTGTCCATGTGGTGTAAGTGCACCCATAGTGCTGTTAGAAAAGAAATTCCAGGATTTTGATCCAGCGAGTAAGAGAATGACAATATCGTTCTAAGTCAGGATAGTGTGTGATTTGGATAGGAAATCGGAAGTGGTAGTGTCCCCATGTTCTTCTGGTGGTAGATTTAATTCAATTTTTACATTTTTTTTAATTGCAACAGTTGTGTTGCATGGCACACTTAACCAAAGAGATCAAAGCCCATATCATCATCGTTCTCTTTCAATTCCTCTTCTTTCTTTTCTTCTTTTTTTCTCTTCAGCAGTAAGAGGGGGCATCAGTTCCAGCAGCAGCTGGAACACAACCACCAGAAACAGCATTGTAGATCAGACTATTGTTGTTGACATTAGCCAATGCTTTGGTAAACAGAATGGGGCAGAAAGGCTCAAAGTTACTCCAGGGCATTGAGTTTATCTCAGGGCAGAATGAGCTCATTGTCATGAAGGATGAATGTGCTGCTGATGCAGGTGAGTTCAGAGGTGAAAGTCATGACACTGGGTCTCTGCTGGATGCGGGTCTAATGGTGAGAACTCAGCCTTAGCAACAATCTGAAGAACCAAGCACTTCCAAATCAAACAGAGAAGAAGATGAAAGGGTTTAGAATGCATTGGTGAGTTCCTGCAGTGTATCTTGTAGATGGTACTCATTGCTGCCACTGTGATGGTAAAAATGAATATTTAACATAATAGATAAGGCACAGATCAAATGGGCCACTTTGATTTGGATGGTATTGAGCTTCTTGAATGTTGGAGTGTACTCATTCAGGCAAGTGAAAAGTATTCCATCATGCTCCTAACTTGTGTTTTGTAAATGGTGGACAGGCTTTGGAGATTTAGGAGGTGAGTTACACACTACAGAATTTCCAGCTGTTAACTTTCTCATTTGGATGTACCAGTTAAGGCTATGGTCAATGGTGGCCCCCAGAAGTTTGTTAGTGGGAGATTCACCGATGGTATTGCTATTGAGCATAAAGTGAGGTTGGAAGATTCTCAGTTGTTGGAGATAGTAAGTGCCTAACACTTCTGTGGAGTGAATGTTACTTGCCACCTACTAGCAAGCACAAACCTGAATGTTGCCCAAGTCTCTCTCCATGGACTACTTCAGTATCTGAGGAATTATGAATAGTGCAGAGTACTGTCCATTCAACAGAAGACATTCCCAATTCTGAGCTTAGATTGGAGGGAAGGTCATCGATGAAGTAGCTGAAAATGATTGGGTCTAGAACATTACCCTGAGGACCTCCTGCACAGATGTCCTGGGACTGGGGATAATTGATCTCCAACAATTACATAGAACATAGAACATAGAACAATACAGCACAGAACAGGCCCTTCGGCCCTCGATGTTGTGCCGACCAAAATAAAAAGCAATGCCCCTCCTAACTAAACCATTCCCTTCTCATCCAATACTTATCAACTAACCTCTTAAACGCCACCAAACTTGGCGCATCTACAACAGCTGCAGGCAGGGCATTCCACTCCCTAATCACTCTTTGAGTAAAGAACCTACCTCTGATATCCGTCCTATAACTCATACCCCTTAATTTAAAGTTGTGTCCCCTCGTGCTAGCTTTCCATCCTAGGAAAAAGGCTATCACTGTCCACCCTATCCAAACCTCTAATTATCTTATATGTTCAATAAGATCCCCCCTTAGCCGCCTCCTTTCTAACGAAAACACCTCAAATCCTTCAACCTCTCTTCATAGGACCTGCCCTCCATACCAGGCAACATCCTAGTAACCTCCTCTGTACCCTCTCCAATGCCTCCACATCTTTCTTATAATGTGGGACCAGAACTGCACACAATACTCCAAGTGCGGCCGCACTAGAGTTTTGTACAGCTGCAATGATGCTGCGGCTCCTAAATTCAATCCCCCTACCAATAAAAGCTAAGACTCCATAAGCCTTCTTAACAACTTTATCCACTTGACTGCCTCTTTCGGGATCTATTGACACATACACCAAGATCCTTCTGTTCCTCAACACTATTAAGAGCCCTACCATTAGCCCTATACTCTACACATTTATTGTTCCTGCCAAAGTCATTACCTCACACTTTTCCACATTAAACTCCATTTGCCACCTCTCGGCCCAGCTCTGCAACTTGTCCAAGTCACTCTGTAAACTAAACATTACAACCAACTTGCTCTGTGCCAGGTATGACTTCAACCAGTGAAGAATTTTCCATCTGATTCCCATTGATTTTTGCAGGGCTTATTGATACCAAGGACTGTCACCTTCACTGCATTTCTGAAATTCAATTCTTCTCTGCATATTTGGAGCAAAGCTGTAATGAACTCAGAAGCTACAGGATTGTGGCAGAAGGTACTGTATGGTCATTAAATTTTTTGTGATTTCGCAATGGCAGCTTCCATCTTTGGTAGTATGGAATCCTACCGCACTTATGGAGAGATATCTGACTCAGAGAATTGGACCAAATTTTGGAGTAGATCCAAAGAATTAGATAGGTGCTCCAGCTCAATGGCATTCTGCCATGCAAAGAGAAATTGTAGCAATAAAGACCACAATCAAATCCTATCCAATGAAAAATGCAATATTTCTGTCTTGAAATTGCACTATTAAAGCATAAAAAAATTGGCCAAACCTATGTTGTAACTTGAGTGAACTGGAGATACCAACAGGCCTTGAGAAGCTGAGAGTTGAGTTGCTGGCCAGATTAATTATGTAAAATGGGATTTCCCCCTTTCAAATTATCCTCACTAATCTAATTACAAGTAGTAGAATTTCTACCTGAGTGATCAGCCGTTCTTATCTGTTAAATGACAAAGTCAAGTCGATTCAAATTAGAAAATCATTAGAAAACCCCAAAACTATGATTGGGACATTTGTATCTCAGAAAAGGGAAGAGATGCAAATCATGCAAGTCAAACCTTTAAGCTCGGCAAAGCTTCTGCTATGTTTTGGGGGGTAAGCTTAGCAGTTCAAGACTATTGCATTGAGTTGGGCAACGTGATTAGTTGCACAGACAGAAGAATCAATCTACACTAAACTGGTGATCTACATTGCTGCTGTTAGTACATGAAGCTCCTGTTTGCTTGCAATCATCATCAATGTTCATGCTTGATAGTAAGCACTAATGATTTTAAGTATAAAAGTACTTACATGAAACCATTGTCCCAAGTTTCAGCACTGATCTGAGCTCTAAGTATTGGTAGATTGAGGTAAATATAGTTACAAGTCTTGGAAGGCTCTAATTTTCCCATTCCATACAGAACATTCCAGCAGAACACACAGCAACATTCCCTGTGTGAAAATTGGGGAAACATATTTGTACCAATTGTACCAATTTGACACAGAAAGAAGCCATTTGTCACACTGAGCCCACTTCCATTCATCTTAACATCCAACTTTAATCAGTTACTCAGGGGCAATTTAAGTTGAGTAGAAAATGGCAACCTGCATGATTTGGGTATGGGTCCTGCAAAAAGTTATTTGAAGCTCTCCTTGGAAGAAGAGGGTTAAGATGAGATTTGATAAAAATGGCAGGTCATGTTGCAGGTATGTAAAAACTTGGTTAGGCAGCATTTGGAGTATTGCATGCAGTTCGTGTCACCAAACTATCAGAAGCTTTGGAGAGAGTGAAAAGAAGGTTCAGCAGGATGTTGCTTGGTCTTGAGAGTTTTGGTGGCACTTGGGTCAAATGGCTTCCTTCTGTACCATAACCAATAGCGTGAGCTTGCAGCCTGGTTTCCAGGTCTCAAATGGTACGCTTTATAAACCTGTTGATGCGGAAACATGTGTCAAGACCTCATCAGTAAATTTATCAGAAGTGAAACTTAATGTAACTTTTTAGCATCTCCTAGAAAGTTAGATTTATTATTGCCATAAAGTTGAGTGGAACCTATGTCTGAAACTGCTGGGCTGTTTGCTTAATTCAAGGAAGCAAATGTGCTATGGTGCTAAAAGTAAAATATAATAGCAATAGCAACTGACTTAGCCATCTGTTTAACTTCGTAGATCATACACTATGGAGTAATTTCCAGATTTTTAACAAATTTTCAGTCTTTAATTTATCTTCCAGCTTGTAGTTTTTAGAAGTACCTGGAGGATAATTACAGTGCTACGAAGCAGAGTTATTTCAACTACTCTGTGAGTAGTCTGCAGCTGCGCTGACTCTTTTCAAAGAACACTCAACCTGGCTTACAAATTGGCTGAGAAGAAATTCCATCTGTAATTCTCACAGGATATTTGATGTGCAGCAGAAGATTGATAGAGCCCCACAGGAAGTGAGGGGCAAGTAGCATGCAAATCATCCTCATCCTCTCGACTTGAACTATTCAAATGCTGGCCCATATTGTAGCTCCCGAGTCTTCAACTCTGCTGCTTGTATTCTAACTCACTAAATTTCATTCCTCACGTCGGTTCTGGCAACACCTGGATTTAAAAATTCTCACCTTGTTTTCAGATTCCTCCATGATTTCTCCCCATTTTATAATCTCCTACCTGAGATCTCCATATCCCTCCAGTTCTAGCCTTTTCAATGCCCTCTTAATGTCCTTCACTTCACCGTTGGTGGCCATGTCTTCAGGTGCCTAGAACCTAAGTCTGGAAGTTCCTCCCTAAATATCTCCCTCTCCCTTCTCCTTTAAGATGCTCCTTAAAACGTTAAGTCCATTTTCTCAAATTCACCTAAATGTCTAATTTAGTGCATGGTAGTGCGTATAGTAATTCTGCACCTGAAGTGTACCACTCATGTAGATGTCTGGTATATACTTGTTGTCAGAGGAAGGGAGCCTTTATCTCTTCTACCACAATCCAGGGAAAACAGGATTAGAAAACACCAGACTTGCTCTTGGTGTTGTACATTCCCCTTGAGCGCAAGGTGAGACAAGACTATACTCACATTGCCTCAGTTCCTTCCTGTCGCCAGTTTGACACATTTTCTCAATTGAATAATATTCCACTCCCTCAACAACTAGCTTCTTTGTGACTAAAGGGAGTGCCCAATTTCTTGACAATATTCGTCCTGTGTCAGATCAGGCAAAGCCTAAAGTCATGGATATGTCATTAAGACGTTAGGACGGCGGCGCGGGCTCGTTGGGCTGAAGGGCCTGTTTCCCGTGCTGTGTTGCTCTTTGTTCTTTGTTCTATTTCTGTACTGCTTTCCTTTCGGCCAGGTAGTCAGGCTGTGGGGCTGACTACCCCTTTCAGATTTAATCCATGACACACTAATAGGAAAGTGATTCAGCTGCAGAGGTGGCTTACAACACAAACCATCCAGAAGGAAAAAAGCAGCTTGAACCAGTGTTCTTATTTGCCTGTTTTATGAATATTCCATTTAAGTTATGCAAGACCAATTCAGACCAGAATTTTTATTTCCCCATTTTACTGTTTTTCCTTTCTAGGATTCACCCACTGAAACATGACTCAACATTTGTTGCCTGGAACTTGGAAAGGGCTTTGCAGTGCTCATCAGAGCAAATTTCCAGATTTGTGAAAGATGATTTTTCTCATTGTGAGTAAGCAGCTCTTACAACTACCAATGCAGCGGAATGTGACAGCAGGAGAATCAGAAGGAGAAGAAGGAGGAGAATGATGACAAGAATGAGGAAAAGGATTTGATTTGATTTGATTTATTAATGTCACATGTGTTGGGGTACTGTGAAAAACATCATTTCTTGCATGCTATAAAAAGCATCTCATTCATGGAGTATATAGGGGAGAAGGAAAGGAAAGCGTGCAGCATAGAGTGCTACAATTATAGATAGGATGTCAAGAACTATCAACTTAATATTAAGTAAGTCCATTAAAAGTCTGAAGGCAGCAAGGAAGAAACTGTTTTTGAGTCAGTAGTACATGACCTCAGATTTTTGTATCTTTTTCCCTTCAGAAGAACGTGGAAAAAAGAGTATGCGAGGTCCTTGATTCAGCTGGCTACTTATCTGAGGCAGCAGGAAGTGTAGACGGAGGGAATGGATGGGAGGCTCATTTCTATGATAAATTGGACTATGTTGAGGTGATGAATTATGAGGAGAATAAAGATGAGGAGGAATGGGAAGAGGAGAAAGATCGGGATGGGGAATACCAGGCAGATGAGGAAGGGGAGTAGGAAGTGAAGGAAAAGGAGACAGATGAGCAAGAGAATTAAGAGCAGGAAGGAGAGGAAATGCAGGTCATATACCAGCATTTGACCCATCCAAGTTGGAGAGTGGTCTGAAAAATGTCTGACCTTCAAATCCAAACCACAGCCCGACAGTGACCCAGAATGCCCAATAGTGCGGACGCACCTTCTAATGCAGGAAACCACAAAAAAGACAACAAATCTTCCATCCACACACTGACCAAAGTAAAGAATTTCACTAGGCACACCTAAACCCTTGATATCACATACTATTCTTACCATCTCTCAGGCATGAAAAGAAGCAATCACTCCAGGAAGTGTGAAAAACATGCAGGTCAGAGTGAAACAAGGCGGTCCCAAGATCCCATCCCCAGCTTACTCCTGGCAAATGTCCAATCCCTGGAAAACAAGCTGGACAAACTTAAAACCAGACTCACTTTTCAAAGGGAACTGAGGGGCTGTCGTGTGCTCTGTTCCATGGAGACATGGCTCACTCCTGCTTCACTGGGCTGTGCCCTACAACAAGAGGGCTTCTCAATCCATCAAATGGACTGTACAGCGGCCTCAGGCAAGGCTAGGGGAGGTAGGGTCTATCTCCTAATCAACAACTCTTTATGCATGGACATAGCAACAGTGGTGAGTTTCTGCTGTCCGGACCTAGAATACTTAGTGCTAAAATGTCATCCTTCTATCTTCCGCAGGCGTTCACCTCTGTTATCCTGACAGCAGTTTCCATCCCACCCATGCAAATATGAAGACCGCGCTGGACAAAATATACACCACCACAAATAGCCTTGAGATGAAATATCTAGACGACTTGTTCACATGACCAGGCACTTCAATCAGGCCAAGCCCAGGAATGTACCACCAACACATTTCCTGATTCACATTCTAGATCCCTGCTACACCATGGCACAGTGGTTACTAGTGTTACTTCATAGCCCCAGGGACCCAGGTTCAATTCCAGCCTTAAGTCACTGTGTCAATTTTGAACATTGTCCCCATGTCTGCATGGGTTTCTTCTGGGTGCTTTGGCTTCCTCCCACAGTACAAAGATGTGTGGGTTAGGTCGATTGGCCATTATAAATTGAATCTAGTGTCAAGAAGATTAGCACAGTAAATATGTGGGGTTACGGGGATATGGCTTAGGCAGGATTGTGGTCAGTGCAGATTTGATGGGCTGAATAGCCTCTTTCTGCACAGTAGGGATTCTATGGATTCTATAAAATATCAAACATGCCTACCGCCCTATTGCTCACCTATACTTTAACAAATCAGACCAAAAGGCTGTGCTCCTCTCCCAGCTTACAAGCAAAAACTGAAACAGAAGAATCTGTTAAAGCAAGCCATGCAATGTTGCTCTGAGGAATTGGATGATTTCCTACAGGACTGCTTCAAGTCAGTGGATTGGTCAGTATTTAAAAATTCAATGACCAAAGGAAGGAGTCCATTTGGCCCATCGACTCTCTCTCAGGCCCTCCTTACACAGGTCCAGCTCTCCGCCCTATTGCCGTAATCCAATGCATTTACCATGGTCAATACACCTTACATACATCTTTGGACTGGGCATATCTGGGCAATTTTCCACATTGCCGAGTAAATGCAATGATTATTTTCAATCTTAGTAACCACTGACCTTTGTAAATCTCAACAGCTTTACATAAGACTTGCAATCAGCCACATGGAGCCCACACCAGGAAATTTAGTAATCCTGGAGCAATATAAATATTATCCAAAAAAATCAGTTTTATTTAAACCAGAACACGGAACTCATGTGTTGCCTACGCCCATGGAACACTAGGAGAGTGCTGTGTTTCTAAGTAACCACTGAAAGATACATTTTGAACCAGCCTTTGTACTCCTGCAGCCGAGGGAAATTGCTGTTCTGGTAAAACCGATGATTCTTTCCGCTAGATGTGGAACAATTTAGTTAATGATAAACCAATCCTCATAATCTGGGTAATCAATGAAAGGCTTCTTAAGTGGCACAATGCAAAACCCTGATTCAATAAATGGTACAGTGTAGAATGATATACTGTAAGATTAATATTTAAATCATAATTTAGATATAAATCAGATTTGCTTTCATATTGCTAGAAGCATTATTGTGCAGGAGTTCCAGAAGGAATTGCTACTGATTGTCAACATATTAGGCTTTTAAAAATCCTTTATCAGATTTGAATTGATTACAACTCTTTTTCAAATTACATTTTTGCTGATGTTTATTTTTTGTGAACTTGCTTTCCCAAATATCATTCATATTCTCAACATTATAGATATGATTTAGCAGAGTGGTTTGACCTGCTGTATCAAAACACACACTAATCTGGAAATGAGCTTTGTATAAAATGCTCAGTTTCTTTTGTACACTTAAATTTACATAGTTAAGGAAATCACGGAGGAGTTTCATCATACAAATACATAATGGAGAATAAAATGCATTAGGATTGCTGACACAGCTGCACCGATATTGGATGCAATGCACTTTTGAAAATCATGAATGTTTATATGTTGTTCATTCAGGTTTTGTAAAGCAAACCAGGTGCTGTTATCTATATCTAAAGTGGCAGGAATGAGAAGCAGAGAAGTTACATTAAACATGCATTGAATCTTGGATGGACCATACTTAAATTACGAATGGAATTCTCCCATTTTGAAACTAAATGCAGCGTGGGTTGGTTGCATTGCCATCTGTCCCGCTGACCAGAAGATTGGGATCTCACTCCAGATTCAGCTCTTGGAACCTCATTAATTATGTGTTCCTCTCAGGCTGCCTGTTGGGTCAGCAACTGATTCATCTGTCTGCCCTCAGCTAGCAAGCTCAGAGATTCCAGTGCCATGCTTAAACACCAGTCCAGTACACGTGGATCACTCTCCTCTGTCTTCACCAGAACCCAGATGGCCTGAAAAGATGGTAGCACCAGCTTTCAGGCTTTATACAAGGAGTGCGGACCCTGTGGCACATTCTCTATTCCAGAGACATCTCAAAGAAGCACACCAATCTCTATGGATGGGACTTTTTGCTAAAAAAAAGCCTCACTTACTGTGCTGTCTGGAGAAAATACACAATTCTCTAACCAATGCTCAGGATTCCCTTCACACACATTGTTAGCCACTTTAACACTTGAATAGCAGGTTAGATGTAAGGATTCGCATTCTAATCAGCAATCTCTGACTGTCTGTGCTGATGTGTGCTATTGCAGACCAGAACACTGCATTTGCCTGAGGAAGACACAGAGTGTTGAAAGCTTGCAATTTTACTATCAAATAAATCGGTTGGATTAAAAATTGGTGTTGCTAAATTCTTACTGGAACTTCAGTGTCCAAGGGGTCGGTGTAGCTGTCAACTGCCCACAAAGTGCCATCAAGTGCAGAAAACGGATGAATGATCTCATCCACTCCACCAGGCGAGTCCTCACTTGCCATGAAAGCATTCTTTCTGGTTGTACCACCACTTGGTACAGCTCCTGCTATGTCCAAAGACTGCAAGAAACTGCAAAGAGTTGTAAATGTAGCCCAATTCATCACGCAAACTCCCATTCATTGATTCTGTCTACACTTCTTGCTGCCTCGGTAAAGCAGCCAGCATAATTAAGGACCCCACGCACGCCAGACATTCTCTCTTGCATCTTCCTCTGTCAGTAATATGTCACAAAAGTCTAAGATCATGTACCAACCAACTCAAGGAAAGCTTCTTCCCTGCTGCTGTCAGACTTTTGATTGGACCTACCTTGCATTAAGTTGATCTTTCTCTACACCCGAGCTATGACTGTAACACTACATTCTGCACTTCTCTGTGAACAGTCTGCAATGCTTTTTACTGTGTACTAATATACGTGACAATAATAAATCAAATCAAAGCAAAGCAAAATTGCTCAGGTCTTTCCACTATCAAACCCTCAGCATGGCATCATATACAGAAATATCTACTCTCTTCATGTAACTCACACTCACAGTGGAAAACACATATAAGCCCTCATGCTCTCAACAAGAGTTTCTCAACACAACCATCCCATCTATCTCATTGCTTGAACGCCAATTCCTGTCCCTTCTAGGTTGGGCACACCACACACAAGCATTTCACCAACCCTCTGCTCCATCCCTTCTCAGCACATCTTTATTTTGTTCCCACACAGGCCGAACTTATTCATAGCAAGTGAGACCAAGACCAAACTGAACAGAGGGATGGCAGAGATAATCGGCCTCTCTGAGTTTGACAGGCAGCTACAAAGCTTGCCAATGAGGATGGGGATCAGTCCTGTGGTGACGCAGAACCTGGCCTCCTGCAATAACCTAGCATGGATCTCAACTCCATCACTTCACCCAATCCTGCAACTCACACTGTGATTGGACCATATGAAAGTCTTAAGTTCTCAGGCCATTCAGGAACAAAAGCCATTACTGATTTAATCTGGAGTTCATATTCCAAAAGGTCCACGTGGTGGGCCTTGTTAAAGTCATTACATCCCTCCCCCTCCAAGTCCAGGGAACCTTGGCGGTTTGTTCACCTCGAGCACATCTTGAGGCGTTTAATTGCCAGGTCTTTTTACTCAAGATTTGCACCCAATGCAGGCAAGGCTTAGCGAACCAGTAATTGCCAATATAATTTGGAGTGCCGAAGACTGGGTTCATTCCCTTCTTCAGGTAGTAAGGGAGTAAACTCAGCTACATCCTCTGTGTCCTTTTTGGACTCAAAACTTCCAATGACTGGAGATGTAAAGCGAGAATAGGAGACATGGGGAGAATGTACAAACGTCACACAAAGAGTCACCCAGGGACAGAATTGAACCAGAAACCCTGGCATTGTGAAGCAGTAGTGCTAATTACTGCACCACTGTGTCAACCAAGAAGGTCAAACAGAAATTTAATGTTAACATTTAGAAGTTACCGTTGCACTTTAGAAACTGCAAGGCAGTTTTGTAGTTAACAGTTGGACAGCTGTAAGTGATTTTAGAGCAGATTGTCACAATTCTGGAAATCTGAAATAAACACTGGAAATTCTCAGCAGATCCGGCAGCATCCCTGAAGAGAGAAACAGAGTTAATGTTTCAGATTGAAGAGTTCTCATCAGCACTAGACGGGCAGCACAGTGGCACAGTGGTTAATGCTGCTGCCTCACAGCTCCAGGGATCTGGGTTTGATTCCCGGCTTGGATCACTGTCTGTGTGGAGTTGGCACATCCTCCCCAAGTCTGTGTGGGTTCCCTCCGGGTGCTCCGGTCTCCTCCTACAGTCCAAAGATGTGCAGGTTAGGTTGATTGGCCATGCTAAATTGCTCCTTAATATCCTGGAATATGTTGGATTAGTGAGATAAATATGTGGGGCTAAGGAGATGGGATTGTTGTTTGTGGAGACTCGATGGGCCAAATAGCCTCCTTCTGCACTGAAGGGTTTCTATGATTCTAAATAATCCTCTTCAAAGAGGTTAATTACTGTAAGCTAAAAACTAATTGAGTACGATGTGGCTCAGAAGAAGTGGAAAGTGACAGGTAAGGCATCAGTTAAGGCTGGACTGTAAGCACATGTCATACTTTAGCTAAATACATCACAAAGTGAATGAAAAGTTGAGAACTTGCTGAAAGTGAGAGTTTGTAATTGAGAGAAAAGGTGGCGTTTTCTTTTGTTTTTAATGCTTATAGTAACTAAACATCAGGAAATAAGAATTTAAAAGTAGGAACCAGTAAATTAAGCTAAATAAATTAATTACAGTGGTTTAATATATCCAGACAAATGAATTATCTGAAATTTTAATTAAAATGTAACTCTAAATAAAGCATAAAACCAGGTTAACCAAGGGTGGCAATGTGGAAGATATGCAACATCTGCAGAATGTGAATGTTTGTAGAGAGATCTTATGATTTGCAGGAAACCACATCTGCTGTTAGTGTCTGCAATTGGAGGAAATTTGGCTCGGAGCTGCTGAGCTGGAATCCAAGATGCCGGCATTGCAACGAATTAGGGAGGGGAGAGTGACAAGGATATCTTCACCCAGGAGGCAATGATATCCCTGAGGTTAGACTTGATTAGAAGTCAGAGACAGGAGGATGTCTGGGCAGATGCAGTGGTGAAGAAGACTCAGCCTTTTCTACTTTCCCTCAGATATGAGGTACTTGATATTTGTAAAGTTACCAGGTTATATGGAAATAACGATAAAGGGCTAAAACCTAAACAATTTACTTACGGTTCTTTGGCAGATCTTACACTTTGAATGTGTGGCCAAGCTGGGGATAACTCCTATGCTACTGACGTGTCACTTCTTGCTTCACAATATACATATGGACACAATCTTCCCCATTGCCACATACTCACTTGCACATAGCAATGTCGAATTGCAGTAACTAAACATTCTCTATTCCAGCAAACCTGGAACAAGGCCCAATCTGTTTCTTTGCATCCCATCCTCCCCATTTTAAAACAGGAAATATGCCATATATACACTAAGTCAGCACGTAGTCCTTGAATTTGGAATTTGGTCTGTAATTGAACCAGCTGGCTGTGTTGAGTTATTGTTTACAGGGCGGGTGTGCACCTGGCTGTAGTGCTTATTCCATTGGTGTTCAGACTGACCTTCAACTCCAGCAATGCAGGAGGCACTGATTATGGATTCAATGGGTGGAAATTTCCAGTCCCGCATACCACAGGAATCATACCGAGCGGGACATGGACAATGAAAAGATCATTGACCTTGGGTCTTCCAATCTTGGGGCAAACACAGCTGGAAAATCCTACCCAAAAGGTATTTCAAGATTTCCTCAGGGGGATTTTTCTCTTTCATTACTTAGGGATCTGCAAAGCTTAAGGCCAATTCCTACTTAAAATGGCAAAGAGGTCATGTGTTCGCTATAGGGCTAAACCTTTTATATTAAACATCAACAGCTTGCAGTTATATAGTACCCATAACATTGTAGGACATTACAAAACACTTCACAGGAGCATCATCAATTAAGTTTGGCATTGAGCCACAGTAAGGAGTGACCAGGACAGAAACTTCTTAAAAGAAGAAAGAGGAGATGAGAAGTGGAGAGGTTTAGGGAAAGAATTCTATGACTCAGTGTTGAAGGTACAGCCACCAACAGTGGAATCATTCCAGAGAGAAAAGAATTATAGGAAGATAGAGGCCTCAGATTTTTTAAAAAACAGCATCACCAGGGTTAATGGAATTTTAAAGTTACCAACACCTTTGGGGGTGAACACCATCTAATTATATCACTAGAAGGGGGCATTTAAAAATGACGCCATGCACACATTGTGATCACTCCGATGTTATGCTTCTGACATGATCAATTGCTTCACAGATAAATGCTTAGTGTTAATAAGGTGGCCTTGTGTCCTGTGGTTCCATCATCTTTACCACCGATTACTCAAAGCAACAAAGGCATAACCTCAGACTGTGCTTCCAGCTTAGTTATGAAATGATGCATCATCTTACTTTAATGAGGTCTTGTTATGGATAACTTTCCCTTAGGAAGGTGTCTAGATATTCAATAGATGACAAAGTAGCTTCTTATTATTTCCCAGAGAGGTGCTGAAAAGTGGCAACTAGGGGATTTTCTTAGTAATTTCATTGCAGTGTTAATGTAAGCCTACTTGTGAGACTAATAAATAAACTTCAAACTTCAAATGTCCTGTCAGGAAAACAAAGGTAGTTTTAAGGGATTTATATTTGTACTGTTAAACATATGAAATCAAGGAGGGAATTCTTACCAAAAAGTGGAGGAGTGTTGTTTCCAGCGAGGAAAACATTTGTGGTTCTCTCCACAGCAGCTTGACACCATCGAGGACAAAGCAGCCCACTTGATTGGCACTCTTTCCACAAACATTCACTCCCTCTACAATTGACGTACAGTAGCAGCAGTGCGTACTATCTAGAAGATGCACTGCAGGAACTCACCAAGACACCTTATGCAGCACTTTCCAAATCCAGAACCGCCACTTGAAAGACAAGGGCAGCAGATACATGAGAACACCACCACCAGCAGGTTCCCCTCCGAGCCACTCACCTAGCCAGTGAGGTCCACATGCAGTAAGTGCATAAAAAAAGCTAAAGCCTGCCTGTCAAGTTGCATCATGCCTCGAATCATGAGGCAGAGTAGTGATAGAAAATAAAAGGAAACAAGTCGTACACTCCAGATACCATTACCTTATGGGACATCCTGCCCATGTGCCCAAAGATCTGTGGGTTGTAAATCAACTTGTTCAGTCATGTGAAGACTCACGGGGCAGACATCATTCTCGAATCGAGGGACCACCAAAGACAGCATGCTTTATTTTCCATTTCCCTGAATTAGGTGGAACATATTTTATTAATATTATCTATAATCTATTATATTCCAACTTTGATTATATTATCTTTATCTCTTTTAGTACTCCAACCTTTCATCATATTCCTTCTTTCATTATTTTTGGCTATTACTATTTGAACCTGTGATGTGAGATGCCAGCGTTGGACTGGGTTGGGCACAGTAAGAAGTCTTACGACACCAGGTTAAAGTCCAACAGGTTTATTTGATAACACGACTTTTCAGAGTGCTACCCCTTCATCAAGTCCGCTAGGCACCGCAGGAACTGAGTTGTGTTATAGACCCCGATAATCACATTTTGATTTAATGTTTTAAGTTTCCTTTGGACTTTGGTTTCCGTTCGGGCCGTCCCCCCTTCCTTTTTGGGGGGCTGCCCCTCTTAATTTGTCCCTAAATTAATTTGAGTTCAACTACTTGTTGGATTACCAAAAGAACTACCCCTTCATCAGATGAGTGGAGGATTAGGTTCACAAACAGGGCATATATGTACACAGACTCAAGTTACAAGATAATGGTTGGAATGCGCATTGTCTGCACCTGTAAAAACTTGATTACCTGTTAACATTCACATTTCAACCATTATCTTGTAATGAACCCAATCCTCCACCCACCTAATGAAGGATCAGTGCTCCAAAAATGTATGCTACCAAATAAACTTGTTGGACTTTAGCCTGGTGTTGTGAGACTTCTTACTATTTGAATCTGGACCACCCGCCCGCCCTCTTTATTGGCAGAAATTTCTTTCCCCCCTCTTGTAAAGACCCTCATTCCAAACTAGTTCACATTCAGTCCTCTTTATTTGTATATTCTATTCCTGTTCCAGTACTTGAGCCAGTTTCCCATGAAATGAAATTATTTCTTTCCACAGTCATCATTCAGTCATGCATTCACTTTCCTAATCTGTTTATCCCTATGGCAATTTGCACGCAATTCACGTTGTAATCCACAGATTACTAACTTCTGCTACTCAACTGGACCCCCTCCCTGTTTTTTCCTATATTATTGAATCACAAACACTGATTCTTCTCTTTCTCTTTCCAGTAACTCTGCCATATTCTTGCTTTGATTAAAAAACATAATCTCTTGGACACTTAATCGTAAATGCAGTGGATAAGCTTTATCCCATAATTCACAACTTCCCTCAAACTACATCTTTTCTATTCAGCTGCTCTATTGCCTCTCACTCGTCTCCAAACTCCCCAACCACTGGCTGAGCTGTCTCTTAGGCCTAAGTGTCTTGGATTACAATTGTGGTTATTTTCTCCAGTCATATTCCTGATCGCCAAAAGTAGGAAAGACATCAGACATTTTACTGCAATTTTGTGCTCACATTTGCTGCAAGCACAAATGGCGACATGGGAGCAAAATATCGTGAGGAGGTTGAGTATGGGTCTAGGGGTGTTAGGCCTGAGAAGCTAGCTTCCATCTTCTTACCTTCTGGGGATGGAGAGAACAGGACTTGCGAAGGACACTACTGGGACTGGAGGATAAATGGAACATGAGGCTCAAGACTCTGGGGGAGTGGAGAATGCCAGACCTGTGAGGGACATTGTTCTGGGAGTGGAGGATAAAGGGAGCATGAAGCTCAAGGCCCTCGGGAAATGGAGAGCACCAGGACTGTGAGGGGCAGCTGCCAAACAGTGCACTTAGTTTGAAAAAGCATTGAGTGGTGTCACAGGGAAGTGGCAAGCTGATTAGTTGGTGAGTAACTGATATCATGGTGGGGCAGTGCAGTGGCACAGTGGTTAGCATTGCTGCCTCACAGCAGCAGAGACCTGAGTTCGATTCCCAGCTTGGGTCACTGTCTATGGAGTTTGCACATTCCCCCTGTGTCTGCGTGGGTTTCCTCCGGGTGCTCCAGTTTCCTCCTACTGTCTGAAAGATGTGCTGGTTAGGTACATTGACCCAAACAGGTGCCAGGGGAATTTTACAGTAACTTCATTGCAGTACTAATGTAGGCCTTACTTGTGACTAATAAATAAACTTTAACTTTATTAGGGACTGTCTGTAAATAGCTGAAACTTAAATAACTAAGATAACTGTTAGGGAGGAAAACTGGGAAGATAAAACAGTAAAGAAAAAGGGAATCTCAGAGCAGAACCAGAAGGTTAAAAGACTGTAAGAACGAGCAGAATGCAAGTTTAGGTCTAAAGAAATCTGAACAGCTGTTTGGCTGAGTAGAGTTGGGTAGGTAGTTACCACTACTATTGGTTATAATTTTTAAGATATCACTCTACGATTGTTTGTTTGAAATATATTCTATAATTACAAAAAAATGGAAAAAATTTCCGTTGATATTGTTTGATATTAAAGGGATTAATTTAATTTGAAGAGGTAAGATATGGCAAGAAAGCTCCAAGCCCTGAGCCTATTCTTTTTGTTCCAGATGGCAGAACAGGAACATGTGTGTAAATAGACAATGATATTGATGTATTTGTTTTTATCCTACTTTGGTCCGCCTTGTTGTCTAACAAGGGGCATAGATGTGATGAATCGTGAGAGGGCTACTCTTGGATTTTTTTTCCGAGAGTATCCTAGTGCTTCACGTCGTTAGTGTACACTTGACCTTGACCATTTGATGGGCAACACGACAGCTCAGTGACTATCGCTGTGCTGTACAGATACATGGATTTGGGCCTGTGTCTGTGGGAGTTTGCGCATTCTCCCTGTGCTTGTGTGAGTTTTCTCCGGGTGCTCCGGTTTCCTCCCACATCCCAAAGATGTGCTCTTAGGCTAATTGGCAGAACAAATTCTCCCCAAATTGTCTCAAATTTGGTTTCAATCCATAGATCTATAAACATTGACAGGGATCACAGGTAGAAGTGGGAACATCGAGGTGGTGGGACGGACTCGTTGGGCCAAAGGGCCTGTTTCCCGTGCTGTTTGTTCTTTGTTCTTTGTTCTTTATTTCCAGTGTCTGGGACCAGAATATGTGCAGGAATTGTCTCCAGCTGCATTTCCTGGAAGCCCTGATTTTGGAGCTGGAGCAATATCTGGGGACACTGTGGAGCATCCGGAAGGCAGAGAATACCAAGGATAGCGCACATAGCCCTCAAACCCCAAAGGCAGGAAAGGAATGGCTGACCACCTGACAGAGCAAGCGAGCTAGGCAGGCAGTGCAGGAATCTCCTAAGGCCGTTCCATGGCAAAATAGATATACGGTTTTGGATATTGTTAAAGGGAATGGAGTCTCAAGGGATAACAGCAACAAACAAATTTGTAACAACATGATTAGCTTTGCTGCACAGGGAAGGAGCAAAAGGCACAGAAGTGCAAAAGATATAGGAGATCCAATTGTGAGGGGAATAGATAGATGTTTCTGTGGCTGCAAAAGAAACTCCAGGATGGTATGTTGCCTCCCTGGTGCTCAGGTCAAGGGTGTCTCAAAGTGATTTCAGGACATTCTGAGGGGGAGGGTAAACAACCAGTTGTTGAGTTACACATTGGTACAAATGACTTAAAGCAGAAAACACGATAATGTCCTAAAAACAGAATATAGAGAGTTAGGAAGCAAGCTGAAAAGAAGACCTCAAAGGTAGTGATCTCAGGATTACTATCAATGCCACATTCTAGTCAGAGTAGAAACAGCAGGATATATAGGACAAACATGTGGTTGAAAAAGTGCTGTGAAGAGGAAGATTTCTGATTTCTGGGGCATTGAGGCTAGTTCTGGGGGAGGTGGGACTTCTACAAACAGGACGGGTTACATCTGAGCAGGGCTGGGACTGATGTTTTCGGGAAGGATACTTACTAGAGTGGTTGGGAAGGATTTGAACTAATAAGGCAGAGAGATGGGAACTTGTGAAAGGATTCAGCGCAGGGGGGAATCAAGAACAAGAGAGTAAGAAAAGTGACAGGCAGAGAAATCAGAATCACATAAAAACACAGTAAAAAAATAATAAGAACTGGACAAGAAATGTTAAAAGGACTAACCTTAAGGTTTTATATCTGAATTCTTGGAACTTTTGAAACAAAATGGAAGAATTAGTTGTACGAAAAGATGCAAAATGGTATGATATCGTTGGAATTATGGAGATATGGCTCTAATGTGACCAAGGATGGGAACTAAACATTGAGGGCTGTTCAATGTTTAGGCAGGACAGACAGAAATGAAAAGAAGTGGTGTGTTGCACTGTTGATTAAAGATGATACTGATACAATGCTGAGGAAAAATATTAGTACAGACAATGTGAAATCTAAACAGTCGAGTTAAGAAACACCAATGACAAAAATGGTATGTGCTAATGTTGGGGATAGCATCAGGCTAGAACTCAGAGATGCATGTGTTAAAGGAACATCTGTGATTATGGGTGACTTTAATCTAAATTTAGATTGGGACAGTCAAATTAATAACAGCACAATAGAGAAGGAATTTCTTGAGTGTATACAGAATGGTTTTTTGGACGTATATGTTGGGGAACCAACAAAGGAACAGGCTGTCTTGGACTGAATGTTTGCAATGAGAAATGATCGTTGGCAATTTAATTGTGAGAGAACCCTTGGGAATGAGTGACCATAAATTGTTAGAATTTTTTATCAAGGTGGACAGTGAAGTAGTTGATTTTGAGACCAGAGTCTTGAATCTCAATAAAGATAACTATGATGCCATGAGACATGAGTTGGCTATGATGGACTGGGAAAATTACTGGAAGGAATTATAGTGAACAGCTAAGTTATTTATTCCTGTTTGGCACAAGAGTGAAAAAGGAATTGTGATCAATCCATGGCTTACAAGGGAAATTGGAAATAGTTGACAAAGGAAAACAATAGACCTTAGGATTGGGAGCAGTTTAAAATTCAGCAAAAGCGGATCGAAGGATTGACAAAGAAGGGGAAAATAAAGTATGAAAGTAAGTCAGTGAGGAACATAAAAATTGGCTCTAAAACTTTCTTTAGGTACTTACAGAGAAAAAGACTGATAAAAAGAGAAGTGTAGATCTTTTACAGTCATAAAGAAACAGACACGCAGAGTATTTCTTAAATGGTAAGAGATTAAAAAGTGATGTACAAAAGGATCTGGATGTGTTAAACAATAAGTTGCTGAAGACTACCCTGCAAGTACAACAAGCAATTAGGAAGGTTAATGGTATGCTTTATTGCAAGAAGATTTGAGTACAACAGAAGCAAAGTCTTGGCTTCAATTGTATGGATCCTTGGTTAGGCTGCACCTGGAGTATTATGTGCCCTTATCTGAGGAAGGTTATTATTGCAATTGAGGGAATGTAATGAATGTTCAACAGATTTGATACTAGGATAGTAGGACTGTCCTGTGAAGAGAGATTGGAGAAATTGGGCTTGTAATCTTTACAGTTTGAAAGGATGAGAGTTAATTTCATTGAAATCTACAAAATACTTAAACAAGATAGATGGAGATACGATATTTCCCCTGACTGGGGAATCTAGAATATTTTTAAAATTAGGGGGACCCAAATCAGGAGAAAACCTTTTACTTTGTGGGCTGTGAATCTTTGAAATTTTCTACCTAAGGGATCTGTGGAAGCTCAGCTATTGAGTATGTTTAAGGTAGCAATTGACAGATTGCTAAATGTCAATGACATTAAGAAGGGATGTCGAGATAGTATGTGAAGAGGCATTGAGGATGAATGATTAGCCATGATCATATTGAACGCTGGAGCAGGGTTGAATGGCTTACTCCTATATTCCTAATGTAAACCACCTGAATATTTGTCAAGTTTGCTGACAGCAAATTAAATATAATATTTGTACTTTAGTTGAAAATTGCGTTTCAAAAATATACAACAGAAGGAAAAGAAGGAACTGGATTGACAGAGGAGATTTAGAAGGGAACTGGGATTCAGAGTGACTCAAAGTTTTGACTTTCAGAAAATGTGATAAAACAATTAAGAAAGCAAGTAAAATTCCAGGAAATACAGCTAGAAGAGAAATTTGTAGATATTGTACAATATTTCCTATAATCTAAAGTACAATGTTCAATTCTGGCCACAATGAAACAAGAGCATGTTTCAAGTGGAGAGATTGCCACTAGTACTGGAGATGCGGAGAACATGGCCATCAGGTGCAAAGGGTAGCAATGGTACAAGCCTCTGCTCCTGTTGTTCTGGTCAAATCTCATTGGGCGCCAATATAAAAAGGCAGTGAAAAATCAGCCCATCCAGTCCCCTTTCCATTGTCAGCCTCCAAAATCAAATTTGATTAACTTCTCTTCCACTAGATCCAATTTTCATACCTCATTAATAAACTGCTTTCAATAAACTCAAGCCATAAAGACATTTCTGCTTACACTACAGCCAATAAGGTTTTCATTTGTAATGCATTGTTAACTCCAGAAGTGCAACAGTATACTGCAATAATAGAGACCTTATATAGCTGAACATGGTAATTGTTACATCATTATGATTTGTAATTGCATTGATATTGACTCATCCTAATGGAAAGTGTTTGTGAAGCATTTTAACAAGTACCAACTAACCAGCTGCATTTTCTTCCAAGTACATCAACATTTTCACTGCTACAAATTATCTATTCTTCCATCACAATTTAAATAGCACCAACCTCTGGACAAAGAAGTTACAGTTTAATATTTAAGATGGAAACTCTTTGTCAGAATATATTTTTATTCAGAACATTTCTGGGATGTATTACTCTAGGTAGAAATGTTAATCTGGGTTTAAACCTCTTAAGAACCCTTATTTGACCCCAAGGGCAAAATGGTCTGGAGGACATTTCTCAGATATTACACAATTTCATCTGAAATTGGGAAAACCAGCTGCTAATCCATTATTGATTTCCTCGCCTTATTGTCCAATATAAACTGCTACAGCAAAGATTTTTCACAAAACAGAGCTAAATCTCAAAAGGGGATACATTTGCAAAATAAACTTACAATTTTCCTTTCATACATCAGAATGCCGCAAAGTGTTTGACGCCATTGAAGTACTTTTTTAAAATGTAATCTCTCTGTTATAATGCAGGAAATGTACAACCAATTTGTGCACAATAAACTGCCACAAACAGCAATGTGGTAACAATCAGATAATCTGTTTTCTATTAAGTTTATTGAGAGATAAATGTTGGTTGCACCATTAGGAAGCCAGTCCCTACAATTCTTCAAAATAATGTCATGTGTTCTTATGTGCCTATTTGAGAGGAGTGATGATCCTCAATTATCATAGAATCCCTACAGTGCAGAATGAGGTCATTTGACCATTGGGTCAACACCGACCACAACACCACCCACCCTGCTATTCACATTGCCTCACATATTTACCCTGCTAGTTCCCCCTGAAACCCACACATTTTTGGACCATGGGAGGAAACTGGAGCACCCAGAAGAAATCCACACAGACATGAGGAGACTCTACACAGACAGTGACCCAAGGCCAGAATTAAACCCAGGTCCGTGGAACTATGAGTGCTAACCAGTGTGCCACCATGCTGTCCATTACTAACTTATAAACAGGAGTAGGCTCTCCAACCCTTCAAGACTGCTCCACTATTCAATAGTACCATGCTTGATCTGATTGTAACCTCCACATTCACACCTTCCTCAGTGAATATTCATCCCCTTCCTCAAAAATGGGACAATTCAATGACTCTGCTTTCACTATATTTTGAGGAAGTGAGTTCCAAAGACTCACAACCCTCTGAGAGAAAACTTTCTCCCCTCATCTCTGTCCTAAATCGGGAAGGCATTATTTTAAATGATGGGACATGGTACTAAATTCTCTCACAAAAGGAAACATCCTCTCCACAAGCTTCCTGTCAAGACTCCTCAGGATCTTAATGCGTCAATAAAGTCACCTCTTACTTTATAAACACAACAGATACAAGCCTAATCTGTCCAAACTTTCCTTATAAGATAACCCACTCTTTTCCAGGTATCAGTATTGTTTCCAATGCATTAACACCCTTCCTTAAATAAGGAGACAAATACTGTGCACAGTACTCCAGATGGGATCTTAGAAAAGAATAATCTTTTGTATTCAATTCCCTTCACAATAAATGATAACATCATATTAGCTTTCCTCATTTCTTGCTGTGGCTGCGTATCAGCCTTTTGTGACTGATACAATGGGGTACTTTGATTCCTCTGCATCTCAGAGTTCGGTTATCTCTTACCATTTAGATATTGCGCTTCTTTTATATTGGCCAGAATTTTCCAATGGGATCTTGTCATCCCGATGATTGCATACCCTTGCTGTGAGTTTCACAGAGACATGGGGTGCAGTCAATGCATTATTCTAAGATGAATCTCCTCAAGCCATCCTTACTGTGTTCAATGAATTCCTTAATTATATTATTCCCATATTTATTTTCTTCTTTTATATATTTCATAAATTTTACAACCAGTTTACATACTATTTATCCCTTATCAGATACTCACCAAGCAGCTAGCTCTTTTCCTTATAAAAGAATCAGAACCAATTCCCATAGAGTGAAAAGGGTAGAAAAAGTAGAACAAAATGAACACCTCCTTTCCCTTTTCACCAAACTGCCCCACTCACCACGGTCATTACCTCTCATAATTAAAATCTCATCCAAATGGTAACATCTCTGGCAGGGTAGTACTCATGATGTGGAGATGCCGGCGTTGGACTGGGGTAAACACAGTAAGAAGTCTCACAACACCAGGTTAAAGTCCAACAGGTTTATTTGGTAGTAAACACTACTAGCTTTCAGAATGCTGTTCCTTCGTTACGTGAGTGGAGAGTTTGTGATCAGAACTCTCCACTCACTTGACAAAGGAACAGTGTTCCGACAGCTAGTGGCATTTACTGCCAAATAAACCTGTTGGACTTTAACTTGGTGTTGTGAGACTTCTTACAGTGTAACACTCAGTCAATTTGTATTGGACTCTTAGCTTATATTTTTATGTTCAAATCTCCAGAGTGGGACTTAAACCCACAGCCTCTAGCTCAGAGATTACCCACTGAGCCAATGCTGACACAATAGCACCAATAAATAATGTACATTCTGCTACATTGTGCAGTCTCTTTCATCTGCCAAGCACCTAAGTTATACCCACAGGGTTGTGGGTATAACCCAGCATAATTTAACCTAAGTGATCTCATGTTTAGATGCTGGGCTGGGCAACTTGATGGTTCATCAGCTTCTGTTTTCTTTTATGGAAATTCAGAAACTTTGAAAATTGCATTTAGCAAATATGTATTACAGTAAACCAAATGAACAGGCAATGAAAATCATCTTGCTGTTGTTCACATCTTCCGAATTATATAGCAGAAACATTTTTTTATTTAGTTGTGGCCATATGGGCATCATTGGCTGGCCAGCATTTATTTCCCATTCCTAGCTGCCCATAAGAAGGTGGTGGTGAGCTGCCTTCTTGAATCACTGCAGTCCATCTGTTGTAGGTCAGCCTACAATGCCATTAGAGAGGGAATTCCAGGATTTTGACCCAGCAACTGCAAAGGAACGGTGATATATTTCCAAGTCAGGATGGTGAGTGGCTTGGAGAGGAACTTGCGGGTGTTCCCATGTATCTGCTGTCCTTGTCCTTCTAGAAGGAAGAGGTTGTGAGTTTTGAAGGTACTGTTTAAGGATCCTTGGTGAATTTCTGCAGTGCATCCTGTAGATAGTACACACTGCTGCTCATGAGCATGGTGATGGGGGGAGTGGATGTTTGTAGATGTGATGCCAATCAACTAGGCTGGTTTTTCCTGAATGATGCCAGTCTTTTTGAGTGTTGTTGGACCTGCATCCACCCAGGCAAGTGGGGAGTATTCCATCATACTCTTAACTTGTTTCTTGTAAATGGTGGTTAGGCTTTGGGGAGTCAGTTGGTGAGTTACTCGTTACAGCATCCCTAGCCTCTGACCTGCACTTGTGATGAGTCCAGTTGAGTTTCTGGTCAATGGTAACCCCAAGAATGTTGACAGTGGGGGATTCAGTGATGATAACACATTGAATGTCAAGGGCAATGGTTAGAGTGTCTCTTCTTGGTGATGGTGATTTCCGAGCATTTGTGTGGCATGAATGTTCCTTCCTATTTGTCAGCCCAAGCCTGGACGTTGTCCAGAACTTTATGCATTTGAACATGGACTGCTTCAGTATTTGAGGAGTCACAAATCATGCTGAACATTGTGCAATCGTCAGCGAACACCTCTATTCTATGACAGAGGGAAGGTCATTGATGAAGCAGCTGAAGATTGCTGTGTCGAGGACACTACCCTGAGGAACTCCTGCAGAGATGTCCCGCAGCTGAGATGACTGACCCTCCACAAATACAACCATCCTCCTGTATATCAGATATAATTCCGATTAGTGGAAAGTTAGCCCCCCTGATACCCATTGATTTCAGTTTTGCTGGGGCTCATTGAAGCCACACTTGGTTGATTGCAGCCTTGATGTCAAGGACTGCTACTCTCACCTCACTTCTGGAATTCAGCTCTTCCATACATGTTTGAACCAAGGCTGTAATGAAGTCAGGAGCTGAGCGACTCTGGTGAAATCCAAACTGGGCGTCACTGAGCAGGTTATTGCTGACCAGATGCTGCTTGATAGCTCACCCCTACTATCACTTTTCTGATGATTGAGAGTAGACTGATTGGGCAGTAATTGGCTGGGTTGGATTTGTTCTGCTTTTTATGTGCAGGATTAAATTGACCAATGTTGTAACTGTACTGGAAGTGATTGGCTAGAGGAGCAGCAAGTTCTGGAGCACAAGTCTTCAGTACTGTTGCAAATGTCATCAGAGCCCATTGCCTTTGGAGTATCCAGTGTCTCCAACCATTTCATGATGTCACATGGAGTGAATCTAATTGTTTGGAGACTGGCATCTGAGATGTTGGGACCACAGGAATTGGCCGAGATGGATCATCCACTTGACACTTCTGGCTGAAGATTGCTGTGAATGCTTCAGCCTTATCTTTTGCACTGATGTGGGTTCCTCCATCATTGAGGATGGGGATATTTGTACAGCCTCCTCCTCCAGTGAGTTGTTTAATTGTCCATCACCATTCACTAAATGTGGAAGGACTGCAGATTTGCACCATTGGCTGTGGGATCTGGCTTAGCTCTGTCTATAACTTGCTGTTTATGCCGTTTGGGATGCAAGCAATCCTGTTTGGTAGCTTCAGCAGATTGGCACCTCATTTTTAGTGTGCCTACTGCTGGCCCTGGCATGTACTCCCGCACTCTTCATTGAACCAAGGTTGATCCCCTGGCTTCATGGTAATGGTTGAGCAATGGATATGTTGGGCCATGAGGTTGTAGATTGTGCTGGAGTACAATTCCGCTCCTGTTGATGGTCCACTGTGCCTCAAGGATGCCCAGTCTTGAATTGCTAGATCTGTTCAAAGTCTGTCCCACTTAGTATGGTGATAGCATCATCATAACTGCAAATACGTCACTGTCTAAAGTGGAATAAAGATATGTCACTATCAAATAAAAACAAATTGGCACTTAAAGCCCAAGAATTTATTTTAAATTGTATTTATCCCTGGACTAATTGACGGGTAACACGACAGCTCAGTGGCTATCATTGTTTGCTGTACAGTTACAGGGACCTGGGTCGGATCTCCGGCTTGGATCAATGTTTGTGGTAGTTTGCACATTCTCCCCGTTCTTGTGTGGGTTTTCTCCGGGTACTCCGGTTTCCTCCCACATCCTAGAAAGGCCCTAAGGAGCTAAAACCTCCCCAGGCCTCAGCGCATCAGATTGTCGCTCATTTCATCATCTCCCATCCCTACTGATCCTGTGCCGAGTTAAATAAACTTGGCATGATGATGCAGCCTTCAATGGTGCAACCTTGTACTATTCTAAATCCGGTGTGAATTGGTTAATTTGAGGGTAATGCACAAAGTCTCAAGGCTACATTTTCATTGCTATAGCGCTGGTAGATTAATAATAAATGAGACAAATGGTAGTTTAAGCTGTTAGTCGAAGGGCTGATAATTTCACTGTCTCTAGCATAAAACTACAAACAATGTAAAATCAATGGTATCCATTTTCTGCAGTATTGATTCTTTGATGGCAGTGAGGACTGTGATGATGCCTTACATTTCAGTCTGTCATATCAATGTATATTTTTATTAATTTCCTGCTAAGCATACTGAAATTCATTCATGGTGCAAACAAGAACATTTCTCAAAAATAAAAGGAAATGATCTGAATTTGATACCCCACATCCTAGCTATTAGGAGTCACGGAGATGAAGGCATGAACGCTGGAGTCAAATTCTTGTATCCTTACAGCTTATTATCTACAGAGACATTATATATTATGCATCTCCAATCCAACAAACACAGATTCCACCTGCTCCCATGAGTATGAGTGAGAGCTCAATTAGTGCGTTCTACTTGAATACAATTAAACAACAGATCAACATACAATTCACACTTGCCATAATCATGATTGCTTACTTCCACATTTTTAATGTAATCACCCTCCACCTTGCTCGATTACACCATTCAAACCCTTATCTCTGTCTTGGTTACCTCCAGCAGCAACTTTTCATCCCCATCCTACAGCCTTTAGCTTGTTCAAATCTCAATTGCCCTTCTCTTACCCTGCAGTTACCAAACACTCCTACACTTACTGGCCCTCAGTCCATCCTCATCAGCTCTTTTACTCCTTACATCAATTTTCTTTTTTTCCTCCTCTTGTGTGAAACACTTGGGATATTGCATGTCAAAAGTATAAAAGCAAGTTGTCTCCTCAGTAGTTCGTGTATATAAATAGTGCAGGCTTGTTGGGCCAAAGGGCCTCTTTCCCATGCTGTGTTGTTCTTTGTATAGCCTGCCTATTCTTAAGTTCAGTTTCCACATCATCGATAGGCGGCAAAGCGGGAAAGCCAAAGTTGAGGCCCAGCACGCTTTACCAAACCAATCCACGGCATCAACCTCCATTTTAAGTCAGTTCAGGTGGGCCTGAGGTCACAGAAATGGTGAAGGTGCAGATAAAAAGTGTGGCCTTGCTGGATAATCAAGCACCATCTCTCAACCCTCTTTAGATCAAATCTCTTTAGAGTGCATTGAAGATCTATCCAAGGATTTGGAATACCAAATTATTTATAAGCATTCAATCAAAAGCAAAGAACATGACCAAATCTTGGGCCACATATGGAACAAATGCATGAAAATGGGATGCGCGTGCCTTTAGTGATAGTTACTGTCAGTACAGATTCAATGGGCTGAAGGGCCTTTTCTGTGCTGTATGACTGTATGATTCTACTGACTTGCGGATAGTGAGGAGCATTGTCAGGCGACGCAGCAAGACATAGATAGGCTGGTAGCTTGGGCAGATGGAATTCAATCCTGATAAATGCGAGGTGATGCATTTCGGAAGAAAGAATGTAGAGGGGAGGTATATGATAAAGAGTAGACCTATTAAGAGTGTAGAAACGTAGAGGGACCCTGGGGGTGCAGATGCACCAGTCTCTGAAGGTGGCAGAGCAGGTGGAGAAGATTGTGAAGAAAGCATATAATATGCTAGCCTTTAAAGGAAGGCGTATAGAGTACAAGAGCTGGCCTTTAATGTTGCAGTTGTATAAAACGTTGGTTAGACCTCATTTGGAATACTGTGTGCAGTTCTGGTCACCTTACTACTGGAAGGACGTGGAGACTCTGGAGAGAGTGCAGAGGAGGTTTACCAGGATGCTGCCTGGTATGGAAGGTCTGAGATACGAGGAGAGGTTAGGAAAATTGGGGCTGTTTTCCTTAGAAAGACGTAAACTTAGAGGACATCTAATAGAGGTGTACAAGATTATGAGGGGTATAGATAGAGTAAACAGGGTTAAGCTTTTTCCCAGGATGGACTCAAATAGCACGAGGGGTCACGGGCTTAGGGTGAGGGGGGTAAGGTATAATTTGGATGCTAGAGTGAGTTTTTTCACACAGAGGGTGGTGGGGGTATGGAACATGCTGCCAAGTAAAGTGTGGTGAAGGTATGCACTCCGGAATTATTTAAGAAACACTTAGATGGGCACATGAACAGAATGGGAATGGAGGGGTATAGAAAACTGATTTAAAATAGGAATCAAGAGCCTTGGGAGTCCCTGGGAAGTGTGTAAATAGATGATGATATTGATGTATTTGCTTTTATCCTACAAGTGCCTTGGTCCACCTTGTTGTCTAACAAGGGGCATACACGCGATGGGTCGTGAGAGGGTTGCTCTTGGACTTTTCGAGAGCATCCTAGTACTTCATGTCATTAGTGTACACTTGACCTGGACCATTTGATGAGCAACACGACAGCTCAGTGACTATCACTGTGCTGTGCAGATAGATGGATTTGGGCCTCTGTCTGTGGGAGTTTGCTCATTCTCCCCGTGCTTGTGCGGGTTTTCTCCGTGTGCTCCGGTTTCCTCCTACATCCCAAAGATGTGCTCTTAGGCTAATTGGCAGAACAAATTCTCCCTAAATTGTCTCAAATTTGGTTTCAATCTATAGATCTATAAACATAGACAGGGATAACGAGTAGAAGTAGGAACATCGGGGTGATGGCGCAGGCTCGTTGGGCTGAAGGGCCTGTTTCCCGTGCTGTTATGTTCTTTGTTATTGTGATACATGCTCTTATTAGAAAGTATATGTTTGTTCTTTAGATTGATGCAATAAATCTTTTGCTTATCCAAGATACAAATGCATCAGGATGGCATGGTGGCACAGTGGTTAACACTGCTATCTCACAGCATTAGGGACCCGGGTTCAATTCCTGCCTCAGGTCACTTTCTGTGTGGATTTTGCACATTCTCCCCATATGAGTGTGGATTTTCTCCAGGTGCTCCGGTTTCTTTCCACAGTTCAAAGATGCACAGCTTTGGTTGGTTGGCCATGCTAAATTGACCATAGCGTCAGGGGGATTAGCAGGGTAAATATGTGGGCTTATGGGAATACGGACTGGGTGGGACTGTGGTCGATTGCATTCTCAGTGGGTTGAATAGCTTTTTCTGCACTGTAAGGATTCTATGATTCAGTAGCAGTTTAATAACAAAGGCAAAATACTGAGAACGCTGGAATCCAAAACAAAAACAGAAAATGCTGGGAAAAAAATTCAGTTGGTCAGAGTTCTGACATAGGGTCATCCTGATTTGAAACATTGGCTCTGTTCTATCCCCACAGATGCTGTCAGACCTTCTGAGTTTATCTAGCATTTTCTGTTTTTGTGAACTGTTTTAATAAGCTGTACTTACCAAGGTCAACAATTTATCACCATTGTATATATGTAAACAATGAATATATAACAATCTGGAGGCAAATGAAAATCGTTCTATGAAACCAGATTTCTCTAAAACTCAGTAAAACATTTTGGCATCAAATCCACAAGTTACAAGGTTTTTGTGCCAATTGGGATAAGAGTAATGTAAAAATAGCTGATTCGGAATACACATATTCTGCTTAACAATCCATTCTTTCCACAATTATGTTGTTCATTATGTTCAAAGGGCTACAAAGTGACATCAGGGAAAATCAAAATAGATTCAAGCTGACAGGACTATATCTGGACTATATGTGAAGCATTCACAGATAAATTGAAGATTGGTTCTAACAGGAAGCAGAGATGGATGCTTTTCTACTTGGCAGTTTGTAACTAGTGGAGTGCCACAGGGATCAGTGCTGGGGCCTCAACTGCTTACCATATACATAGATGATCTAGAGGAGGGAGCTGAGTGTAGGGTAACGAAAATTGCTGATAACACGAAGATGAGTGGAAAAGCAAATTGCTTGGAGGACACGGGAAACTATAGAGAGATCTGGAGTGAGTGGGCGAGAACCTGGCAGATGGAGTATAACGTTAGCAAATGTGAAGTTATCCACTTTAGTAGAAATAATAGTAGGAGGGAATATTATTTAAAGGGTGAAAAGCTGCAGCATGCTACTGTACAGAGGGACCTGGGGGTCTTTGCGCATGAATCACAAAACCCAGTCTGCAGGTGCAGCAGGTGATCATGGTGGTGAATGGAATGTTGGCCTTTATCGCGAAGGGAATAGAATTTAAAAGCAGGGAGGTCTCGCTGCAACTGTACAAGGCACTGGTGAGGCCGCAACTGGAGCACTGTATGCAGTTTTGGTCCCCTTATTTGCAAAAGGATATATTGGCCTTGGAGAGAGTACAGAAAAGGTTCACCAGACTGATACCGGAGATGAGGGGGTTAGCTTATGAGGAGAGATTAAATAGACTGGGCCTGTACTCATTGGAGTTTAGAAGGCTGAGAAGGGATCTTATACAGACTTAGAAGATAATGAAGGGGCTAGATAGGGTAGAGGTAGAGAGATTCTTTCTGCTTAAAAAGGAAAACAGAACTAGAGGGCACAGCCTCAAAATAAGGAGAGGCCAGTTTAGAACGGAGTTGAGGAGGAACTTCTTCACTCAAAGTCTGGTGAATCTCTGGAATTCTCTGCCCATTGAAGTGGTGGAGGCTACCTCATTGAATATATTAAGTCACAGGTAGATAGATTTCTGATAGACAAGGGAATTAGGGGTTATGGGGAGAAAGTGGGAAAGGGACTGATCCACTTCAGATCAGTCATGATCTTATTGAATGGCAGGGCAGGCTCGAAGGGCTAGGTAGTCTACTCCTGCTCTTGGAGTAGGAGTCTTGGCTTTTATTGGTAGAGGGATTGAATTTCAGAGCCGCAACGTCATGTTGCAACTGTACAAAACTCTAGTGCGGCCGCACTTGGAGTATTGTGTGCAGTTCTGGTCCCCACATTATAAGAAAGATGTGGAGGCATTGGAGAGGGTACAGAGGAGGTTTACCAGGATGTTGCCTGGTATGGAGGGCAGGTCTTATGAGGAGAGGCTGAGGGATTTGAGGTTGTTTTCGTTAGAAAGGAGGCGGCTAAGAGGGGACCTTATCGAAACATATAAGATGATTAGAGGTTTAGATAGGGTGGACAGTGATAGCCTTTTTCCTAGGATGGAAAAAGCTAGCACGAGGGGACACAGCTTTAAATTAAGGGGTGATAGTTATAGGACGGATATCAGAGGCAGGTTCTTTACCCAAAGGGTGGTTCGGGAGTGGAATGCCCTGCCTGCAGCAGTTGTAGATGCGCCAAGTTTGGTGGCGTTTAAGAGGTTAGTTGATAAGTATATGGAAGAGAAGGGAATGGTTTAGTTTGGAGGGGCATTGCTTTTTATATTGGTCGGCGCAACATCGAAGGCCGAAGGGCCTGTTCTGTGCTGTAATGTTCTATATGTTCTATATGCTCCTATTTCTTATGTTCTTATGTTCTAATAATATAGAAAGTAATGGATTTCACTTTATAGTTCCAAAAGAGATGTGGCAGTGGAGTAGGAAGCTAATTATTTCAGGATCTTGAACTTTTAGAAGATATAGGCAACATGGAAAAGGAAGTGGAGGTAATTGGGGGGAAGGATAGCCCTTATAACAAGGGATAATGACACAGAGAGAAAAGATCTTGGCTTATAAAATCAAAATGTTTGTCAAATAGGTTTGTCAAACTAAGAAACAAGGAACTGAAAACAGTGTTGGGAATAATTGATATCAGTTGTAAAGTCAGATAAGGTGTAAATTAGAAGTTATAAGGGTAACATAGTAATTAATTTTCATATATATTCAGAAAATCAAATGTTCAGCTACAGTATAAAGAATGAATACATGGAAAAATATAAGGCAGTATTTTTTAGTCAGTGCATTTAGGAATTAACAAGGGCACAGTATATTTCAGATATAACATTGTGCAATGAGAAAGGATTATGTAATATCTATGTAGTAAAGGGTCCTCAAGGAAATACTGATCATAACATAATAGAATCTTATATTAACTTTGAGAGTGAATTTCGTGAAGTTCAAAGCTGAGTCTTAAATTGGAACAAAATATTTGGTTTGAAGGTGAGCTGGCTAAGGTAGACTGGGAAATTATATTAAATGGCATGCCTGTAGATAAGCAGTGGCAATTACTTAAATAATTAATTCATAATTTACCAAAGATGTACATTCCCTTAAAGAATAAAAAATCCACAGGCAAAGAGTCCAACAGTTTGGCTTATCAAGTTCAGCTTCTGGTCAATGGAATACCCATGATGTTCATGGTGGATGATTTAGTATTGGCAATGCCATTGAATATCAAGGAGCAGTGGCGAGATTATTTCTAGTCTGGTGTTTAAGAGGCATGAATATTACTTGCCACTTGCCAGCTCAAGCTGGATATTATCCTGATGCTGCTGCGTTTGGACGTTCACTGTTCCAGTATCTGCAGAGTCATTGACGGTGCTGAACATGATGTAATGATCAGTGAACATCCTGACTTCTCACCTTATGATGGAAGGAATGTTATTGGTAAGTTTGTTGAAGATGGTTGGCCCTGGGATACTACCCTGAGGAACTACTGTAGTGATGTCCTGGAACTGAGATGGTTGAACTATAATGACCATCTTAAGGCTGAGCCAGTACTCATTGGAGTTTCGAAGAATGCAGGCCACCTTACTGAGACATACAGGAATTTCAGGGGGCTTGGCACAGTAGATGCTGAGAGGTCATTTCCCCTTGCGGAAGGACCAAGGAAGACAGAGCATAATCTCAGAGTAAAGGATCCCCATTTATGACATAGAAAAGGGGGACTTTCTTCTCTCAATTGTGGAATTAGTTACCCTAGAAGGCTTTAGTGGCAGGGTCATTAAATATGTTCAAGGTCAAGATAGACAAATTTTTAATTAGGAAGGGAATTAAGCGGTATGTGAATAAAGTGGTAAAATGGAGTTGAGGATTATCACATTCGACCAGTCATGATCTCATTGAATGGTGGACCAGACCCGATAGGCCAAACGGTCTACTTCTGTTTGTATGATTTATGATCTTCCTTTGTGCTAGGTATGACTCCAAAACAGGAGAGGATTTTCTTCCTAATTCCTATTGTCTCCAGTTTCACTCGTCATAGTCAGTCAAATACGGTCTTGATGTTAAGGGCAGTCACTCTGACATCGCCTCTAGAATTCAGCTCATTTGTCCATGTTTGAACCAAGACTATAATGAGGTCAGGAGCCTGACCAACTCCAAACTGAGTGTTAGTGAGCAGGTTATTATTAAGCAATTGTTGCTTGAAAGCACTGTTGATTAATGGATAGAAAACATTGGATACATGAATCATAAAAAGTTAACATGCAGGTAAAGCAATGAAGAAAGTAACTGGCATGTTAGCTTTGGTTACAAAAGAATTGATGGCCCAAAGTGAAGAAATCTTACTGCAATTTTAAAGGACTTTGTTAAGACCACATCTGGAATACTTTGCAGTTTGATCTTACCTTTAAATTTTAAAGATTTTAAAGTTTCAAGCATTAAAGTTTAAAGTTTATTTATTAGACTCACAAGTAGGCTTACATTAACACTGCAATGAAACTACTGTGAAAATTCCCTGTTGCCACACTCCAATGCCTGTCCAGGTAAACTGAGGGAGAATTTAGCACAGCCAATCCACATAACTAGCACGTCTTTCGTGCTCTGGGAGGAAACGGGAGCCCCCGGAGGAAACTTACCTAAGGGCATATTTACCTTGTGCGAAATGCTGCAAATGTTCGTATACTGAATCCTGGATGAGGGGATTGTCTAGTGAGAAAAAAATTGAGTAAACTAGATCATATACTTTCTAGAATGTAGAAGAATGAGAAGTTATCTTATTGAAACATTAAAAATTCTTAAGGAGTCAATAGGATTGATGCTGGGAAGTGCTGAGCCTGCTGTTATTTGTCATTTATATGAATGATTTGGATAAGAATAGAGGAGGCATAGTTAGTAAATTTGCAGATCACACCAAAATTGGTGGCATAGTGGACACTGAGAAAGGTTATCTCCAGTTGCAGTGGGATCTTGATCAATTGGGTCAGTGGGTTGACGAATGGCAGATGGAGTTTAATTTAGACAAGTGCAAGATGATGCATTTTGGTAGACTGAACCAGGGCAGGGCTTTCTGAGTGAATGTAGGGCGTTGGGGAGAGTTACAGAACAGAGAGACTTGGGGGTTGAGGGGCGACCTGATAAAAGTCTACAAGATTATGAGAGGCATGGACAGAGTGGATAGAAGCTTTCTCCCAGGGTGGAAGAGTCAATTACTAGGGGGCAGAAGGTTATGGTGTAAGAGGCAAGATTTAAAGGAGATGTACGAGGCAGATTTTTTTACATAGTGGGTGCCTGGAACTCATTGCTGGGTGAGGGAGTGGAAGCAGATAAGGTAGGGATTTTTAAGGGCCTCTTGACAAGTACATGAATAGGATGGGAATAGAGAAATGTGGTCTCCATAAAGGAGGGGGTTTTCGTTAAGTTGGGCAACATGGTTGGTGCAGGCTTGGAGGGCTTCTTCCTGTGCTGCAATTTTCTTTGTCCTTTGTTCTTTGGGTGAGAAAGTTTTTCCTCACATCCCCTCTCAACCCCCTGCCTTTTACCTTAAATCTATACCCCCGCCCAAGTTATTGATCTCTCCACCGAGAAGAAATGTTTCTTCCTGTCTACTTGATCTATTCCCCTCAAAACTTTATACATCTCAATGTATAAGCCCCCTCAATCTCCTCTGCTCCAAAGAAAATAACACCAGTCTATTTAATTTCTCTTCATAACTAAAACGCTCCAGCCCAGGTAATATCCTAGTAAATCTCTTCAGCATCCTTTCCAATGCTACCACATCACACCTATAGTATGGATTCCAGAACTGCAAACAGTTCCTTCCATTCCCTCATTGATTTGATTTGATTTATTATTGTCATGCATTAGTATACAGTGAAAAGTATTGTTCGTTGCATACTATACAGACAAAACATACCATACATAAAGAAGGAAAGCAGAAAGTGCAGAATGTAGTGTTACAGTCATTGTTAGAGTGTAGAGAAAAATCAACTTAGTGTAAGATAGGCCCATTCAAAAGTCTGATGGCAGCAGGAAAGAAGCTGTTCTTGAGTCAGCTGATATATGATCTCAGACTTTTGTATCTTTTCCCTGATGCAAGAAGGTGGAAGACAGTATGACTGGGGTGCGTGGGATCCTTAATTATACTGGCTGTTTCTCCAAGGCAGTGGGATGTGTAGACAGAGTCAATGGATAAGAGGCTGGCTTATGTGATGGTCTGGGCTTTATTCACAATCTTTTGTAGGTCCTTGCAGTCTTAGGCGGAGTAGGAGACATACCAAGTTGTGATACAACCAGAAAGAAGGCTTTCTGTGGTGCATCTGTAAAAGTTGGTGACAGTCATAGCAGACATGCCAAATTTCCTTATTATTTTCAGAAAGTCGAGGCAGTGGTGGGCTTTCTTAACAATAGTGTTGGCATGGGGGGACCAGGACACGTTGTTGGTGATCTGGACGCCTAAAACTTGAAGTTCTTGACTATTTCTACTTCATTCCCATTGATGTAGACAGGAACATGTTCTCCACTATGCTTTCTGAAGTCGGTGACAATCTCTTCATTTTGTTGATATGGATGGAGAGATTATTGTTGTTGTACCAGTTCACTAGATTCTCTATCTCATTTCTGTACTCTGTCTCATCATTGTTTGAGATCTGACACACTATAGTGGTATCATCAGCAAATTTGAAAATCAGGTTGGAGGAGAGTTTGGCCACACAGTCATAGATGTATAAAGAATATAATAAAGGGCTGACTACACAGTCTTGTGGGGCATCAATGTTGAGGATGATCGTGGAGGAGGTGTTGTTGCCAATCATTACTATCTGTGATTGCTATCTGTGATTAAGAAGTCGTAGAGGGAGGATCCAAGCCCCAGGCCACGAAGTTTGGAGATGAGTTTCATAGAATAATTGTTAAAGTTTATCATCTACTGGCTACGAAGTGCACTGACTGTGTTCAATCATCATGAATATTCGCTATTGCTGCAATAACTTTTAAAGAGAAGGGTTATGTATAATGAAATCTTAACTGTTTTTCTCTCCTCCAAATGAACATTCATGGTAGGATTTTACTCCTACTTTTAAAACATTTCTAAATACTTTATTGCTGAAAAGTTTGCAAACTCTTGAGCTCATGAATAGCATTACAAAAATGCAAGTCTCTCTTTATTATCACAAAGATATAGTGGTGCTTCGATAGCAAAAGAGCAATAAAGAATTCTGAAATCTCATTAATGCGGTTGCAACTGATCTACTGAAAAATCTAAAGTACCAAATTGAATTCCAGGATTTCTGTTGAGTCCTCAATCAATATGCCAGTGATACTTCCTTCCCATTTTATCTTTCTTCTTTATGTCGAGTCTTCAGATTATAATCACTGTCACCAAATAAAAAAGAAAAGCAGAAAGTCAGCAAGACACAGGCAAAGAACACAGAAGATTCAAAGCTCAGTACATACCAGGCATTAAGGGTGTCTGAGCTCGAACTTATAAGAATAAACGACTTCAGGCTGGAGCCAGAGTAATTGCTAAACACCTTCCTGCTGATGTTGCAGGAATGAAATCCCACTTATACTTTTGCTGAATGGAAGCCTTTCATTCGACAATAGATGATTGCATTCAGAGTATGTGAACAGATGGCTTTAGTTGATAGCACTCAGTATATTAAATAAAGCAGGGTCAGTAAAACAAAACCCCTGTTGCTATTAAGAAAATGGATTGGATTCTCCCAGTCCATTGCAGACAGGCTGGGAGGTTGGGAATCTGGAAAAGTGGAAGAGGGAATGCATCAGGAGGGAAACCTGATGCCTTACTGTCACTATGGCCAATGGCAGACTCCTCCACACCAGGGTCACCAACTGGGCAATCCATTGAGTCATAAACCTCCAGAATCTCCCCACTATTGGTTGCCTAACTGGTTCCCTATTGGGCCATAGCAGTGGGGAGCCTCCCCTTCATGGTGTTTGGAGCAACCCCGTGTGGAAATGGGCATCCCCATACCTAACTGGTCACTGGTAGCTAATGCACCATGAACTATACCACCCCATTTCACATCCTCTAATTCCTGGGGCTTGCTTGTCTGGTTCCACTTCCCTAAGCATATTTAACAGTTTTCAAGGATGCCTGAGCATTGAAACATGCTCATCTTTAGCTGTGGCCAGATCTAACTGCCAAGGTCCCTCAGCCTGTCTGATTAGCCCCACAGCTCTGCTGAGGTGGTTGGTGTGGTGTTGGTTGGGGGGGGGGGAACATAGACAGCCATGCTCATGGGCAAAATGAGGTATGAGGGAGTTCCTTGGCCGAGCCCACGCTTGTTTTCAGCATGACAGAGGGGTTCAGCCTCCAGTAAATAATTGAACCTAATATCTCAACTTGCTTGAGATAGGATATTCAGTGACAATGTAATAGGGCAATGGTAATAGATTTACGATAACCTAACCTGCTTCCTCAGAATCTGCTTCAACAACATTAGAACATAAGAAACAGGAGCAGTAGTAGGCCATCTAGCCCCTTGAGCTTGCCCCTCCCCATTCAATAAGATCATGGCTGATCTGAAGTGGGTCAGTTCCACTTCCCCATATTCTCCCCATAACCTTTAATTCCCTTGTCCATCAGAAATCTATCTACCCGTGACTTAAATATATTTAGCGAGGTACCCTCCACTACTTCAATGGACAGAGAATTCCAAAAACTCACTACCCTTTGAGTGAAGAAGTTCCTCCTCAACTCTGATCTAAACCGTAGCCCCCTCCCCCTGCCTTATTTTGAGGCTGTGTCCTCTAGTTCTGTTTTCCTTTCTAAACAGAAAGAATCTCTCTACCTCTACGCTATCTAGCCCCTTCATTATCTTCTAAGTCTGTATAAGATCCCCCCTCAGCCTTCTAAACAAAGAGTACAAACCTAGTCTACTCAATCTTTCCTCATAGGTTAACCCCCTCATCTCTGGCATCAGCCTGGTGAACCTTCTCTGCACTCCCTCCAAGGCCAATAAATCCTTTCGCAAACGAGGCCACCAAAATTACACACAGTCCTCCAGTTGCGGTCTATCAGTACCCTGTACAGTTGCAGCAAGACCTCCCTGTTTTTATATCCTATCCCCCTCGCTATAAAGGCCAACATTCCATTCACCTTCTTGATCACTTGCTGCACCTGTAAACTGGGTTTTTGTGATTCATGCATAAGGACCCCCAGGTCCCTCCACACCATGGCATGCTGCAGCTTTTTGCCCTATAAATAATAATCCCTTCTACTATTATTTCTACCAAGACAGCAAGATAGGATCTAGCAGACAAAGCTCATGTTCACCAAATTTGTCTTATACTATCCTGATAATTGCATGGTAGAAAAATAACTAGAGTCATTAACTAACTGTGGCAATAAATCTCTATTAGTTAACCTGCAACAAAAGCAGACAAAATCCCAAGTCATTGAAAACTTTGGGAAACATAGATCTAAGATCATCTGCTCCTTGCAAGTCTATTATACTTACCAAATGTCTCGATTATTAACATACCACATGCCAAAATATTGTACTCTGAAGAAACCTACCTAATCTGCATTTGAATCAACCAGGTCTATTTGTTTCCACCATCTCCTGAGGGAGCCTGTTCGATAGATTGGTTGCTCACTTACTGAATGTTTCCACTGATTAGTTTTTAATTTGCCTTCCTTCAATGACAGCTTTTCACACAAAGTAACCTCTATTTCTCTTTTCATGTAAACATAATTGTCATAAACCACAATCTTCTCCTCCACATGTTACATTTAATGATTGTCTCATTGGTAAACATTTTCGCACATTCAGGAAAATTAAGGCACAGTAAAAAACATCAGGAAATAGCCTGGACAGGTTTTACTTATTTGCAGTTTGGTCATTGAATAATTGCCTTGAACAGAGCACACAAAGGTAAATTTGTCAGATCTCTGCTACATCTCAATGTGATTCTACCTATCCGATTTTCCAGAGTTCCATAATAGTTCAACTTCAACATGTTCAGACCACTCAAAGTTGTATGTTACCTGTTAAACATTAGTCACACTTCAATGTATTGACAAGAGAGCAGAATGTCCATACATGAAGATATATGTATTGGAATTTTGTTGTCTTGTCCATCTGGGGCTCGTAAAATCCTGCCCGAGGCTAATGGGGAATGTCATTCTGTGAGCCTCATCCACCCCAATCCTGGGTGCGGGCATACTAGTAAAATTCCGTCCATCTATAGGAATCCTTTCAGAAGTAAAAAGACTTTAAGAGTGTTTTTTCTATAATTCTGAATTTAACGTTGTCCACATATAGGGATAGAGTTTAAGGAGGCATGGCTCTTTGGGAGGGGGTGTCCCAGGAGAAGAATTGTTTAGTTTAATTTTATCCTTGGAATTACATTTAACATTCCTCCCAATCTCCAAACCAATTATTTGGAATTAAATTTCAAACATAATCATGGACAAGTGGCCTTAATTATAACTGTTTGTCTAGAATATATATTCCAGCATCTGTAGCCTATTTTCATATCTCTATATAGTATTCTAGCTAATCTGCTAAACACATAACACCTGTAAATTCTAGCAATGGGCTGTTTCACCAAAAGTGAGGCAGGACAAGAGTTTCATTCACCATGACTTCATTGCATTTGGGACATTCCTACCAAAAATTCCTAAGTGCTGAACAAACATGAAAACAGAAAAATTTCACACCCATTTTCTTCAGCAAAAGAAGAAATCAAATCTTGTAACACTGAGAAAAACAGTGAGGCAGAATGTGATTCTCACCAGGAGGGCGAGTGGATGGAGTCTACTCTCAATAGGAAGTCAGCTGTTAACTGATTGAGGATGCTATTGTGCATGTGCCCGATCTCCTAGTGCATTTCGTCAAGAGTACACAGTGCACTGGATGATTGTCGCTCCCCCACTCCCCAGACATCATGCTCCCAACCACAATTATCCCATCCTGATCACCACCCCTGTTCAACCCTTCCGAAAATCACCATGCCCATTCAGCCCCCAGTCAATGACTGGCCCCGTTCTTCCCCATTCACCAATGTAGAATGTGCAGCACCCAGGCACTGTCTCCCCTTAGACCCTGCCTCTTAGACTGCCTGTTGCCTGGTGAGTACAAAGAATAAAACAGCACAAGAAACATGCCCTTCGGCCCAACGAGCCCGCGCCGCCACCCCGGTGTTCCCACCTCTACCCGCAATCCCTGTCCATGTTTATAGATCTATGGATTAAAATCCAAATTTGAGACAATTTGGGGAGAATTTGTTTTGCCAATTAGCCTAAGAGCACATCTTTGGGATGTGGGAGGAAACCGGAGCACCCGGAGAAAACCCACGCAAGCACGGGGAGAATGCGCAAACTCCCACAGACACAGGCCCAAATCCATGTATCTGCACAGCACAGCGATAGTCACTGAGCTGTCGTGTTGCCCATCAAATGGTCCAGGTCAAGCGTACACTAACGATGTGATGCACTAGGATACTCTTGAAAAAAATCCAAGAGCAGCCCTCTCACGACCCATTGTGTGTATGCCCCTTGTTAAACAACAAGGAGGACCGAAGTACCTGTAGGATAAAAACAAGTACATCAATACCATCATCTATTTACACACTTCCCAGGGACTCCCAAGGCTCATGATTCCTATTTTAAATCAGTTTTCTATACCCCTCCATTCCCATTCTGTTCATGTGACCATCTAAATATTTCTTAAATAACTCCAGAGTACCTGCCTCCACCACTTTACTTGGCAGCGCATTCCATACCCCCACCACCCTCTGTGTGAAAAAACTCCCTCTAGCATCCAAATTATACCTTACCCCCCTCACCCTAAGCCTGTGACCCCTTGTGCTATTCGAGTCCATCCTAGGAAAAAACTTAACCCTGTTTACTCTATCTATACCCCTCATAATCTTGTACATCTCTATTAGATCTCCTCTAAGTCTACGTCTTTCTAAGGAAAACAGTCCCAATTTGCCTAACCACTCCTCGTAACTCAGACCTTCCATACCAGGCAGCATCCTGGTAAACCTCCTCTGCACTCTCTCCACAGTCTCCACGTCTTTCCAGTAGTAAGGTAACCAGAACAGGTGCTGGTATCCAGTGGGCAGTGCAAAGGTGCTATACTGGCACTGACAGAGTGTCAGATTGGCACTACCAGGTTCTATGCTGGCAGGGCCAGGCTGACACTGCTTAAGGGACACTGCCTGTTCTTGTCCCCAAAAATGTGGAGATGATTGCTCCCGAAACACCTAGAAATCTTCAATGGCTTCAGGTACCACTGGTGAGGACATCATGTCAGGTTCCTGTTGCTACGGACCATTGATTCTCACCAGTTGGTGAGACAGTTAATGCAAGTAGGCCCAGACGATTACATCCTGGGTTCACTAAGATCAAATAAATTAACTTATAAATGTTTATTTATAAATAAATAAGAAGGGCACAAGGTTAATTATGCCAGCAGATTGGGCAAATAAGAACAAAACAACAAAGGACAAAGAAAATTACAGCACATGAACAGACCCTTCAGCCCTCCAATTCTGCACTGACTATGTTGCCCAATTTAACTAAAACATCTTACCCTTCCAGGGACCATTTCCCTCTATTCCCATCCTATTCATGTACTGTTCAAGACACCCCTTAAAAGTCACTACCATATCCACTTCCACTGGCTCCCCCGGCAACAAGTTCCAGGCATCCACTATTCTCTGTGTAAAACATCTGCCTTGTACACCTCCTTTAAACCTATGCCCCTTGTAATTAACCCTTGCATGCTGGGAAAAAGCTTTTGACTATCCATTCTGCCCATGCTTCTCATAATCTTGTAGACTTCTATCACGTCTTCCCTCAATCTCCGTTGCTCCAATGAGAACTAACCAAGTTTCTCCAATCTTTCTTTATAGCTAATGACTTCCATACCAGGCAGCATCCTGATAAATCTTTTCTGTGTTCCCTCCAAAGCCTCCACATTCTTCTGATAGTGTAGTGACAGATTTGAACACTATATTCCAAGTATAGCCTAACTAAGGTGCTATAAAACTGCAACATGATTTGCCAATTTTTAAATTCAATACCCCGGCTAATGAAGGCAAGTATACCATATGCCTTCTTGACTACCTTTTTCACTTGCATTGTCACTTTCAGTGAGCTGTGTACCTATACACCCAGATCCCTCTGCCTATCAATACTCTTAAGGATTTTGCCATTTACTGTACCTTTTCTATCTGTATTAGACCTTCCAAAATGCACAATCTCACATTTTGTCCAGATTAAACTCCATGTGTCATCTCTCTGCCCGACCCTCCAACTGATCTATATTCTGCTGTATGCTTTCTCATTGCTATCTGCAAATCCACCAACATTTGTGTTGACCACAAATTTACGAATCAATCTAGTTACATTTTCCTCCAAATCACTTATTTATATTACAAACAGCAAAGGTCCCAGCACTGATTCCTGAGAAACACCACTTGTCATAACCCTCCATTCAGAAACATGCCCTTTCACTGCTACCTCTGTCTTCTTTGACTGAGCCAGTTTTGTATCTATCTTGCCACTCAACCTATGATCCCATGTGACTTCACCTTCTGCAGCAACCTGTATTGAAGGGACCTTATCAAAGGCCTGACTGAAGTCCGTGTAGACCATATCCACTGCCCTACACTCATCAATCATACAAAGAGAACAAAGATCAACACAGCACCGGAAACAGGCCCTTCGGCCCAACGAGCCTGCGCTGCCGTCCTAACGTCTTAATGACATATCGGGACCAATTTGTTACTCAGTCAGCCTAAGAGCACATTTTTGGGATGTGGGAGGAAACCGGAGCACCTGGAGAAAACCCACGCAACCACGGGGAGAACGCGCAAACTCCCGCAGACACAGGCCCAAATCCATGTGTCTGCACAGCAACAGCAATAGTCCCTGAGCTGTCATGGTGCCCATCAGATGGTCCAGTTTAAGCATACACTAACGACGTGAAGCACTAGGCCACTCCTGAAGCAACATCCAAGAGCAGCTCTCGCACGACCTGCCGAATGCATGCCCTTGTTGGTCAACAAGGTGGACCGAACATCCTGTGGAAACAAATAGGATATTTAAACAGTCCTACTATATCCTTCTATCTGCAGACCGCTCATGTGGCTGTCCAAGAGACCTTTCAACAACCCTAGCGTGCCTGCTCCTACCACCTTACTCGGTAGTGAATTCCACACCCCCACTACCCTTTGTGTGAAAATCTGCCCTCTAATATTTGTCTTATACATAGCCCCCCTCACCCTAAGGCCGTGACTCCTTTTCTAATGGTGGAAAAAACTTACCACCATTTACTCTATCTATACCCCTCATAATCTTATATACCTCTAATAGATCCCCTCTCATCTGACATCTTTCAAGGGAAAACAACCCCAGTGCGTTCAATCTTTCCTCGTAAGACAGCCTTTCCATACCAGGCAGCATCCTGGTAAATCTCCTCTGCACTCTCTCCAGGGCCTCCACATCCTTCCAGTAGTAAGGCGACCAGAACTGGACGCAGTACTCCAAGTGAGGCCTAACTAATGTTCTATACACTTGCAACATTAGACTCCTACTCTTGTATTCTATACCTCTTCCTATGAAGGCTAACATACCATACGCTTTCTTTATCACATTCTCCACCTGTACTGACACCTTTAGAGACTTGTGAACCTGCACCCCCAGGTCTCTCTGCGTCTCTATACTCCGGATAGTTTTACCTTTTATCCTATAACTCCCCGCTACATTTTTCCAGCCAAAATGCATCACCTCGCATTTATCCGGATTAAATTCCATTTGCCATCTATCTGCCCAATCTACCAGCCTATCTATGTCCTGTTGTATTGCCTGGCACTGCTCCTCAGTTCCTGCCAATCCAAGCATCTTAGTGTCATCAGCAAATTTGCTGATCACACCATCTACCCCCTCTTCCAAGTCATTTATATAAACCACAAATAGAAGAGGTCCTAGTACTGAGCCCTGTGGCACACCACTAGTGACACACCTCCAGTTGGAAAAAGAGCCTTCCACTACTACCCGCTGTCTCCTCCTCCCAAGCCAGTTCTCAACCCATCTACATACCTGGCCCTGTATCCCATGCACCTTCACCTTTTCTATCAGCCTACCATGAGGAACCTTGTCAAACGCCTTACTGAAATCCATGTAGACGACATCAACGGCTTGTCCTTCATCAACCGTTTTTGTCACCTCTTCAAAAAATTCCACTAGATTCGTAAGGCACGACCTCCCCTTAACGAAGCCATGCTGCGTATCCCTGATCAGATCGCAGCGCTCCAGATGCTCATACATCCTGTCCCTGAGGATCCTCTCCATTAGCTTACCTATAACTGAAGTCAAGCTCACCGGCCTATAGTTCCCTGGGTTATCCCTCTGACCCTTTTTAAACAACAGTACTACATTTGCTATCCTCCAATCCTCCAGGACCTCTCCTGTGTCCAAAGAAGAGACAAAGATTTGCGTCAGAGGATCAGCAATGTCATGTCTCACCTCCCTTAGCAGTCTGGGGTAAATGCCATCAGGCCCCGGAGCTTTATAAGGCTTTATGCTGCCTAAAAGCCCCAACACCTCTTCCCTCGTAATGATTATTTCCTTTAACGGGTCCTCAAATTCCTCAAAGCCGACACCAGACATCAGGCCCCTCTCCTGCGTGAATACCGACGCAAAGTATTCATTCAAGATCTCCCCCATTCCCTCAGGCTCTAAGCATAGTTCCCCTCCTCTGTCCCTAAGAGGTCCAATCTTCCCTCTAACCATCCTTTTGATCCTTACATAGGAGTAAAATGCCTTAGGATTTTCCTTAATCCTACCTGCCAAAGCCATCTCGTGGCCCCTTTTTGCCTTTCTGACGCCCCTTTTAAGATCCCGTCTACACTCTCTATATTCTTCCAGCGCTGTCTCTGTCCCCAGTTGCCTAGATCTAACGTACGCCTCCCACTTCTTCCTGACCAAGTCCTCAATATCCCTAGTAACCCACGGTTCTCTAATCCTACCTTTCCCATCCTTCCTCCTTACCGGCACGTCTTTCCTGCAAAGATTTTAGTTTTCCCTTGAAAGACTCCCACATGTACTGCATCGACCTACCCTCGAACAGCTTATCCCAGTCGGTATTCTTAAGATCCTGCCTAATCCAGCTGTTTCTAGCCCTCCCCCAGTTTAACACCCTCCCTTTAGGGCAGGCTTCATCTTTGTCACTTCCTCAAAAAAACTCAATCAAGTTCATGAGACACAATCTCTCCTTCACAAAACCATATCGACTCTCACTAATACATCCACTTATTTCCAAGCGTGAATAAATCTTGTCTCGAAGAATCTTTTTTTCCCTACCACTGATGTAAGGCTCACCGGCCTGTAATTACCTGGATTATTTTTGCTACCCCTCTTAAACAAAGGAACAACATTGGCTATTCTCCAATCCTCTAGGACAAGAGAGATGAAAAACTGGCACGAACCCAGAATTACACGTATGAGGGTAAGATCATCCCCTTCTCCCTGCCTGAAATTGTAAGAATCGAACCCGCAATTTTTTCCAATCCATATCTGAAACTATTCTGCCATTTGTACTTCATTCTCAGCTGTACATAGCTCCATATTTTCTGCAAATGAACTGGTTTTCCCAATATCTTTGTTTTAATTCTTTCATGGGAATATTAGCATCGTTGGCTGAGCTAGCATTTATTGCCCATCCTTAATTTCTTTTGAACTGAGTGGCTTGCTGGGGTTGAGGGAGCAGAAGGTTAATCCTATGGATCAAATGGATATCGAAACAGTGACATGAATTGGGAGAAATCGAGGGAAAGCTGTGGCAGAATCTTGTGCTTTCCCCATGGTGGGTTTTGTGACGGGAGAATTTAATTAGGCAAGAATATAGCAAGTGAGGCCCCACAGCCTTCCTGCTACGACCAAGGTTATGTAATTAATGAATTAACTCAGCAGTGAGTGGCAGTATAACCATGAAAGTTTGCTGTCTTCGCTTTAGGTTCCTGGAAATAATTTCCAAACTAAAAAGAAAAGCCACACCATTCATATGGCTGCAAACAGTCTTTCGAATCCACACAAGTGGCAGAGTAAGAGGAAATAAACAAAACAGAGTATATAGTGAGTGGTTCCTTAATTGTAGTTGATAGTGTGACTCAATCTTTGAGTATTTAGCTTCGCCGTTCTCCTGGATGTAGTTATACAGAGCGGTATCCATGTTTTAAAAGTTCTTGACTCACAGATAGAGACAGAAAAGGCACACAGTTCCCACAGCCTATTTCAGTACAGCATTGTCCTCTGGCTGATGGCTGAGTTGTATTATTGCTGGACTATTAATCCTGAAACTGAAATGTTCTCAGAACTCGTGTTTGAATCCTGCCACAGCAGATGATGAAATTTGAATTCAATTAAAAAAAAATCTGGAATTAAGAATCCACTGATGTTCATGAACCAACTGTTGTTTTTCAGGAAAAAAACCATCTGGTTCACTTATGTATCTTATGTACCAGGAATTCTGCAGTCCTTACTTGGTTTGACCTACATGTGACTCCAGAGCCACAGTAATGTGGTCGACTCTCAACTGCTCTCCAAGGGCAACTAGGGATGGACAATTAATGCTGGCCCAGCCAGTGACACCACATCCGACAGATGTATTAAAAAATAACTTCTTTCCCTCTCCTGCTTGACAGGAGTTCTCTTGAAATACCTTGTTGTTTATATGTTCCAGAGGGCTTGGCTAGTTTATGCCTTGTGCAGCTATTAGTTCAGAACAGGTAACCTAATTTTTATGTCTCATTTCAGAAACATTTACAAAGTCTTGGTGTGGTGTGAGTAGTCAGGAGATTGGGATTTCACGCTCTCCAAGGGATTGATTGTCTGTCTTCATTCCAACTTGGTGGAATGTGAAACTGCATGTTGTAGCAGCTTGGTCTGTCTGGGTTGTTTCTGCATAAGGTTTCAGTTTAAAATCCAGCCAGTGAAAAAATGTGTATAAAAGAGCAACTTTTTTAAAAGATAGGATGTGAGCCTCACTGGCCAACATTAACTGCCTTTCCTGAATATAATACTGACTTGTTAGACCATTTCACAGGGAATTAAAAACCAACCACATTGCTAATGGAGCTGGAGCCACAAACAGGCTGGAAGAGGTAAGGACATTCTTCTCTAAGGGACATTACGTGGGTTTCTACAATGATCAGTGGTGATGATTCACAATAATCCAGAGTGGGACAGTGAGGAGCACTGCTGCTTCACAGGGCCAGGGACCCTGGTTCAATTCTGCCCTGACAATCTGTGTGGAGTTTGCACATTCTCTCCATGGTCTAAAGACATGCAGGTTTGGGCTGATTGGCCATGCTAAAGTTCCCCTTAATGTCATGGTACTTAGCAGAGTAAATATGTGGGGTTATGGAGATAGGGTCTGGCTAGGACTGCTCTCGGTGCAGTCTTGATGGGCCGAATTATTCTAATCTTTTTAATACAGTTTCTATGAAACCAGCTGATTTAAAATTTTCGGTTACTATGGTGTGATTTGAACCCATGGCTGAACTTAGGAGTTCAGGACCCTAAGGACAGAGCAAATGGAAGTCACAAGCCTGCATTTGCAGGTGGAAAGACTGCCTTCTAATTCACTCTCTCTGAGTTTGCTATCCAATTAGAGTGGCCGCAGGACCAATCAGAAGGCCAGCACCTCTGGGGTCTCAACAGCCTCACCACGCCTATTGGGCACTGTTGAGACAAAACAGGAACCATGAGGGTATCTCAACTAACTGTGATTTGATTTGATTCGATTTATCATTATCACTTGTATTAACACACAGTGAAAAGTATTGTTTCTTGCACACAATACAGTAAAAAAAATTGTTCACAGAGAAGGAAACAAGAGAGTGCAAATTGTAGTGTTACAGCCATAGCTAGGGTGTAGAGAAAGATGTAAGGTAAGTCCATTCAAAAATCTGACAGCAGCAGGGAAGAAGCTGTTCTTAGTCGGTTGGCACGTGACCTCAGACTTTTGTATCTTTTTTCCAAAAGAAGAGGGTGGAAGAGAGAACGTTGAGTGTGAGTGAGGTCCTTAATTATGCTGGGTGCTTTGCCGAGGCAGCAGGAAGTGTAGAAGGGTCAATGGATGGAAGGCTGTACATCAGTGATCAAATAATTGAATCTACACTGTCTTGGCCAGTAGGTTATAGAATCATAGAATCCTACAGTGCAGTCAAATAGATGTGCAGGTTAGGTGAATTGGCCATGCTAAATTCTCCCTCTGTGTGCTGAACAGGTGCAAGACTGTGGTAACTAGAAAAATTTCATAGTAACATCATTGCAGTATTAATGTAAGCCTACTTGCAATTAATAAATAAATAAATAAACTTAATTAATTAATAAATTAATTAAACCTGATTAATTCATAAATAAATAAATAAATTAGCAGAACTAGGGTGCACAGCCTCAAAATAAGAAGGGAGGCAGTTTAGATCAGAGTTGAGGAGAAACTTCTTCACTCAAAGGATGATGAGTCTCTGGAATTCTCTGCCCACTGAAGTGGTGAAGGCTACCTCGCTGAATATATTTCAGTCACGGGTAGATAGGTTTCTGATAGACAAGGGAATCAAGGCTTATGGGGAGAAAGCGGGAAAGTGGAACTGATCCACTTCAGATCAGCCATGATCTTATTGAATGGCAGGGCAGGCTTGAGGGCCTACTCCTGTTCCTATTTCTTATGTTCTTAAACCTTTAACTTTTAGGCCATTTGGCCCATCGAGTCTGCACCAGCTCTCCGAAAGAGTACCTTGACCAGGCCCACCCCCACCATCCCCTTAACCATGCATATTTACCATGATTAATCCATCTAACCTAGACATCCCAGGACACTAAGGCATAATTTGTCATGGCCAATCCACCTTACCTGCAGATCTTTGGACTGTGGGAGGAAGCCAGAATACCCGGAGGAAACCCACTCAGACATGGTGAGAACACGCAAACTCCACACAGATGTCCCAAGGCCAGAATTGAATCCGGATACCTGGCAGTGTGAAGCAGCAGTGCTAGCCATTGTGCTACAATTCGGGTGAAGGGGGAATCCAGCAATCTGTGCTGGATTGCTCTTAGCTACAGGTGTAGCTTTTCATGAATTCAGCATCCAAGAGCCATCTGGCCTTCCACAGGGAAACTGCCTCCATTGAGTTGTCAGCGGAGAGGGAGTGTGGGGAAGAGGGGTTGGGGGGGGGAGGGTGGGCCTCGCTGCTTCAGTCAAATGCTGATGAGGCCACAAAATCCCCTCCAAGTAGGGGCCATAACAAGCGAAATTGGCTGCCTCCATCTTGGAGTGACCGTCCTTTCATCTTCCCAGCTTAGCCCTGAGAATGTTATCTGGTGGCTTCGGAGATATCCCGAAGCAATTTGTCCACTTTTTGCGCCCCCTCCCAAACCCCCACCTGCCCCCCACCCTCCACACAACTTTCAAGCTCACCACAGGGTTGGGAAAATCTATCCGCTTTCCCCCTGCCTCCCCCAGTTCATTAATTCAAGTCTCTGGATTACTCATGGGGTGACATTTCAATGCATCGTTTGAAATAGAAAATGTTTGTCATTAATTTCATGCAGCAAGTAATTAAAAGCAAATTTTGTGGCATTCAGGAACTTATAAATGGTCAATAAAGGGCCTCAATGTAACTGGATATTAGTATGCTAGACATGTTTAGGTGAATGAAGTGCACGAATGGGTCCCAGGAGGGAACAAGTAGTTTCACAGTGTCAGGCAAACAGTAAAGTCTTTGAGATGTATTTGGCCAAGAATTTGTGTTGTGTATCCTGAGTCTGCTCTTGAGAGACAGAAAGAAAAAAGAGAGAGAGAAATGTAATTGTATTTGGAAAGTGGCTTATGACATCGTTCAGAAATGTTCCAAAGTGCTACATCCATGAGGAACTGCTTTCAATTAAACTGACTGCTGCTGTGTAGGTGCAAGTTCTGCACTCAAACCCTGCACATCAAGTTCACATAAAGAGCAATCGGATGAATAACCAGCTTGTTTGTGTTTGGTGAGTGGCTGAGGGAGAAATGCTAGCCAGAACACCAGAAGGACTCTCTGTTCTTTAAATGGTATCAAGGGATCTTTAACATGCAGTCGACCCCGAGGAACAGACTGACAAGACTTCACAGTTTACCTGAAATATTGCAATGCCAACAATTCAGATCCGATGCAAGACTGAGACTGTAACTCGAGCCTGATTTAAGCGTGGAAACATCACCAATCAAGCTAAACTGTTTTTTGGTGAATGATAGAATCCACACAATCCATGCAGTGCAGAAGGAGGGCATTCGGCCCATCGAGTCTGCACCGACGACAATCTCACCCAGGCCATCCCTATAAACCCACTTATTTACCCCTTGAAACAAAGGGACAATTTACTATGGTCATTTAACCTAACCTGCACATCTTTGGAGTGTGGGAGGAAATTGGAGCATCTGGAGGAAACCCACGCAGACACAGGGGGAATGTGCAAACTCCACACAGACAGTGACCCAAGCCGGGAATCGAACCCAGGTCCCTCGCACTGTGAGGCAGCAGTGCTAACCACTGTTCCACCATGCTGCCCAAAATTAGTTTAAAATTTGTTGAGGTAATGATTATCTAATCGCAGGTTTCTGGTGTGATAACCAGCTTTGCAACAAGTCTGCCTGCAAGGGTAGGATGGTTAGAGGAAATGCTGTGATGTTTGCTGCAACATTGTACACCTGGGGCCTTAGGATTAGGCCCAAAAATTGGAACTACTATCTTAACTAAATTTAATCAAATGTGAGGGCCCCTTTGTGCAGGCCCTTCACACCCACTTTCACTGAAGTTGTGCACTACACTGGCTCACACAAGAAAAGTAGATTCTTGAATTTATCAGGGATTATAGAAGATGAGTGGACAGATTATCAGACACGGCACCAGGGGATCTTGACCGGATGAACAGAATTGCCTGAAGATGGATTGGGGAAGGGATCCACCTCACTCTTCTGCCTTCGTCCTGTCTCCTGCAGCTGTATCATAGATTATTGGAATCCTTACAGTGCAGAAAGAGGCCATTCAGCCCATCAGAACTGCACTGACAACAATCCCACTCAGCCCTAACCCCATACCTGTATCCCCAAGAATTTCTATGCTAATTCCCTGATTATGGACAAGTTAGCATGACCAATCAACCTAACCCGCACATCCTTGGACTGTGGGAGGAAACCCATGGGGAGAACATGCATACTCCATATAGTCATCCAAGGCTGGAATCGGACCCCAATCACTGGTACTGTGAGGCAGCAGTGCTAATCACTGTACCAACATGCCGCCCATGTTTGTGCTACTCTGTTGAGTGTCATGCTTTCCTCCCATTCCTCCTGTAGGCCAAGGGCGTCAATGAGCAAGATGCTGAGGACCAACCACTCCTGTTCTCCTGGTGACTGCTATAAGATTTCCATCCAGATACAGTGGCACAGTATACACCATATTTAGTGGGTGACACCATGTCCCAAGAATGAATTTAAAAAAAACAATGTGTTGCCTAATGTAACTTTGCAACAATGCAAAACATTTCATTTATGTGTGATGTGGCCTAACTTTGAAAAGTGATCAGCCTGCTCAAGAAAATGCTGTCCGAGTGAATTCATCAGACAACTTATCACAAAATGATATCACCCATTGGTTTGAGAACATTAGGCAACTATATGTCAAGAGCTTAAATGGAGTGAGACCAGATATCTTCTTACTTTAACCTACACACGCGTTATATTCCAGAAGACAAGTTGCCGAAGGATAGACAATCATTGCAGTTTTTATATATTTTTACAGAGTTACACATTACATACACACACCTCTTGACGCAACAAACGCAGTTTCAGTCTGTGACTACTTATGGGGCTTCAAGTGAATTGTTTGTGAATGCCCACTCCCTGCATCTAATTACACATAAATATACAGTTATATATAAATGTAAAATAGCAAGGAGCACCACTGATCACATAAAGAGCAAGAAGACAATGCATGTGCACACAACTCAGAAAATACCACACAAAGTAGTTTGACCAGGATGGAGATGCATGCAGATACCTGCATCTTGGGACTGATTCCTTGACTGATACAATATTAATATGCCAACTAGCCATTTCTTAAAATAATTTTACTGCAAATATTAACTGAATCTGTTAACTGTGAAAACGATTTGAAGTACAGTAGCATTGGTGACATGGTAAGCATGCACTTTTACTCATAACACAGCCTCTCACCTACTTTTATTCTAAACAAAACCACTGCTAAAAAATAGGAACACACGTCCTTAGGATCAAGAGTATCATTAATCCATCTCTGCTAAAGCAGAAAACAACCTAATCTCTTTCGATAAACTAATCGGAGTACATTACAATGGATATCAGAATTCTACTGATAGGCACAAACTGCTTTAGTGTAATTCCTATGGTGCATTTACAATCCTTTGATAAACCTTGTAATCCAGTACCACTTGAATCTTATTATTGGCAAAAAAAATAAACTTATTGATTCAATAACTAGGATTGGTTGCCAAGCAAGGGAATTCTGCCTAATGATAAAACACGATCCTTCTGTTTCCACAGATAAATGAAATGTAATTTTCATTGATACCAGCTCATAACTTTTCACACTAAAGCTGCTTTATCTGTGATTCCCAATACATTCGACATTGAGAGCATCTCATAATTACATTTATTTGAAATCTTAGAGTATCAGAGTTTCTGAAAATGTCAGGAATTTAACTTATCGATGGGAAAATAAATGTAATCACAATATTTATTCATAAATTCCATTTTGTTCTCTGGTTTCACAGTTTTTCGAAAACTCAATGAGATAAGAGGAAAAATGTTGCCATTATGTTAGGACCCTATGATAAGCATTTCCCCAAAGTAGTCCGTAAGTTAAGAATGGTTGTGTTTGCATGTAGCCTCCTTTTTAACTTGTGAGTGGTTCAATTTAAAAATAATAAGCAGCTAAGCTTTAGTCTTGAACTAGATACAGGTCAGTTTATTATAAAACACTGTAATAAATTACTTAAGTAAAGGTTACTAATTAAATGCATGTAGGTATTAAATGAAATGAGTAAAAGATGCATATTAGGGCAAAATTAAATCCAGTCCTTTCAGATATGATTGAAGGCTGAAAGCATGCAACTGGTTATCAAATGATGGAGTAGACTCGAAGGGTCCTGGTCTATTTCTGCTGCTAATGGAAAGATTTATGATCATGTGGAGCTGTGGTGATGTCTATGGAGTAATAATTGGAGGTGGATTCAGCAGATATTGGGAGATAGAGAAGGTTTCTTATTCCTCACTAATTCTGCGATTAAATGGAAAGATTTATGATCGTGTGGAGCTGTGGTGATGTCTATGGAGTAATAATTGGAGGTGGATTCAGCAGATATTGGGAGATAGAGAAGGTTTCTTATTCCTCACTAATTCTGCGATTACAACTCTGAAAGGTTATTAGATTCCTCACCAGCAGAAGAACAGTCTTCTTTCGTCTCCCTTAGGCCAAGAGCAGCCTCTGATCTCAGAGTTCTTCCTCAGGGCTTGCACAAAACGGTCATGCTTATACTTTATACAATTCCAACATGGCATGCTTCCATATTAGTTATTGGGTTGATAAGTTAGGGGCATAGTCCCATCCATTGCCTTTTACCATTCTAACTGGAATAATGTGATTCCATAGGATAAATGATAAGTTAAAAGGGTGGCACGGTGGCACAGTGGTTAGCTCTGCTGTCTCACAGCACCAGGAACCTGGGTTCAATTCTGGCCCCGGGAGTTTGCTGTGTCTGTGTGGGTTTCCTCCAGATGCTCCGGTTTCCTCTTACGCTCCAAAGATGTGCAGGTTAAGTTGATTGACCATGGTAAATTGATCCTTAGTGTTAGGGCGATTAGTGGAGTAAATATATGGGGTTAAGGGAATAGGACCTGGGTGGGATTGTGTTTTGTGCTGAATTGATGGTTTGAATGGCCTCCTTCTGCATTGGAGGGATTCTATGGTTCTAGGTGCCTCTGCCTTTAGTTACTTAACCCTAAGTTCTTTATTCCCTCCCTCAGCCTCTCCACCTTTAGTGATTCCACAAAAATTGATCAAGCATTTAGTCACCTGTCCTAGTACAGTGGAACCCCGATTTTATGCACCCCAATTTAGCACAAAATTGGATTTGACGTGATATGATGGATGGACCCTTTATTTGCTCTTTCTGGTTTAGTGATTTAGCACGACTCCAATTTAGTGCAACCCCAATAACATTTTATGGACCCCAACCATCACATTACAACAGGGTTGCACTGTATTTGCTTACATAGCTCATTGCTGGATTTCATTTGATAATCATTCCCATGAAACACCTTGGATTTTTACGACATTAAAGATTTCATACGAATATATTTCGTTTTTTATTGTTTTTTTATGTTCAGGAAACAATGTGTAAAATGGCTTATCTTTATTGATTTACACTTTAGGAATAAAATGAGATTTAATTTGTTATTGTCACATATATTGGTATATAGAGATAAGAATTGTTTCTTGCATGCTATACAAACAAAGTATACTGTTAATAGAGAGGGAAAGGAGAGAGTGCAGAATGTAATGTTACAATCATAGTTAGGGTGCAGAGAAAGATCAATTTAGTGCAAGGTAGATCCATTCAAAAGCAGCAGGGAAGAAGCTGTTCCTGAGTCGGTTGGTACATGACCTCAGATTTTTGTCTCTTTTGTGTGAACCATTGTGTCACTGTCTGTATTTACCCTGATACGCAATAGTTAGCTAAACTCTGGTTCTAATTGTACACAAATCAATTAAAAACTGTATTGCAAATGCCTTGTACGCTAGATAGAAAACATGATGGGCCTGATTATATTATAAAGTTGTGCCATTTGCAGGCACAGAAACTTGGTAAAGTCAGGTATGAGGTGAATAACGCGATCCATGCCCACCTCCGCCCCCCTTCCCACTTTACCAAGGACCAAAAATGGCCGCAATCGTGACCCTGCCCAAAACAGGTACAACGATTTAATGGGCTTCAAGCCCAAACTTACCGGCACTTGCCCCTTTACCACCACGTTTGCCCATCCAGAATCGGCATGAAACAGATATGGTCCGCAAAGATCTAATTCGGGAACTCCAGCTTCTGAAGAGAAAAGTTCAGAGCTTCTGGCAGCTCTCTGATTCAGATTGGTGGGTGGGAAGGTGGGGGGAGGAGAGAGAGAGAGAGAGAGTGAGGGGGGGAGTCAGATAGCTCTTTGATGAGGGGGAGCAAGCTGGATCAGATGGCTCTCTGATGGGGGGAGAAAAGCGGGTCAGATGGCTCTCTGGTGGGAGGAGGGAGGCGAGTCAGATGGTTCTCTGGTAGGGGGAATAGGAGAGTGGGGGAGGTGAGGAGGCAAGGAGGCAGGAATGGGGGCGGGGGGAGGCAGGAAGGTCTGCTGCCACTCCACATATCATTGGTTGGGGGAAGGAGGGGGCCCACGATCAGTCTGGGTGGTGGGGGAATAAGGAAGTCATTTATGTTGTGGGAGTGGGGAATGTCTGTGGGGCTAGGTGGGGGGGGGGGGGGGGGTGCGGGATGCATTATCCAGCCTGGGAGCAATGTGCCAGGGGAATGTTTGTCTATTTTTTTTCTGCGCATGTGCAATTGGTGGTGCCGACCGGAGCTGTAGGATTTTGGGTGCGTAAGCCCCACCCACAGACTTCTGCAGTGCAATTCAGAACGCTGATATTTTTTCAGGCAGAGTATGCATGGGGGTGCCTGAAAATGGATCTAAAAGTAAGATCTGAAACTTTCCCTGTTCAAGTCCGCTGAGCACTTAGAATCAAAATAGTAAAGTAGGGCCTGCTGTGTCACTGTCGCTATCTGATGAATTAACAATAACCAGTAGTCAGGTGGTAGATTATAGAAGATTTTCTAACATATTCATGGTTTTAAAATGCAGTACAGTCACAGAAGGACAGTTCACGGATGAAATGAAGGAAAGACTGAGGTATCACACAGTGAAAACACAAATAAAACACCAGGTAAAATATTAAATAACAACAGGAAAGGAAAAGCAATGTTCACAGCACGATGGAAAAGCAAACTGAAAATAAACAGCATGAATTGGAAATACTCACAATATCCCCAGTAACAAAGCTAAGCACAGATTTTTACACTGAATCTAATTTTTTTTAATTTTTACAAATCACTGCTTCCTCTCTTCATTACTGCCCCTCTCTACCCATCACAGCTCTCTCTCACCATAACTGTCCCCACTCTCTCTATCACTGTCCCCACTCTCTCCATCACTGCCTCCTCTCCCCTTCACTATTCCCACTCTCCCCATCACTGCCCCCTCTCCCCATCACTGCCCCCTCCCCCCATCACTGCATCCTCTCCCCAGCACTGCTCCCTCTCCCCAGCACTGCCTTCCTATCCCCATCATTGCCCCCTTTCTCCATCACTGCCCCCTCTCTCCATCACTACCCCACCTCCCTATCACTGCCTCTTCTTTCTCCATCCCTCCCCCTCTCTCTGTATCACTAGCCACTCTCTCTATCACTGCCTCTTGCCTCCATCACTGTCCCCTCTCCCCATCACTGCCCCATTCTCTCCATCACTTCCCCCTCTCCACATTACTGCCCTCTCTCTTGCCATTATTGTCCCCTCTCTTCATCACTGCCACCTCTCTCTCTAACATTGCCCCTTCTCTTCCCATTACTCTGCTCCCTTTCCATTACTCTCCCCTCTCTCCATCACTATTCCCTCTCACCATCACTGTCCCTTTTCCAATTCTCTACCCATCACTAACCCCAGTCCCGATCACTTTTTAATCAGTGCATATTGGTCCTTCTCTTAAAAAAAACCTGTGTCCCATCCCATTACTGACCTTCCCTCCAGATTCCTGCCCAATCACAGGCACCCCCTCCACCCTATCACTGCCTCGCTTCTACAATCAATGCCTCTCCACCACGCATTCAAGCCTCATAATTACTGGCCTCCTAAACATTATCTCTTCCCTTCCATTTCAGTGCCTCACACCTCTCATTCACTTTCCCCTACTAACCCACTGCACTCCCCACTCACAATCATTGTCTCCAATGCTCCCTACTCTCTCCCTCCCTTGAATTATTTTTATTTTTATTATTTTTACAAGACCTATTTATACATCACAGTCAGAGGAGCGGCAACTTAGAATTGAAGTTCTTATTTTCGCCAGTTACCCAGCTGTGTCTGATATAAATGAGGTTTGAAGTCCAGTAGTGGGTGAGCCCTGGGCCTGTCAGCTCATGCTTAGGCAATGTTTACAGCCATTTGTCCAGTGGTTCAGTCATTAGTTTGAACTGAGTGAAGACTGCAATATTTCTGAAGAACAGAAGATAATGGAAACAACAGGGTTTGAAGTTTCACATCAACATTTCATTTAATGCAATCACTAAAATTCTCAAAGAAAAATAGTGTCACTGTACTAAATATACATAAGAACCACAATTTATAATGTCACAATGGTTTAGCACTGCTGTCTCACAGCACCAGGGACCCATGTTTGATTCCCAGCTTGGGTCACTGTGTGCATGGAATTTGAGTGTTCTCACTCTGTCTGCAGAGGTTTCCTCCCACTGTCTGAAAGATGTGCTGGTTAGGTGCATTGACCATGCTAAATTCTCCCTCAGTGTACCCGAACAGGCACCAGAGTGTGGCGATTAGGGGATTTTCACAGTAACTTAATTGCGGTGTTAAAGTAAGTCTACTTGTAACACTAATAAATAAACTTCAACTAGGATATTCTGTCTGCCTTTCAGTGAACACTGTCCCTATTTTTTTAAAATTCACTCATGGGGCATGTGCATCACTGACTGGCCAGCATTTATTAGTCACCCTTCAAGGGCAGTTGAGAGTCAACTACATTGCTCTGGAGTCATATGTAGGCCAGACCAGGTAAGGACAGAGGATTTCCTTTCCTAAAGAACATGAGTGAACCAGATGGATTTTTCCAACAATTGGCAATGGTTTCACAGTCATCAGTAGATTCTTAATTCCAGATATTTTTTATTATTGAATTCAAATTCCACCATTTGCTGAGGCAGGATTTGAACTCAAGTTCCCAGAACATTGGCTGAGTTTCTGGATTAATAGTTTAGTGATAATCCCACTAGGCCATCGCCTCCCCTAAATATTAAAAACATTGTCTGCCCTGAAAGCATTTTAATGGTTTCAATTCTTGTAAGTATCTTATTATGCCTTGAACCTGCACAGCCAGACCTCAGTTACAGATATGGATGGGATCAATTGCAAATGGAGCTAGAGCAAGGGATGAGCTTGCACATCCTGGCTTGGAGATTCCCGAATTTAATTCAAATATTCAGACTTATGCTCCAACCCAGGCAGGAATTACCTCTTAGTGGGCAGGATCAGGGAGTTGGGCAGCAAGAGCCCACTGCCGGATCACGGGGAAACCTCGATCCCAGTTATGCCACACTGTATTGAACTCACCACCACTACCCCACCTACTGGCCTGGAGGAATCAAAGCTGCTGCTGCTTTGTTCCATTGCTAAATCAGAAAGTATATTTTCACAAAAAAACTCGGCAAATGTATAAAAGGCCATTTATACAACAGGCCCAGTTTGCAGAAAATACAAAATTACCCAAGTTATGTAAGATGGAGAAGAATGTCTCACAGTCTGTTTCATTGACTAATCAAAAACAGCCTTAAAAGCCTTAGGTTGAACAAACATACTTTCTGTGATAAATGTGAAGAGGGAGAAATGCCAGTTAAATCTTTTGTAACCTGATGATATTACATACAAACAGCAAGATGATTCATTTCACCATTATTTATGAGGCTGTGTCTTGTATTTGTGAATAAACTTATAGGGATTGCGTTAATATAATTCCATCGACATAGTTCTCCTTCAAAACAGAATTACTGTTTTGTGGCCTTTGGAATTAGACATATTATTGCTGTTGCAATTTCCTTCCAATCTCAGTTCGTGTGAAACAAATGTTCGTTGTTTCCTTCTTCTCTGTCAGGATGTTTTGCTTCTAATTGGCATAAGGATCCAAGTTCAGAGGTGATTCAGTTGGGCTGTACATCCAGCAGCTTTTTGAAGATTGTCGTAAGGTATCCCTTAGGCTATAAAATTACATCCCTAAACATTTGTGAGTATCGCTGCTCTTTTGAGATAGCTCTTAAAGCCCATTTATTGAGTCATAGAGGTTTACACCATGGAAACAGGTCCTTCAGCCCAACTAATCCATGCTGCCCTTTTTTTTAACCACTAAACTTGTCCTAATTGCCCACGTTTGGCCCATATCCTGCGATACCCATCGTACCCATATCTAAATGATTTTTAAAAGGCAAAATTGTACCCACCTCTGCTATTACCTCTGGCAGCTTGTTCCAGACACTCACCACCCTCTGTGTGAAAAAATTGCCCTTCTGGACCTTTTTGTATCTTTCCTCTTACCTTAAACCTATGCCTTCTAGTTGTAGTCTCCTCTACCTTTGGGAAAAGGTTTTGATGATCTAGCTGATCTACACCCCTCATTATTTTGTAGACTTCTATAAGATCATCCCTCAGCCTTTTACGCTCCAGGGAAAACAGTCCCAATCTATCCAGCCTTTCCTTATGACTCAAACCATCAAGTCCCGGTAGTATCTGAGTAAATCTTTTCTGCATTCTTTCTAGTTTAATAATAAATTCCACTCAGAACAACCCTTCCCCACTCCCCCACTCACTTTTTTGACTAACATTTTGGTTATCTGCCCTACTATTCATAATGTGTCAAATGATAATAACTCTTCCATGGAGAGCCTTGGGATATTTTGCTACATTACTAGTATTGTCTGAACGTAAGTTGTTGTTGTGACAGTTGGCTGAATATTGTAGTGATTTGCATATTATTATCATGTGAAATTGGGGATGGCATCAGCAAGACAGGAGGGAAACAAAACTCTTAAATTTGCTGCTTAGTTTGTCTGTAATGGACAGCTGCCCTTCTCAGAGGAAGGAGGTCGAAGTTCATTTGCATATTGAAAGATGGCATATGAAAAAGCGAGTGCTATTTTTGCCAAGCATTGGATTTTATGGGGTGCCAATAAGTCCGTTGTTAAATTGCGACTGGAAATCCAGACTGGAATTTTCCGACTGTTCATGCCAGTGGGATCTTCCCGTCCCATTAATGGTGCACCCCTGCCGTGGGTTTCCTGCCGCATGGGGTGCAGTCGCTGGGAAATCTCATGCCACCTCCCAGTGTAAGAAACATGCCACGGGTAGGTCAGAAAATAACCCATCACCCCGATTGCCCCACAGTCCCACAGAGTGAAAGCTACTAGTCTACGTGCCTTTCCCCGCCACAGTAAAACAGCAGTGGAGACAGAATGAGATCCTTAACTTACCATTAATTGGCCATCTTATGGCTTCAATAGACCCAAGAATAGGTGGGCTGCCACTTTCCCTGCCCACCATAATCTGGGAGATAGGAGGCAGGATGGCAACTTGTTTTATTTTATATACCCCCCCAAACTTCAAATCAACCAGTTGGGTGAGTGGGTGACCTGACATAATCCCTCCTCTTCAAGCCACTGCCCCAGTAGGTGCCCCACTCAGCCCCTCCACTCAGTAGCGCCTCCCCACTCAATCTCTCCATTTAGCCCCAGCCCCACTCAGCCCCCATTTAGCCCCATCCCCACTCAGCCCCCATTTAGCCCCATCCCCACTCAGCCCCCATTTAGCCTCAGCCCCATTCAGACCCATTATTTAGTCCATCTCTCCACTCAGATCTCCTCTTAGGATTTGCTTCTTGGCAATGCCAATGATACACTTTCTCCTCTTATCATGGTACTGAACCCCAGGCCTGGTGCTTTGGACTCTGAGGGTGGTTAAGTAGGTAGGTCCAGTGGATGTTTGTCCCTCACATTAAGTAGGTAGGTCCAGTGGATGTTTGCCCCACAGTCACATTGCAGAGGCAGGATCCCCCAATGGTTCTGAGGTTGATTAGTCTCAGGCTGGGGCAACAGGTTGATCACAGCTCAGAATCCTAGAATGAGGGTGTCCCATTGCTGGACTGCCCATTCCAGCACTGACAAATCTAAGGTCACTGCTGGCACGGTGATTTCAGGCAGTTCAGTGATTCACATCTTCATTCCTGCCTGGTCACTTTATTTTCCATACCCCTGGACAGCTGGAAAGTTTTCAAAGTACAACAGCACTCCATTATGCAGCAGCAATTACCATTCTTTCTGTTAGAAGTTGCAGGTGTAAGCAGACCCCTTTGAAGTCCCCAGACAGAGGGAGGTCAATTTCACTGGGGGCAGTTGTTCCCCTCTCCTAATGCAATCAGACATTTTATATTTTAAGTCTCTGAGCCATCTCAGAAAGTTGAAACTTTTGAAATTGTCTCTATTGCATTAGAAACATTTGATCTTTTTAAATTTCATAGTACATAGACTTTCATTCACAGTTTAATTGATTTCTACTCAGTCTCCAATCAGTTGTGTTTATTGACATTTCCTTCATGCTCGAATGCATCTCAAGTACCCCCATTTTTTGGAACCGCGCTGTCCATAAAGACTCCTGGCCAGGTTGACAGCTGTGGTTTTTCATAGGGAATAAGTGATTTCACTTCCTCCTTTTCAGAAGAGTTCAGAGGAAATGTGTGAGCAAATGTAGACTTCTCTGAAAGGAACGCATTACTCACAATGATAGGATCCAGCCTTCCCACAAAAGGCTCAGAATGTGTTCCCTGGATCCAACTCTCAACTCAAACAGGATGATGTAACTTCATAGACGTTTATGCTCCAACACTGTGACACCCGATAAAGTTGATAAGCCAGTTTTATGAGGAGGATCATATTGGTCTTAGCAAGAAATCTTGAATCAAAACATCTTTAACCTACTGGGGGAATTTAAAATAAGAACGGGTGCAGGTCTCCCGCTTCAGACATCATGGCCTGGGAAAGATAAATGAGCTCAAACAGAGACTACTTGAGCTTTGCTCCTACCATAAGCTTTGTATAACTACCAACTATTAACATTGTCGCAGGGCTGGGGGGTTATTATTGACCAGAAACTGAACTGGACTCTACATATAAATACCATGGCTACAAGAGGAGTTTAGAGGCTGGGAATTCTGCAGAATGTAAATTACATCCTGATTCCCCAAAGCCTGTCCATCATCTACAAGGTACAGGTCAAAAGTGTGATGGAAAACCCTTCATTTGCTTCAATGAGTGTAGTTGCAGCAACACTCAAGAAGCTGGATACCATCAAGGACAAAGCAATCTGCTTGATTGGCAACTCAGCCACAACATTCATTTACTCCATCACCGATGTAAGTGTGTCCCAACTACAAGATACACTACAGGAACTCACCCAGCTTCCTCAGATAGCAGGGTATTAAATCCAAATAATCTCCCTAACTATATTTTATTATCTTATACAAAATCAGTCAGCTATTCAAATAACCTAGTTGATTTCTCAAACACACTTGCCTTTAGAAATCCACTCTTGTTGGTCTTTGCAATTTTCCCAGAACAACATAAAAAAGGAGCAGGCTGAAGACATACAATCTTTCAAGTCTACATAGTCATTCAATAAGATGTGATAAGTTTTGAGATGTGATATCAGCTCCTCCTGCTTCCATTTCTTTTGTTCAAACATGGGTGAATACATAACATCTATAATTTGAGACCCAGTTCACGTACAGCTGGCGTGTCTAATCATGCAATGTTGGAGGAATTGAACAGTCCTCGAGAATGTATAGAACTTCAACAAAAAACAGCTTTATTCAACATGCATGAGGGAGAGCAGTACTCAGAGCTATAATTCCAGTTTGCTTCTGAGCTACTTTGCTAAACATAGGTCCTTATATATTCTTATACTTTTTCGCGCTACATGCGAGATTTCGATTAGTCATTATCTTGTTGCTTTAAACTTGTTAAAGTTCATTTCTTATCACATTGTGCTACTCCACTGCCTGTATGCTTTTATATTTAATTGTTCTATTTCATATATCCTGTCTATCTTGTTGTAATATCAAAGCCTTGCAATTATTCAACTGTGGATGTCAATTGTCACCATCTCCCCAGTACTTGATTAGTTTTCTGATGGCACAATGGACCTTATCCATCTTCCCTAGAAATTGTGGCATCATAATAAATGTATGATTGTTTATTGCTGCTGGAATATCTGAAGGGTATCACCTGAGATGTGATGACTGTCCAGTGCTGTCTGGAAGATAGTAATTTGTAATTAGTCGTGTGTCTACCTGCAGTGAGTTTAGACCCTACAGCCACGTTGCCTGTTTAACTTTTTCTATTCTTTCCTAACCTGCTGAAACCCAATCTCTGCAGGAGCATCAACATGCAGCATATTCTTTCCTCCTATCTTCACAAAAACTGATCTTTGCACTAAGCATCCCCTGCTTTATAACTTCCCTGAGACAATACGCATCTCTTTAACCTGTGCTTAACCCTCTCTCCATTCACCTTTAAGACTTGATTAGCTGTAAAGGCTCACATTCCAACCACTAATTTGTAAATTGAGTTTGTGTCTTTATATGCTCTGTTTGTGAACAGATCTCCCACTCACCTGATGAAGGAGCAGCGCTTTGAAAGCTTGTGGTTAGTGCTATCAAATAAACCTGTTGGACTCTAACCTGGTACTGTGAGACTTCTTGTTGTTATAACTTCTCCCCACATCTTTAATTGCCTTCTCAAAACTTGGCCGTAGCACATCTCCTAACTCTGGTTTGGTGAGCACTGCTCTCCCCCTCTTTCTTTTGTCAAGTGATTTGGATATTTCCTTCATCTTTCAGAGGAACCTTAGGCTACTTTTTATCTTTAAAAGCTGAAACTTTGAAAACTGAACTGGAACATCTGCAGCAGTGTTAACAATGGTATTAATTTTAATCCAGCTGACATTCTGTTTAATTCCAAACATTCATAATGGGTTCCCTTTGACAGATTTGGCTCGAAAAGCAGTTGGAGTAGAAATTTTTATTGGCCAGTAGCTCCAAACAAAGAATAGTGAATTGCAACGAGCTCTGAAGTCTGCCCAATTGGAAAAGAAAATCAAGTGGTATATAAAATAAGGCCACTGGTTCACTATCATTGGTTTTATATACTACTACTCTGGATGAATTTCTACTCCATTGTAACGACTTAAACTTTGTACTGCTTTAGTTAAAGTTCTTCTTATATACTTACAAAGTCAGATAAATACAGTACTTCCTCACTGCGCAGGGATAACAGTAGCCGCAGGCTCCAAAGGATATGCAGAAAGGAAGTCTCTGATTACTTCTGCCAAAGCTTATATGAAATAAAGAGGGAGAGGAATTGGTTACTGCTGCACCAACGGACCTGAACATTGAACCTGAAGCAAAGTAGATTTAGATCAATGCCAATTTAAAACTTGAGAAAGGAGCTGGGTATTGCAGAGAATATACTGACTGAGCACGTAACAAAGTGAATCTGTGAAGGAGAAAAACCCATCACATTTGTAATATGTTTGGAATTATTTAAAACAAGCACATTAATTTCTGAAACCAGCAGAATAGTCCAAATTTATCTTCAAATCATTGGTAGCCCAGGTTGTAAATAGAGCATTATGTCTGGCTTTATTGAGTTAGTTTAGAAATTCCTAATGGCAAAAATTGCTTTTGCTGGCTGGAGCTAGGCAAACAGGTGCCAAAAAATTATGAATTCCAAAACTATCTGGCTTCCTGCGCACTCTGTTTGCTCAATTCTTTTCTTGACCTCTGGCAGTGTGTAAGAAGCTTCATTATGATAGCAGCTTCCATGCAGTTAAGGAGACAGTGAATCTGTTTGTGAATTTCCTGTTTTCTCACGCTGCCACATAGAACTTGATATTGCTCATGTGAAATGGCTGTCAAGGTTATCACCTCTGGAGAAGGGAGCCCTTCACTGTAATTCCATTGCAATCTATGGGACTGAATCCCTCGCAAGAGGATAAAAATCAAAGATATTGGCTGGAATTCTCTGACCTCTCCAAAGCCAGGGTTCTCCAGTCCTGTTGCAGCGAATAGAGATTTGGGCTGAATGACAAATTTTTCATTCTCGTTGGCAGCGATGCCGGGACGTGAACAGCTGAAGAATTCCAGCCATTATTGAAGGCAGATCAGGAAAATCTGAGATGGATTGCTGGATCTGTGTCACCGACATACAGCTGAAGGCAGTGAGTCCTTCCACAATCTCAAGCTGAGATCCAGATAGAGAGGCTGTGCCATCTGCCTGTGACAGTGAACATGGCAATGACACTGACATCTCAATTTTACAGCCACCATCGACACCACAAACTGCCAGCTCCAAGTGGAGAGGATCTCCAAGAAGATTGTGCATATCGACACAGACATCAAATTTCTACAAAGATGCAAGAATGCAGGCAAGATATCAAAAAGGACGACAGATCACGAACCCACTCGGATCAACCTATAATGCAGAAAACACTGAGAGACTTTTCTGTCACACCTCTGTCACACTCCTCAACCATCTCATACACCTGCACTACAGCAAACACCGCATCCTGGAAATCAAGATAGAGTCCCTATTCTCAGCTTGTGCTCACGCCAGCATCTCCACATCAGTTGACTTTTTTGTCAGACGTGGCTCAAGCCTCCATGTTATTCAGAATGTTATAGACTCAAGACCCAGTTGCAGAGCACAAATCTAGGCTGATCTTCTGGTACCATCTGCTTAGTTTATTTATTAGTGTTACAAGTAGGCTTATATTAATGCAGTGAAGTTACCGTAAAAATTCCCTAATTGCCACACTCCAGTTCCTGTTCGGGTATACTGAGGTAAAATTTAGCACGTCCAATCCACTTAACTGACACGTCTTTTGGACTGTGGGACGAAACAGGAGCACCTGGAGGAAACCCAGGCAGACACAGTGAGAACATGCAAACTCCACACAGACAGTGACCCAAACTGCGAATTGAACCCGGGTCCCTGGCGCTGTGAGGCAGCAGTGCTAACCACTATGCCATTGTGCCGCCCCATCCTGAGGAACTGTGGAAATGTTGGAGATACTGGCCAGAATTCTCCCAGTGACATATTTCTCAGTGAATTCTCCAGCATCCTGCCCGCCACTGGAATTCTAGCAGCTGGGAGGGGGAGAGAATGACCATCTGAAGGTCTGTTGAAGTCAGGTGGGAATCTCCGATTTTCAGGCAGGTGCAGCTGAAGAATCTCATCCATCCTCTGCTAAGTGAGGTGTTAAAGTGGGGTGGAGGGGGAGGTAAAAAATTTCAAAGATGAGTAGCAGTCATGTCAAATGAATCAATATCTAAAAACAGAATAAATTTATACGATGATATTGCTGTGGTCAAATTGGCTGCAGTTTCTTTGTATATAACAACCACAGCTTCATACACTGTGAATCATTCTGGCACATCCCGAGGTCAGAAAAGGCACAAAATAAATACAAATCTTCTTTCTATACATTTGGCACTTCTAGGCTACTGCAGGAGATATGAATGGTGCCAACAATATCCACAAATGGTTATAGAGGAAGCAGAGCAAAGGTTTACCAGGCCAATTCTTGAGGTAGTAGGATGTGGTAAGTGGCTGGACTCACCCAAACTCTAGGTCCCATACCTCTAAAGGGGGTGTATAAAATGTCAGGGTCCATGATAAAACGCGTCCACTGTGTTCGCTGCCATATGTGGACATTCTTGGAGGCAGCACGTCTCCCGAAAGCCCATATATGCACAAAGTGTTTGGAATTGCAACGATTGAGGGCTCGGGTGAGGCAGTTGGAGCTGAGACTGGAGGATATGTTTATAGTCAGAGAGAACGAGGGGCTAATGAACAGGGACCATAGTCCAGAAGGGACCCCAGGGCCTATGAGGAAGGATGGGTGGGTAACAGATAGGAAGTTGAAAAAAGAAAAGTAGTCACGGCACTAAGATCACCCCAGAGGAGGCATCCCAGAACATCAAGGGTAAGGCAACAGCTGAGGTAGAGAGTGCAAGGGAGGGGGATCTAAATGCCCCAGAGGACGGTAGGAGTGAGGGATGTGAGATAGTGGTTGGGGATGAGAAGATCAAGGGGATCGACAGGCGGTTCTGTGGGCAAAAGCAGGACTCCAGGATGGTAATCTGCCTCCCTGGAGCAGGGGTCCAGGATGTTACGGAGAGGGTAGAGGGAATTTTGAAGGGTGGAGGGGCTAAGGCTGATGTAATAGTCCACGTGGGAGAGAAGGATGTAGGAACAAAGTGCAGGGGGGACATACGTAGGCAGTTCAGGGAGTTGGGGGCCCGGCTGAAGTGTAGGGCCTCCAGGGTGGCATTCTCTGGGCTGCTGCCGATACCTGGGAATGACAGTGCTCGGAACAACGAGGTGCTCCAACTGAATGCGTGGTTGAGGGATCGGTGTAGGGTGGAGGGATTCAGATTCTTAGACCATTGGGAAGTGGTCTAAGACCATTGGGAGGGAGGGGCATCTATACAAGAGGGACAGGGAACAGTTGTCTGGGAAGGGCACCCATATTTTAGCTGGGAGGTTAGCTGGAGTGTTTTGGCAGGGTTTAAACTAATATGGAGGGGGGTTGGGGAGATAGAGAGAACTGGGAGTGGGAGAGAGATTGGTGACAGGGTAACTCCGGAGAGTAGGAGGGAAGATCAGAGAGTGCCTGAGGGCCTTCAGTGCATGTGTTTTAATGCGAGGAGTGTGACTGGCAAAACAGATGAACTGAAGGCAATAATGTTCGAGAGGAAGTTAGAAGTGGTGGTAGTGACTGAGACGTGGCTAAAGAAAGGGCAGGACTGGCAATTGAATATTCCAGGGTATAAGTGTTTTAGGCATGATAGAGGTGGTTTGAGGAGAGGAGGGGGAGTGGCGTTATTAGTTAAGGATCACATCATAGCAGTGCAGAAGGAGGGTGGTATGGCTGAGTTAGGAATTGAGTCGCTATGGGTGGAGTTGAGGAATAGGAAGGGAGAGGTTACTATGTTGGGTGTGTACTACAGACTGCCCAACAGTACGCGTGCCGTGGAAGAAGGGATATGTAAGGAAATTTTAGATAAGTGTAGGAAGAATAGGGTAGTTGTAATGGGAGACTTCAATTTCCCTGGGGTAGATTGGAAGGTGCCGAGAGCGGAAGGTGCGGACGGAGAGGAATTTGTACAGTGTGTTTTAGAAGGGTCCTTGGAGCAGTATGTGGATAGCCCGACTAGAGAGGGGGCTATACTGGATCTGGTTCTGGGGAATGAGCCAGAGCAGGTGGTTGACGTTGTAGTAGGAGAGCATGTGTCTAATAGTGACCACAACTCTGTCTGCTTTAGGGTATTAATGGAAAAAGATGAAGCCTGCCCTAAGGGAAGGGTGTTAAACTGGGGGAGGGCTAGATATAGCCAGATTAGGCAGGATCTTAGGGATACCGACTGGGATAAGCTGTTCGAGGGTAGGTCGACGCTGCACATGTGGGAGTCTTTCAAGAGAAAACTAAAATTTTTGCAGGAAAGACACGTGCCGGTAAGGAGAAAGGATGGGAAGGGTAGGATTAGAGAACCGTGGGTTACTAGGGATGTTGAGGACTTGGTCAGGAAGAAGCGGGAGGCGTACATTAGATCCAGGCAATTGGGGACAGAGGCAGCGCTGGAAAAATATAGAGAGTGTAGACGGGATCTTAAAAGGGGTGTCAGAAAGGCAAAAAGGGCCACGAAATGGCTTTGGCAGGTAGGATTAAGGAAAATCCTAAGGCATTTTACTCCTATGTAAGGAGCAAAAGGATGGTTAGAGGCAAGATTGGACCTCTTAGGGACAGAGGAGGGGAGCTATGCTTAGAGCCTGAGGGAATGGGGGAGATCCTGAATGAATACTTTGCGTCGGTATTCACGCGGGAGAGGGGCCTGATGTCTGATGCCGGCTTTGAAGATTTTGAGGACCTGTTAAATGAAATAATCATTACAAGGGATGAAGTGTTGGGGCTTTTAGGTAGCATAAAGACTTATAAAACTCCGGGGCCTGATGGTATTTATCCCAGGCTGCTAAGGGAGGTGAGATATGACATTGCTGGGCCTCTGACGCAAATCTTTGTCTCTTCTTTGGACACAGGTGAGGTCCCAGAGGACTGGAGGATTGCAAATGTAGTACCATTGTTTAAAAAGGGTCAGAGGGATAACCCAGGGAACTATAGGCCGGTGAGCTTGACTTCAGTTATCGGTAAGCTAATGGAGAGGATCCTCAGGGACAGGATGTATGAGCATCTGGAACGCTGCGATCTGATCAGGGATACGCAGCATGGCTTCGTTAAGGGGAGGCCGTGCCTTACGAATCTAGTGGAATTTTTTGAAGAGGTGACAAAAACGGTTGATGAAGGACAAGCCATTGATGTCGTCTACATGGATTTCAGTAAGGCGTTTGACAAGGTTCCCCATGGTAGGCTAATAAAAAAGGTGAAGGCGCATGGGATACAGGGCCAGGTATGTAGATGGGTTGAGAACTGGCTTGGGAGGAGGAGACAGCGGTTAGTAGTGGAAGGCTCTTTTTCCAACTGGAGGTCAGTCACTAGTGGTGTGCCACAGGGCTCAGTACTAGGACCTCTTCTATTTGTGATTTATATAAATGACTTGGAATAGGGGGTAGGTGGTGTGATCAGCAAATTTGCTGATGACACTAAGATACTTGGATTGGCGGGGACTGAGGAGCAGTGCCAGGCAATACAACAGGACATAGATAGACTGGTAGATTGGGCAGATAGATGGCAAATGGAATTTAATCCGGATAAATGCGAGGTGATGCATTTTGGCCAGAATAATGTAGAGGGGAGTTATAGATAAAAGGTAAACCTATCCGGAGTATAGAGACGCAGAGAGACCTGGGGGTGCAGGTTCACAAGTCTCTGAAGGTGTCAGTACAGGTGGAGAAAGTGATAAAGAAAGCGTATGGTATGTTAGCCTTCATAGGAAGGGGTATAGAATACAAGAGTAGGAGTCTGATGTTGCAGGTGTATAGAACTTTGGTTAGGCCTCATCTGGAATACTGCGTCTAGTTCTGGTCGCCGTACTACAGGAAGGATGTAGAGGCCCTGGAGAGAGTGCAGAGGAGATTTACCAGGATGCTGCCTGGTATGGAAGGGCTGTCTTACGAGGAAAGATTGAATGCACTGGGGTTGTTTTCCCTTGAAAGATGTCGGCTGAGAGGGGATCTATTAGAGGTATATAAGATTATGAGGGGTATAGATAGAGTAAATGGTGGTAAGCTTTTCCCACCATTAGAATCGGATAGAACGAGGGGTCACGGCCTTAGGGTGAGGGGGGCTATGTATAAGACGAATATTAGAGGGCATTTTTTCACACAAAGGGTAGTGGGGTGTGGAATGCACTACCGAGTAAGGTGGTGGGAGCAGGCACGCTAGGGTTGTTTAAGGGTCTCTTGGACAGCCACATGAGCGGTCTGCAGATAGAGGGATATAGGAGGACTGTTTAAATACTTTAATTGTTTCCACAGGCTATTCGGTCCACGTTGTTGACCAACAAGGTGCATGCATTCGGCAGGTCGTGAGAGGACTGCTCTTGGATGTTACTTCAGGAGTGGCCTAGTACTTCATGTCATCAGTGTATGCTTAAACTGAACCATCAGATGGGCAACATGACAGCTCAGAGACTATCGCTGTTGCTGTGCAGACACATGGATTTGGGCCTGTGTCTGCAGGAGTTTGCCCATTCTCCCCGTGGTTGCGTGGGTTTTCTCCGGGTGCTCCGGTTTCCTCCCACATCCCAAAAATGTGCTCTTAGGTTGATTGGGTAACAAATTGTCCCTATATTGGTCTCTATATGTCATTAAGACGTTAGGACGGCGACGCGGGCTCGTTGGGCCGAAGGGCCTGTTTCCCGTGCTGTGTTTTTCTTTGTTCTTTGTTGTTCTTTGAATATGAGGAGAGATTAAATCAGTTAGGATTATATTCCCTGGAGTTCAGAAGAGTGAGAGAGAATCTTATTGAATCTTACGAAATTCTAACGGGGTAAGATAGGGTGGATTCAGAAAGAATATCCCAATAATGAGAGAGTCCAAAACAAGGGGTCATGGTCTGAAGATAAGGGGTAAACCTTGTAGAACTGAGGCAAGGAGAAATTTCTTCACCCAGAGAGCGGTGATTGTATGGAATTCACTCCCACCGAATGTAGTTGAGGCCAAAACATTGAATGATTTCAAGAAGAAATTAGATATCACTCTTGGCACTAAAGGGCGGCACAGTGGTTAGCATTGCTACTTCACAGCCCCAGTGAACCAGGTTCGATTCTCAGCTCAGGTCACTGTCTGTATGGAGTTTGCACATTCTCCTTGTGTCTGTGTGGTTTTCCTCTGACTGCTCCAGTTTCCTCCCAAAGTCCAAAGATGTGCAGGTCTGATGCATTGGCTATACCAAATTCTCCCTCAGTGTACCAGAACAGGCACCAGCGTGTGGCAACTAGGGGATTTTCGCAGTAACTTCATGCCAGTGTTAATGAAAGCCTACTTGGGACTAAAAAGTAAACATTTAACTTTAAACAGATCAAGGAATATGGGAAGGAAGGGGAGGTCAGGATACTGAATTTGATGATGAGTCATGATGTAAATAATTGGCAGAGAAGGCTTGAAGGGCCAAATGGCCTACTCCTGCTGCTGAACTCTATGTTTCTTTGCATTGCCAACATTAAAAATTCAACTCTTTAGTTCAGATCAATAATACTGTGACAGGGCCATTCTGACTGCAATGACAGATTTTTCCAAAGTACAGGGAATCATAAAAATTTTCAAACCTCAGCATAATGTCAGGGCCTGCAAGAACAGTAAGAAGTCTGTTCTTAGATATCGATTCATGGGAAATAACTGCTACTCTTCTTTGAAATCTTTTACTCTGTCCCCCCACCCATCCTCTCCCATCCACCCACCCAATAGGACAGAAGTCTCACAACACTAGGTTAAAGTCCAACAGGTTTATGTGGTAGCACAAGCCACTAGCTTTCATAGCATTGCCCCTTCGTCAGGCAAGCGGGAGTTCTGTTCACCAACAGGGCGTATAAAGGCACAAACTCAATTTACAAAATAATGGCTGGAATGTGAATCTTTATAGGCAATCAAGGCTCAAAAGGTACAGACAATGTGAGTGGAGAAAGGGTTTAGAACAAGTTACAGAGATGTGTATTGTCTCCAGCCAGGGCAGTCAGTGAGATTTTGCAAACCCAGACAAATTGTAGGATTACAGATATTGTGACATGAACCCAAGATCCCAGTTGATGCCATCCTCATGTGTGTGGAACTTGACTATCAGTTTCTGCACAGCGATTCTGCATTGTCATGTGTCGTGAAGGCTGCTTTGGAGAACGTTTACCCAAAAATCAGAGCTGAATGCCCGTGACTGCTGAAATGTTCCCCAACAGGAAGAGGACACTCCTGCCTGGTGATTATCGAGCAGTGTTCATTCATCCATTGTCATAGAATCTGCGTGGTCTCCCTGATGTACCATGCTCAGGATATCTTTTCCTTCAGGTATCAGGTAGACAACGTTGGCCGAGTTGCAAGAGTATGTACTGTATACCTGGTGGATGATTTCTCACATGAGATAATGGCATCCATATCTGGCATGTCTTGCAGAGGTTCATGTGGCAGATTTGTGCGGTGTCGTGGTCACTGTTCTAAACGCCGGTAGTTTGCTGCGGACAATGGTCTGTTTGAGGTTGTGCGGTTGTTTGAAGACAAGAAGTGGGAGTGTGGGGAAAGCCTTGGCGAGGTGTTCATCTTCATCGATAACATGTTGAAGGCTCCAGATAAGATGTCGTAGTTTCTCCACTCTGGGGAAATGTGGATATTGATGGGTACTCTGTCCGCTGTGTCACATGTTTGTCTTCTGAGGAGGTCAGTGTGGTTTTTTGCTGTGGCGCGTCAGAACTGTCAATCAATGAGTCAAGCAACATATCCTGTTCTTATGAGGGCATCTTTCTGGAGGTGTCTGTTGCAATCCTCCTCATCTGAGAAGATCCTGTGTATATGAAGGGGCTTGTCCATGGGGATTGGCTTCTCAAATGTCTTTAGAGTGGAAGCTGGAGAAGTGGACCATCGTGAAGTACAGTAAAGTGCTAAGATGACCAACTTTGATGGAGATACGTGTGTCCAAGAATGCAACCGATTCTGGAGTGTAGTCTGATAGTGGGATGGAACTTGTTCATGTCATCATGCAGTTGTTTCAGTAATTGTTCACCATGAGTCCAACATTTCACCAAGGCCATTCATACACCCCCACTTCTTGTCTTCAAACAGTTGCACAACCTCAAACAGACCATGCAGCAAACTACCCAGCCTTCAGGAGAACAGAGACCGCAACACCACATAACCCTGCCACAGCAACCTCTGCAAGACGTGCCGGATCATCGACACTGATGCCATCATTTCACATGAGAACACCATCCATCAGGAAACGGAATATACACTTGCAACTCAGCCAATGTTGTCCAACTGATATACACTTGCAACTCAGCCAACGTTGTCCAACTGATACACTGCAGGAAAAGATGTCCCAAGGCGTGGTACATTGGGGAGATCACGCAGATGCTACAACAACGAATGAATGAATACCGTTTGACAATCACCTATTAGGAACACTTCAGCAATCATTGGCATTCAGTCTCTGATGTTTGGGTAAGTATCCTCCAACATGTCCTTCATGACATACAACAATGCAGAATCGCTGAGCAGAACCTGATAGCCAAGTTCTGCACACATGACGATGGCCTCAACTGGGATCTTGGGTTCATGTCACACTATTTGTAACCCTCACGATATGCCTGGGTTTGCAAAATCTCATGAACAATCCTGGCTGGAGACAATACACATCTCTTTAACTTATGTTAAACCCTCTCTCCACTCACATTGTCTGTACCTTTTAGACTCGATTACCTGTAAAGATTTGCATTCCAACCATTATTTTGTAAATTGAGTTTGTGTCTTTATATGCCCTGTTTGTGAACAGAACTCCCACTCACCTGATGAAGGAGCAGGCCTCTGAAAGCTTGTGGCTTGTGCTACCAAATAAACCTGTTGGATTTTAACCTGGTGTTCTGAGACTTCTTAGTGTGCTTACCCAAGTCCAACGCTGGATCTCCACATTGTGGCTGCAAGAATAGAACAGGTTATTACTTAATGAGATGATGAGGTAGTGACATTACAGGAGCAGCAATCCCAAGGCAGTAACAGTGTGACCATTGATGTGTCACACTGTTACAGGAAATACCCACTGAGCTTTGCCATGATCCTTTAACTGAGCCGGAGTCTTTGCTTCCCCCTTCTGAGGGCCCAATCCAATCAGGGCGGGCTGGCAGGATCTTGCACTGGATCTGTCAATGGAATTTTGAAATATATGATAAGGACTCACCAGCATTTGCATTTCAGAGGCTGCAGCAACTATCAGAATAGGAAGAAGAGGATAGCTTCTTCAACCAAGCCAGCACAAATGTAAGTAACTGAGTAAGTCAGCAATAGAAGTGTATTCTCTCCAATCTGGGAAGAGTACACTAACAGGATTCAGGATCTCAGAAGAGTATGAAAGGTGAGCAGGTTCCAAGCCCCAAACTCTGCAGGCCTGTAACCTTTGGGCTCCCCTGTAGAGCATTTGGGGATACCCCAAAAATGCGCTGGAAATCCCTCCAGGAAGTTCCCACGCAAGTGTACCCAGCAATTGCCCAGAAGTTCTCACTTCCTCTGGACAATTGCACTGGGCTGGGAACCATCCAACAGAAATTATTTGAATCGCTAGTTCCTGATGTTTCTGCCTGAAAGAGTTAGAAGGAAAAAAATACTTCTCACTCCAGCATAACTATCTAAACAACCAGAGTCAACCTTGCACGGGACACAGCAAGCACAGGATCCCCCAGTAAACCCAGCACAGCAACCCCAACCTGACTACCAATCAACCCCTCAATCCCTGGTCCATCCCTCCCTTCTCCGTCCAAGAATGCCCACCCCCGCTCATGTCCAATCTCCACTCCAATCCTTCCTTCCATCCCAGTTGTATAGAGCACTCCTCAGGACAATTCCCCTCCCTGGAGGCACTTCACATCCATCTGGAGAGAAAACACCCATGTTTGCCCTCTTGCATCCATGTCTTGTAGACACTCTTTTTTAAAGGTTCCCTTGCTTCCTATCTACAGAAGCAAACAAACTCAGGAAAGGAAGTGACCTGAGGGACGGGGCTGGATCTGTAGTGACAGGTGCTGCATCGATAAGTGATAGTGCTCCACTAGGAAGGAGATTCTGTTCCAGGAGGCTATAGCTGTCAATAATGAGCTGCTTGAGAACCTAATCAGTGTCAATATTCTCTCCGAGGAGGAATCCTGCAACATTAGCCCTTCACCATGACTGGAGCTCTTCAGTTTCACTGATTGATGTTTTGTCAGTTTCACTACTAAAGAAGGTGCTCCTGTTGTTCGTTCACTTGATCTTATGACTTTTCAGTGACCCTGGCAAGTTGCTGATAACACAGAAATAGGATCCATGGCTGTCGAAGACAGAATATAAGGCTGAAACAGAAGTTATAAGCTTTAATGCACAGCCAGCCTGGCCAGAATCTTCATTTTACTCAAAGTTATTGTTTAGTAAGACACTCTGCTTTATTAAGCTCCTGTGCTGGGCTATCACATTTACAGAGATGGACAATAAATGCTGCTGTTCCAGTCCCAGCAACACAGAAGTCTGGGATTTTAATACAATTTAGTTATTTGAAATCAAAGTGAAACATTCAAGGATGGCTCCTTAGTGACTTTTCACCTTACTACGCCATCTTTCCAAGATCTCCAAGGTCCGAGATCCCAGCCATGGCAAGGAGTATCATATATCCAATCAAAGATGAATGCAGATGCTGTCCAACAGGAAGCCACTTGAAGAAACGTCATTGCAGCCGGGTTGTATAGAATAACTGGACACTCTTTCTGAATTGCCTTTGCTGAGAATCCTGGTGGCTAAATGGCACTAAACTTGGCCCCTGGCACTTTGCACTGGCAACTGGCTCCAATACTCTGACTTTACTGTCGAACCAGCTCCCATTCAGCTCTCTGAAGGGGTGAATAGTTTGAGCAGTTTGGCTGGTCAGTCAGTTGTCATTTCCGATAAGTGAGTGGTGGATTTTCCTGCCTGATTGACGAATAGAACTAGTTCTCATTTCGTCAATGAGACATTTTGCCACACTGAATTGTCCCATATTGTCCAAAGTTGTGTAGGTAAGGTGGATTAGCCATGGTAAATGCACAATGTCATGGGGCTATCCTGGATGGGATGCTTTTATGGAGAGTCAGTGCTGATTTGATGGACAAAATGGTCTCCTTCTGAACTGCAGGAACTCAACGGTCCTATGGCAGACGTTTTATGAAAATGATACATGACTCACAACAAAAATATATCCCAGTGAGCAAGAAGGATTCTAAAAAGGACATAAATCAACTATAGTGAACCAATGAAGTTAAGAGAATGCTGAAGGAAAAAACATATAGGCCGGAACTCTGTCACCTCATCCGCCCAGAATTGAAATAGCCTCAGGCAGTAATTACCAAACACGTCCAAACACAGCTGTAAAATCCTGCCCATAATGTGATCAGTGTGGCTACCTCAATAACGAATGCTTATTTCACACAATCACAATTTATTTTTATCCCTTTAAAGAATAATTCAATGGGTCTGCCCTCGATACAGAACATTTAGTATTGTTATAAATATTGACTGCTGATGAATATTCATTCAATTTGCAATAAATACTTCATAGTCACAAGAATCTGTGGGCATTGTGTCATATTGTAAGAACAATTTGAAATTACAATGTCCACCACATGAACAACTAAAATTAAAGAACTTTAAGTGTAAAAAAACAGCTCCACTAACCTCACAGTACAACACCAATCCCTTATATTTATAGAACACCTTTACCATAGTGAAATGGTCCAGGATCATTGTAAAAGAATGAGTGGAAGAGCCACAGAGGAAATATTAGATCAGATGAAAAAAGTTTGATCAATGAGGTAGGTTTTAAGAAGTGGCTGTAAAGGGGAAAGTGAGGTAAGGAGGCAGAGAGAGGTAGGGACTGTTTTTCAGAGACTTGTGATGAAGGTACTGAAGCTCTTTCCCTTCTGCCGACATCACTTGTCAAAAATTGATGTCAGGGTTTTGAATTCCAGCACTGTCGGATGTCTCAGGTCTGGAACATTTTGTTCTGTTCCATTCTCCCTCACAGGTCACTTCCGAGTGTCTGGAGTCTGGAACATTTTGTTCTGCTCCACTGCTCCCTCACAGGTAAGCTCCCAAGTATCTGGAGTCTGGAGTGTTCTGCCTTGCTGTTCCCTCACAGATCACACCCGAGTGTGGCTTCCTCATAACAGCTGAAATAATCACCAAGTAACCAGTTTCTACTCCCATGGCAGACAAGACCACCTTAAATTGAAGTAATTATAAGGGATGAGGCATACCTGGCAAGAAAGACTAGAACCAGGGGCACAACTTCAGGTTAAAGGGACAATCCTTTAAAACAGAGATGAACAGGAACTTCTTCAGCCAGAGTGTGGTGAATCTGTGGAACTCCTTGCCACAGAAGACTGTGGAGGCCAGGTCACTGAGTGCCTTCAAGACAGAGATAGATAGGTTCTTGATTAATAAGGGGATCAGCGCTTATGGGGAAAAGACAGGAAAATGAGAATGAGAAAAATATCAGCCATGATTGAATGGCAGAGCAGACTCGATCGACAAAGAGGTCTAATTCTACTCCTATGTCTTATGATCTTATGGTCTTATAATGGACTGGGAAAGGAGTTTAGCAGGAAAGATGGTTTATCAGTAATGGTAGAACAGTGGTGAGGGAGCATGATAGCTAGCAGTGCTGTCTCACAGTGCCACAACTGAATTGCCCCATTGTGTCCAAAGGTGTGTAGGTAAGGTGGATTAGCCCTGGTCAATGCAAAAGGTCATGGGGCTATCCTGGATGGGATGCTTTTATGGAGAGTGAGTGCCAATTCGATAAATAGAATGGTGTCCTTCTGAACTCCAGGAACTCAATAGTCCTATGGCAGACATTTTATGAAAATAGCCCATGATTCACAACAAAAATATATCCCAATGAGCAAGAAGGATTCTAAGAAGGATTGATTCTAAGAATCAACCATGGTTAACCAATGAAGTTAAGAGAGTACTGAAGGAAAAACATATAGGCCAGAACTCTGTCACCTCACCCGCCCAGAATCAGAACAGCCTTGAGTAGTAATTTCCAGACTCATCTGAATAAGGCTGTAAAATCCTGTCCATAATATAACAAAGATTAGTGGCAAACCAGGGTATTGGGAAAGTTTTTAAAACAAACAAAAGATGACAAAAAAATGTCAAAAGGTCAGTAAGGCAGGATTAGCAGTCCGAAGTATATTGTTTTTACGTGAGGGGTGTGACAGGTAGGGCAGATGAATATAGAGATTGGATTAGTACGTATAACTATGATACTGTAGCTATTACAGAGACTTGTTTGAGGGAGTGATAAACCTGGAAGTTTAACATTCTGGGATTTTCCAGCAGATCCCAGTCTCCAAATCTGGACACTCAAAGCTATTCCTTCTCTCTCCAGCTCCCAAACCAGCAATGGAGTTTGCTTTCACTCTGGAAGGCTAGCCCCACATGATTTTTCTTCCCAAAACCCAAATCAAGCTACACTCTAAAATACCTCTGAGTAAAAACACTGAAATAACAACTTTATATTAGTACAGGTTAAAACAAACATTTTAGCTATTAAGATCAATTATGCAGCTGCAATAACAACAGGGGCTGCTGGGTAGAGACAAAATGGCACTGATAATAAAACAAATTGCAAAAGAAATGGGTGGTATGGTGGCATGATAGTTAGCACCACTGCCTTACGTTATCAAGGACCTGGGTTGGATTCCGGCTTGGGAAATATTAGATCAGACGAAAAAATGTTTGATCAATGAGGCAGGTTTTAAGAAGTGCTGTAAGGAGGAAAGTGAGGTAAGGACGCAGAGAGGGGTAGGGAGTTTTTTGCAAATACTTGTGATGAAGGTACTGAAGCTCTTTCTCTTCTGCCGACATCACATCAAAAATTGACGTCAGGCTTTTGAATTCCAGCGCCGCCGGATATCTCGGCGGATATTGCATGTTACCCCCGTGTGTCCATGGATTTCCTCCAGATGCTCTGGTTTCTTCCCACAGTTCTAAAAGATGTGCTGATTAGGTGGAATTGGCCATGATAAATTCAATATCAGTGTACTCTAATAAGCGCCAGAGTGTGGCGACTAGCAGATTTTCACAATAACATAATTGCAGTGTTAATGTAAGCCTACTTATGACACTAATAAATAAACTTAAAATAAATCCTGCGCAAGAAATGTGGTTCCAACACATTTCTAGATGCAGAGAAACTACAAAGGATTATGAACAAAGCCCAACACATCATGCCACCCAGCCTCCCATCCATTGACTCTTTCTATGCTTTCGCTGCCTCGGGAAAACCGATTCCTTGCTTCGGTCATTGTCTGTGTGGAGTTTAGACATTCTCCTCTCGTCTGCGTGAGTTTTCTCCGGGTGCTCTGGTTTCCTCCCACAGTCCAAAGTTGTGTGCATTAGATTGATTGGCCATGCTAAATTGCTCCTTAATATCCTGAAATGAATAGATTAGAAAGATTAGCACATGAAATATATACAGATATGGGGGTAGGACCTGGGTGGGATTAAGGTTGATGCAGACTCGATGGGCCGAAAGGCCCTTTTCTGCACTGTAGGATTTCTATGATTTCTATGAAAGCAGACAGCTCAATCAAGGACCCCACGCACCCCCGACATATTCTCTTCCACTTCCTTCCATTGGGAAGAAAATTCAAAATTCTGGCAAAACATAGAACATAGAACATTACAGCACAGAACAGGCCCTTCAGCCTTCGATGTTGCGCCGACCAATATAAAAAGCAATGCCCCTCCAAACTAAACCATTCCCTTCTCTTCCATATACTTATCAACTAACCTCTTAAACGCCACCAAACTTGGCGCATCTACAACTGCTGCAGGCAGGGCATTCCACTCCCGAACCACCCTTGGGGTAAAGAACCTACCTCTGATATCCGTCCTATAACTATCACCCCTTAATTTAAAGCTGTGTCCCCTCGTGCTAGCTTTCTCCATCCTAGGAAAACGGCTATCACTGTCCACCCTATCTAAACCTCTAATCATCTTATATGTTTCAATTAGGTCCCCTCTTAGCCGCCTCCTTTCTAACGAAAACAACCTCAAATCCCTCAGCCTCTCTTCATAAGACCTGCCCTCAATACCAGGCAACATCCTGGTAAACCTCCTCTGTACCCTCTCCAATGCCTCCACATCTTTCTTATAATGTGGGGACCAGAACTGCACACAATACTCCAAGTGCGGCCCGCACTAGAGTTTTGTACAGTTGCAACATGACGTTGCGGCTCCGAAATTCAATCCCCCTACCAATAAAAGCTAAGACTCCATATGCCTTCTTCACAACCTTCTCGACTTGACTGCCTACTTTCAGGGATCTATGCACATACACACCAAGATCCCTCTGTTCATCTAGACTACTAAGAATCATACCATTAGCCCTATACTCAACACATTTATTATTTCTGCCATAGTGCATTACCTCACACTTTTCCACATTAAACTCCATTTGCCACCTCTCGGCCCAGCTCTGCAACTTGTCCAAGTCACTCTGTAAACTATAACACCCCTCTTCACTATCTACCAATCCACCGACTTTAGTGTCATCTGCAAATTTACTGATCCATCCCTCAATACCCTCATCCAGATCATTTATAAAAATTACAAACAGCAGGGGCCCCCAAACAGACCCCTGAGGCACACCACTCGTCACCGAACTCCACGATGAATATCTCCCATCAACCACCACCCTCTGTCTTCTATCTGCTAGCCGATTCCTAATCCAATTAGCTAAATCACCCTCTATCCCATACATCTGCATTTTCTGCAGAAGTCTTCCATGGGCCACCTTATCAAACGCCGTACTAAAGTCCATATATACCACATCAACCGCCTTACCCCCATCCACCTCCTTAGTCACTTTTTCAAAAAACTCAATGAGGTTAGTAAGGCACGACCTACCCTTCACAAAACCATGCTGACTATCCCCAATCAATTCATTTCTCTCTAAATAACTATAAATCCTATCCCTAATAATTCTCTCCAATACTTTGCCCACAACAGAAGTAAGACTCACTGGCCTATAATTCCCTGGAAGGTCTCTCTTCCCCTTCTTAAACAATGGGACCACATTCGCTATCCTCCAGTCCTCCGGAACCACACCCGTAACCAACGAGGACCTGAAGATCAGAGCCAGAGGCTCTGCAATCTCCTCTCTTGCCTCCCAGAGAATCCTAGGGTAAATCCCGTCCGGCCCAGGGGACTTATCCAACTTCAAACCCTCGAGAATATCTAGCACATCCTCCCTATCTACTTCGATACCTTCCAGTTTGCTACCCTGTACGTCAGTGTTCTCCATAACTACATTTACATCACCCTGCGTGAATACCGAAGAGAAATATTTATTCAGTGCCTCTCCAATCTCTTCAGGCTCCACGCACAACTTCCCACTGCTGTCTATGACTGGCCCTAATCTTGTCCTAACCAATCTTCTATTCTTAACATATCTAAAGAAAGCTTTAGGATTCTCCTTAATCCTATCAGCCAAAGTCTTCTCGTGTCCTCTCTTAGCTCTCCTCAATTCACTCTTTAACATTCCAACCAACTCAAGAACAGCTTTTTACCTACTGTCATCAAGCTTTTGAATGGCTAGGGAAAATGGCTTTTTCCCTAGCTTTTGAATGGCCCTATCATACATGAAGCTGATCTTTCTCTTCACTCTGTCTCTGGTGTATTCTGCACTCTATCTTTTACTTCTCCCAATGTACACGGCATGCTTTCTCTGTATGGTGCGTATTCCGATACATGTGACAATAATAAATCAGGTCAAATTGACGGATCATCACATCTGCCCTTAAGAGAAAATGAACCATTGATATGCAAGATCACAATCAGTAAGGACAGACAACAACACCTCTTCCGCGATCATCCTCAACACCAGTATCCCCAGCACTACATTCCTTATACATCTATGAATGTGTAGTCACATTCTCCTTTAACTCATAGAATAGAATCCTACAGCGCAGAAAGAGGCCCTTAGGCCCATCCCTAGGTGGGATTGTGTTCTGAATCGAACACAATCCCACTCAGGCCCTACCCCAAGATCCCTACATATTATATCCACTATTCCTTCTAACCTACACATCCCTGGACACTAAGGGGCAATTTCTTGGCATGGCCTATCAACCTAACTTGCACATCTTTGGACTGTGGGAGGAAACTGGAGTATCATAGAACATAGAATAATGCAGCGTAGTACAGGCCCTTCAGCTCTCGATGTTGCGCTGACCAGTGGAACCAATGTAATGACCCTCTAACATAAACTATTCCAATGTTAACCATATGCCTATGCACTGACCATTTGAACACGCTCAAAGTTGGTGAGTCCACAATTGCTGCAGGTAAGGCATTCCATTCCCTTACTACCCTCTGAGTAAAGAACCTACCTCTGACATCTGTCCTATAACTTCCACCCCTTAATTTAAAGCTATGTCGCCTTGTGTTAGCCATCACCATCTGAGGAAAAAGGCTCTCACTGTCCACCCTATCTAACCCTCTGATCATCTTGTATGCCTCAATTAGGTCACCTCTTAACCTTCTTCTCTCCAATGAAAATAACCTCAAGTCCCTCAGCCTTTCCTCGTAAGATCTTCCCAACAATCTGGTAAACCACCTCTGCACCCTTTCCAATGCCTCCACATCTTCCTTATAATGCAGCGACCAAAATTGTACGCAATACTCCAAGTGTGGCTGCATCAGAGTTTTGTATAGTTGCAATATGACTCACGGCTCCAAAATTCAATCCCTCTACTAATAAAAGCTAACATACCGTACACCTTCTTAACAACCTTACCAACCTGGGTGCCAACTTTCAGGGAGCTATGCACATGTACACCGAGATCTCTCTGCTCATTGCCACTATTAAGAGTCCTACCATTAGCCCTATATTCTATACTCCTGTTACTCTTACCAAAGTGAATCACCTCACACTTTTCCATATTAAACTCATTTGCCACCTCTCAGCCCATTTCTGCAGCTTATCTATGTCCCTCTGCAAACTGTAACATTCATCCTCACCGTCTACAACTCCGACTTTGGTGTCGTCAGCAAATTTACTAACCCTGGTATTCGGAGGAAACCCATGCAGACACGAGGAGAATGTGCAAACTCCACACAGACAGTGACCTGAGCCGGGAATCAATTTTCAAGTTTGCCAATGTCATTACCGTAGTGAGTCGGTTCTCAAACAATGATGATACACTGCATGGGAATGGGTTAGAGAATCTGGTGAATTGGTGAGGTGATAACAATCTCTTCCTCAATGTCAATAAAATGAAGGAGATTGTCATCAACTTCAGAAAGCATAGTAGAGAACATGCCCCTTTTACATCTATCGGGGTAAAATAGAAATGATCGAGAATTCCAAATTTTTAAGTGTTCAGATCACCAATACTTGTCCTGGTCCCCCCATGCCGACTCTATAGTTAAGAAAGCTCACCAACTTTCTCAGAACATAGAACATAGAACAATACAGCACAAACAGACCCTTCGGCCTACGAGTTGCGCCGATCACATCTACCAATCCACAGACCTATCTATAACCCCCTATCCTATTCATTTCCATATACTCATCTAGAAGTCTTTTAAAAGACCCCAGCGAGTTTGCCTCAACAACCTCCGACGGCAGCTGATTCCATTCACTCACCACCCTCTGAGTGAAAAACTTACCCCTAACATCTCCTCTGTATTTGCTTCCCTGCACCTTAAATCTGTGTCCTCTCGTAATGACCATTTCAGCTCGGGGAAAAAGTCTCTGAGAGTCCACCCTATCTATTCCTCTCAACATTTTATAAACCTCTATCAGGTCACCTCTCAACCTACGTCTCTCCAGTGAGAAGAGTCTCAACTCCCTCAACCTATCTTCGTAAGGCCTGCCTCCCAATCCAGGCAGCATCCTTGTAAATCTCCTGTGCACTCTCTCAATAGCCTCTATATCCTTCCTATAGTGAGGCGATCAGAACTGCGCACAATAAAAGACTAAGGAAATTTGGCATATCAGCTAAGACTCTCATGAGCTTTTATAGATGTACCATAGAGAGCCTTTTTTCTGGTTGTATCACAGCTTGGTATGGCTCCTGCTCTGCCCAAGACTGCAAGAAACCACAAAAGGTCATCTATATAGCCCAATCCATCACGCAAACTAAACTCCCATCCATTAATTCTGCCTACACTTCCTGATGACTTGGAAAAGTAGCCAGCATAATTAAGGATCCCATGCACCCCAGCCATTCTCTCTTCCACTTTCTTCATCAGGAAAAAAGTACAAAAGGCTGAAGTCAAAAACCAACCAACTCAAGAACAATTTCTCCCTTGCTGCTGTCAGACTTTTTAATGAACCTAGTTTGCGCTAAGTTGATCTTTCTCTACACCCTAACTATGACTGTAACACTATATTCTGCATTCTCTCCTTTCCTTCTCCATGAAAGGTATGCTTGTCTGTATAGCATGCAAGAAACAATACTTTTCACTGTATGCTAATGCGAGTGACAACAATAAAACAGATCAAATCAAAATCAAATCAAAGATGGTTTCATTTTTCAAAACTTCTAGTTTTATTACTCTGCTATATACATAGACATTTTATAAAATATAAGTATGCAAACATAACATATATTTAAGATAACCTATTTCTTCACGCAGAAGAGTGGTGAATCTTTGGTTTCTCTGCTCCAGAGAACTGTGGTAACTAAGTCACTGAGAATGTCAAAACTGACATCCATAGATTTCTGCATATTAAGGGTTATGAGAATAGTGCAAAAAAACAGTGTTGAAGGAAAAGATTCACCATGATCCCACTGAATCGCAGAGCAGACACAAAGGCTGAATGGTCTACTTCTGCTGATATTTGTTATGTTCTATAAAAAAATTATCTTCTTGACTGATCTGACACTTTCAATCTTCTCATCTCTTCAGTCTCACTAAATGATTGCCCATGGGTTGCACTTAGCACAGCAAATGAACTCTACACCAGACTATTGTGTTCCAAAGAATCCCTACATTGCAGAAGATCTTTCAGCATATCAAGTCTACACCAACTCTCTGAAAAAGCATCTTACCAGCCCTATCCCTCTGCCTTGCACTATCCCCATAACCAATTACATTTACCATAGCTAATCTACCTTGCCTATATATCTTTGAACACTAAGGGGCAATTTAGCATGACGAAGCAATCTAACCTGAGCATCTTTGGAAGAAGGAAGCTGCAGCACCTGGAGGAAACCCATGCAGACATTGGGAGAGCATGCAAACTCCACACAAACAGTGACCCAAGCCAGTAATCAAATCTGAGTCTCTGGCACCGTGAGGCAACAGTGCTAACCATTGTGCAATGCTCAAATTTTGAGAAATGTTTTGAGATTTTTCTTTGAGAGATGCAATAAGGAGTTGTTGGAGCTTGGGAATAAATGCAGTGGGCAACAGAGTTTAAAAGCATTGACTTTGCCAACATTGCATTCCTTTTGATAGACAGATAACACTCAGTCCATTTCCTTTGTTACTGCAAATCAGCAAATCAGCAAAAATGACAAGACATTCTATTGACTAGAATATCAATGAAAAAGAGATAAAATAATTGATTAGTAGAAAAAAGAAAAATGGAGATTATAACCGTTGATGCAGCTATGGGGTAATGGCTATCAGAACAGCGTACATCTGTAGAATATGATTATTTCCAAAATGTTAGCAATCAAAAATATGTTCAAATAACATAATTCCTGAACAAGTATTTCAGCCATTTGTAGAAAAGTTGTGATGTTTCTTGAAATGTCAATCAAACTTGCAGATGGGAGCACAATTGGATTTTCAAGCCATGCCTTTGCTGTAGTTTGTGATCGTGCTGGAACAGAAAAATGAACACCAACTTTTCAAAGCAGTTTCATAATTTTGCATTGATTTCAACAACAGGAGATGATTAATCACACAACAAATATTTTGTAATTGACTTCTGTAGGCATTTTAACCAACAGAAGCAATTACACTGCAAGAAAGAAGTGACCACCCTTGGGACACAACAAAACGAAGACATCTTTCATGCTTAATGGCAAATAAAGTTTGAAAGACCAAGGAGAAAGACAGTTGATAATATCACAACAGCACAATAAATCAAAACCCCAATAGAAACTTATGCAAAGAGTGACAACGAGAATGGGTACTTTATCACTTCTGACAACTCCAAATCGAAGTCACTGCTCTTGAAATTATGGTGGAATCCTACACATTTTAGAGGGGTGTATATATTGTATTGCTTTTAGTATCTATCCAGTCCAGGAAAAATAAACAACATTGTCTTCTGAGAAATGAACAGAGCTCCCAGAACTCTTGTCATCCTTCATGCAATTACCAAAGAGATCTACTCTGCCAAATTCAGCACTGATTACCTGAACATGCTCACCGTGGTAGACAGAGGGGAACCAATGGATAGATGTGGTGTTTTTCGTCTTCCAGAAGATGTTCGATAAGTTGCTGCAGAAGGTTAGGATGCATGGAGTCAGGAGTAAGGTGTTAGCATGGATTGAGGATTGGTTATCTAACAGGAAGCAGAGAATTAGAATCAATGGATGCTTTTCTGGTTGGCAGTTGGTGACTAGTGGAGTGCCAAGGGATCGGTGCTGGGGTCTCAATTGTTTACCATTTACATAGACGATCTGGAACAGAGGGCTGAGTGTAGGATAACAAAATTTGCTGATGACATCAAGTTGAGTGAGAAAGTGAATTGTGTGGAGCGCACGGAAAGTCTGCAGAGAGATCTGGATAGGCTGAGTGAGTGGGCGAGGACCTGGCTGATGGAGTATAATGTTAGCAAATGTGAGGTTATCCACTTTGGTAGAAATAATAGTAGAAGGGATTATTATTTAAAGGGTGAAAAGCTGCAACATCCAGGGAGAAGAGACCTAGCTCTCTCAACTTAAGTAGAAGAAAATAACATTGCAGGTCCTTACATTTCAAATATCAGAAAGCTGAGGAAAAGCAACAACAGGAATTAAAGATTAATGTATCAGGAAGATCAAGTAAGAAAAAAAGCTCCCTGTGTGGTTTTAAGAGAGGGTTTTTTTTTTAAGAGAGAAGGATGGTGTTCCAAGCAGTGTCTGGCAAATTTGTACCAGAAGTGGATGCTTCGCTGTATGGCTAGGGTAGTTCGAAAAAAAATACATCAAGTCAACATTTTCTAGAGTTGAAAGGAGAGTCTATAGACTAAGCAGTCTCAGTATATTGACAGTTCATATCTGAGCAGATGGACAATAAATGCTGGCTTAGTCAGCAACGCCTACATCCTATAAATCAATTTTTTTAATAAGCTATATTTTGGACAAGTTGATGTCTATGGATCATGGGGGAGGAAAGTTTGTTGTAATAACTGAATCATGATGTGAACTGACAAAACTCAAACATTGGCGAAAGTTTGTATTTTACACTGAGCTCGCGTTGAAATGAACAATGAGCTTAGCTGACTGACTCAACCTCAATGAACAACCTAGAAGCTGGATAGAATTGAAAGTAAGGGTAGTATGTTTTTGCCAGGCAATAATTACACACTGTTCAATGTTTAGCCAAAAGTAGTTCTGTCACCTGTGATTTTGTCAAACAGTGAAAAACACAGAGATAGAGGAATGGAGAATGGGAATGGCATCGTAGATCTGGATTTCCTCATCACACAGTTGGAAAGTGATTGCATATCCATGGATAATTTGAAAGTGCCAGCCTGGATGAGGACAGGCAGACCCAAGGCCCAATAAAAATTGGACTTTGCCTTTCATTTGAGTTTGAGCAGTGAACTGCAGCCGATCACTGCCCAACCCTAGGCGCTTCATCATCCACAAATGTACCTCTTTCATTCATCAACCCTCTTGTTTTTCAATCAAGGTATTCATTAATTGTACATATATGGCATATTTTATGACTCAGGATACCCTGAAGCATGTTGTAGCCAATTAACTATTTTTGGAGCATAGACACTGTTGTATTGGAAATAGGATGTGGACAAAATTACACACAGCAAACACACTCGCACAGATAGTGACCCAGATAATCTGATTTAGTGGTGTTTTCTAAGGAATGGGTGGCATGATGGCACAGTGGTTAGCACAGTGGTTCACAGCTCTAGGGACCTGGGCTTGATTCCCAGCTAGGGTCGCTGTCTGTGTGGAGTTTGCACATTCTCTTGTGTGGTTTCTTCCAGGTGCTCCGACTTCCTTCCACAGTCCAAAGATATGCAAGTCAGGTGCTTTGGCCATAGTAAATTGCCCCTTAGTATCCCAGGACACAGAGGTTAAAGGGAATTAGTGGGGTAAATATGTGGGGTTACGGGGATAGGACCAAGGTGGGATTATTGTCGGTGTTGACTTGATGGGCTGAATGGCCTCCTTCTGCACTGTAGCAGTTCTGTGATTATGAATAAGCACTAAGTGATCAAAAACATAGATGCCAACCTTCAGCTGAAGATAGTTTGCAAGTTACGCATCTGTTTCCTTTTTTTAAAAAAAAAGAAACTTTTTATTGGCATTACCAAAAACAAAGAGTGAGATTTTACGGACTCACTCGTCCCAAAACTGTAAAATCTCATCTAAAGTCATTGGCCATTTCCATGTACTTCCCCTGCTGTGATTACCCTGGCAGGTGGGATGGTAAAATTCCATCCAGAGTAATCAAACGTGACTGAATAATGTCTTTTAGTTTACTGTTTGTGTGATGATGACAGATGAAAATGCAGTCATGATGGTAACTTTCATTAAATGATAACTGAAATGTTTCTCACCATGTTTCACTTCCTATGGGCCGTGGTCAAATGAATGCATGTAAAATTAATGGCTGTTGATTTATCTGTGGAAATGCTCTATTTATGCATTCTTGATACATGAAGCTTTTAAACATTAAATTATTTCTGAGTAATCAATACAATATGGCAACTTAGTTGACACAAATTAATTTTCAATGGTTGAACAATATTTTATGTGTGTATAAAATACATAGTATATAAATATATTTGTGCTGGTATATGTATAAAATGGTGCTGGTTAGGATTCCATCACACTCAGATGTGAATAATTAAGAAATTAATGTGTGTCCATTGGGAGATAAGACATTAATCAGATTTTCGGAAAGCAGTTATTAGAACATGACCCACTCCTAATTGAAATACTGGGAAGGAATAGTGGCTTTCGTCATACTAATTAAGAGTTATATCATTACAATAACACAAAATGGTGCTCAGCAATAGTCTCCCAGCAAGATTTACTACAGGTACGACATAGTGAACAGTTTTGATCATGGTACATGGTGTGAGAAGAGCCTTGATGTTTTTGCTGGATCACATTGAAGGCAAGTTCAGAGAACGCTGAAAACACATTATGGTGAGTGCAAATAAAAGATTTGAAAAGACAGTGCTGAACTAGTGCTCCAAGAAAGAGCTGGGCAAGCAGATAGATCACTCATGGTGAGATTGCAGTGTATAGCCCGTCATTGGACGAGTAAGACAATGTGTCAAAAAGATCAGCGCCATGGCAGCTCAGTTAGGAAAGGCGAGTGATCAGGGTCAATGCAAGGTACAGCCAAACAATAGAAAAGCAAAGAAAAGCCATAAAAATCCGGCCAATTCTAACTAGTGGCTTCGAAGAGTTGCTGAAAAACAATTGATTAAAAAGCAAAGAAGTCATTACTCAGTGATATATTCCTGCCATTTCTCAGTTTGGTGGGCGGAGCTTCAAAGAAAGAAAAGCAGCTACAATTACTTTCATCCTAGGTATAACAGAAGAAGGAAGGTCAAAGGGATATTGTCAGAATGTCTACAAAATTCCCTAACTGACATACTGTCCAAATTTAAAATGTTTCAACAAAATACAGAGCTATGGTTTCTTGATTTCAGGTATATCTAAACCAAATAAGCAAGCCATTAAAATCGTCTAGCAATTGGGAATGAAAGTCTGCACAGACTGAATGTGTTAGGATTATCTGTGTAGAAGAGTTAAAGGATTCTCAAAAGCTATTATCTACATTGGAAAACCAGTTCCAAATCTGGTTAAACTCCCATACTCATCGACTAGAGTTCATTTTGAAAACACTCTACAGAACCCACAGCACGCTTCATCAAAAAAATGCATAGAAAGGAGTAAATACTGTGACTTTTCAAATGCAGACCAAATTGTGGATAATTTTATCCACACCCATTGAAGCATTCCAGAAAAAAACTGCTTGACAAACACAAAATGTACATCATAATAGAACTACTCCAGAATGAACACAGGGGTACAAAGTGTTTCTCATAGGTTGATAAGGCTTACAGACCCAATTGTTGATGCCCTTTCAAGAACACCCAGATCTAGAAAGACGTGTGGAAGGTATGCTCCAAGGAAATGCCAGCTTTTCAACAATTCCATAAGGTACCTCGTAGAAAGTGCCACAGACAGTGGCAGTACACTAGAGCAATGGCAGACTCAGCTACATAAGCTATGCACTAATCCATGCAGATCATACACAATGGCTATGTTTAAGCAATTAGAATGACTACCTGGTATCTAGTCAGGAACACATACATAGGGTGAGTGGCAAACCAGAATATGTCAGTGATATAGAAGATGAGACAAGATGCAGTGAAGATATTTCATTCCATCAATTTCATGATAAATATAAATGCTTTTACGCTGTCTGAAGTGGTTCCAAGATTCAAATCATTTGCCTTAAAATTTGGTAACTATTCTTTTTGGCCAAAATTGACACAGAGCAAGTGCAAAAACACTATATCTGTAAATTCTAAAAGGCACGTATCCATAGAAGTGGAAGGCTATGGCAAAAGGTACTTTGAGCATTCAATTGTTCACTATTTCCATGTGCAGGATCCAGAGTCCTGGAATACAGACAGGTGCGAATTTCTTTATGAAGCTTGATGCCCAGCAGATTTACTGATCTGTACATTTTGGAAGAAGTTTGTATCCCATTTATACAATACTGTTTTTAGTGACTTCCTTTCCGGCTGTCTGCTAGCAGGATCTTTCCTTAGCTCATATGGACCGCATTGCATCCACTGCATCTGTATCACTGATGATATTGTCAATGAGGGAAGATTAAAATAAGAACATTTATTGATGCAAGCAGCACAAAATTAAGGATTCCTTTTCAACAGCCTGAAAAGTGACGTCAGTGTACTTTGGTTCTATTTATTCCAGAGCTGGCATATTTCCTGATCCAAGTAAGGTAGAAAATATTAAAGCAATGTCAACTCCACAAGATAAGGATGATCTTCAAAGATGGCAATTTCTTGTCTTTGTACAATTTCTAGTTATCTTGAAAATCCCCCAAGATGAGCAAATTGTTGTCAGAGGATATGCCTTTCTTGTGGCATGGAGACCACTAAGACCTCTTCAAAGCAATGAAACAATCATTATCAGAAGCATCAGCTTTGCTATTTTATGATCCTGGATGACAATACCTTTGGGTTAGATGCCTTTCAGAAAGCTCTAGGAACATGTGTACTATAAAAAGGCAAACTAATTTGCTTCAAAATCTCTCTGTAATGAAATCCAACTACCTTGAGATTGAGTGGGAATTGGTAGCTTTAATATTTGGATTTGTGCATTTTCATATTTACCTGTTTGACAAATGACTTGTGTAGAGACCAAGCACAAGTGACTGAAGATCACTTGATGAAAACTGTTGGTCTCTGCACTGCTAAAGGCAATGTTTTGTGATAAAGATTCTGAACTATGATTATGAAATAAGGTAAAAGCCAGATAACTTGATGATCACATTGGACACACTTATCAGATTACCTATAGTGAAAACAGGAGGTATATCCTTAGATCTACCAGTTGATTTAATTGACATTAAATTTGAAGATATTCTCCAAATAGTTACATTTTGCACAATTTAACTGCCAGCAGCTACAAGAAGAAACAGCAAAAAATTCTACACTATAGAAGTTGTAGAAAGCCATCATCAAAGGATGGCCTGATTAAATTCAGCATGTCCATGAACACGTGAGACCTTTATAACTCTATCAGCCATCTCCCAGGGAATCATGTTTAAAGGCATAGGTCATCATAGTGCAATCTTTATAACTTGACAGTATTCAACTATTTCATTACTCAGATATGAGCGTAGATTGGATGAGAAGACTTGTACAAGAGACAGGCTACTGGCCGGGTGTGAACAACGACACTAAAGTTATTGTCAAGAAGTGAGAGATATATCAAAAGCATATTCCAAGTCAGCGCCCTTGATTCCATATGATTGTTCCTATTCATCCTTGCTCCAAAATTGCACCCAATCTCTTTCATATCCATGACATGAATTTCCATCAGCATCGACTGCTTTAACAAGTGGCTCATTATTTGAAAATTACGCAATACATCAAGCATAACTGTTGCGCACCCTCATAAGTGCTATGTGTGCTTAGAGAGATAATTATAGACAATGATTTATAATTGATTGATAAACCATTTTGGGATATGTTGAGAAGTGGCATTTCAATCACACTACTACTTCCCTTCATTACCCTAGATCTAATAGTCTAGCCGAATGAATGATTTGCAAAGTGCAATCCCTAATTCTCAAATGTAAATAGACCAAGCAAGATCTGCATATTGCAATGTTGCATCACAGAAAGAGATCTTTTAAATACAGCTATTCCATCACTGGCAGAGCTCATGCTTGGCAGACCAGTATGTACCAATGTACCTACTGTTACCCATTCAACTCCATCAGAAATACAGAGCAACTTTTTGAACTACAACAGAAGGTGGACAACATGCACAATAAAGTTACAGGCAAAGAACTACCAGGTTTACAGTGGGGAGGACAATTTTGCAATGAGATCCCACAGAAGGCATATGCTAATTAGCCCAAATGACAAGGACTTATTCAGAACCAAGATCCTATGAAGTCAATACACACAAAAACGCAATGGTGAGGTGTAACCAAGGACACGTCAGATGCATCCCAGCTCCTCAACCCACGTGCAGTTCTATTGTGCCTAGACCAAAATCCCAAATGCAACCAGGAACAACATCCAAGAATGAGAATCCCACAGATCACTATGAGCATTTGAAGAAACTTCCGCACACAGTTATCATTAGAAGCTCTGGTTAATTTTATGCCTTACAGACTTACAGATTCATTGTTCTATGCATTTACGCAATAGCAACTAAATATTAACATGAATTGTAAATATTTATGCTTCTTTGGAAGGAGGGAAAGCATTTTGAAAAGAAAGGGGTTGTTATATGCCTTTAAGGGATTCATCAGACTGGGCATGAAAGAAAGTGTCCTATGATCCTGTCTTAGGCTGGGATTTTCGACTCCTGCCAATGTGGGTGCTGTCACGGGCAGCTTGGGGGAGTTTGGAGAGCAACCAAAAGTCAATTAATTTTTTTTGTTGTTTCCTTTCTTTTTGCACTAATTTGGATGTGTTGACTTCAATTATTTGTACACATATAACCTATCATACAGTAAAATACATTAGAACATAGAACACTACAGCACAAACAGGCCCTTCGGCCCAGAAGTTGTGCCGATCATATCTATACTTACCAGGCCGTAGAACTATCAGTAACTCCCAATCCCATTAAATCCCATGTACTCATCCAAAAGTCTCTTAAAAGACCCCAACGAGTTCGCCTCTACCACCACTGACGGCAGCCAATTCCATTCACTCACCACCCTCTGAGTGAAAAACTTACCTCTAACATCTCCTCTGTACTTGCCCCCCAGCACCTTAAACCTGTGTCCTCTCGTGGCGACCATTTCAGCCCTGGGAAATAGCCTCCGAGAATACGTGCTATCTATTCCTCCCAACATCTTATAAACCTCTATCAGGTTGCTTCTCAACCTTCGTCTCTCCAGGGAGAAGTGCCAGCTCCCTCAACCAATCTTCATAAGGCATGCCTCCCAGTCCAGGCAACATCCTTGTAAATCTCCTCTGCACCCTCTCAATAGCTTCCACATCCTTCATATAGTGAGACGACCAGAACTGCACACAGTACTCCAAGTGGGGTCTAACAAGGGTCTTATAAAGTTGCAGCATTATCTCCCAACTCCTAAACTCAATCCCTCTATTACTGAAGACCAGCACACCACATGCCTTCTTGACCACATTCTCCACTTGTGGGACCGATATAAGAGTCCTATAGATCTGGACCCAAGATCCTTCTGCTCCTCAACACTGCCAAGACTCCTACCCTTGATATTATACTCCTTCATCCCATTGGTCCTGCCAAAATGGACCACCACACATTTATCCGCGATGAAGTCCATCTGCCACTTCTCCGCCCAGTCTTGTATCTTATCTATATCTTGCTACAACTTCAAACATTCCTCCGGACTATCCACAACACCACCAACATTGTATTAGTTTTGGCAGAAAGTTACATGTTTTTAACTTTGACAGGACAATCTGCTTATTCTATTCGTTAGAAATATTTTGCCAATGATAGCGCTGGATTGGGTAAGAACAATCTTTCTAACTGTGTTACTAATCTTATTTTAATTTTGTAAATTATGTGTAGTGCAACAAATTTGGCAACACATGGTATAGAAGATATAACATTTTATTGGATTTGTTCCCTGAACATTCGCTTTCCTGGGGAAAGTTATTAAGTGACTCATTAATGTGAAGCTGCCATTGTCAGCATCTGTTGAGTGGTGTTAATGCACAGAGTGCTGCTCTGATTAATATTTGAGCAGCTATCATTCTCAAGGTCTCAAGAATCTGATGGGCCATGTAGCAGCTGAGTGAGTGGAAGTTAGCTGATATCTCTTGATATCATCATTACCTGGGGCTGTGTTGCCAAAATTTAAAGCACATTACCTTACTACTAGAACATTAATGCATTGAGTCACTTTGTTGGATGAAACAAATACATATAAAACATGTGAAGGATTCCGGGAAGCTGAGTCCATTAAGGACAGCAAATAAAAAAAAGACAAGTGCACTATGCCAAAGTCCTTGATAGCATCCACAGAGACCAACAAAGTATTGAGATGGCCAGTAACATGAAAAATGTTCAGCAGTGATCTTAAATTATTCCCTTGACACCTTTCTCATCGGGTTCTTATTGCTGAAAGTTTTATGTAGTGGTTATGTAAAACCTGACTGAAGTTTCAGTGAGGCTGAATTGTACCCCTTCCCCTCAGCATCCATGTAGAAATATGATGGCAGGCAAGTAGGAATAGGGAGGCAATGTTAAACATGATCTTCTCCGATATATGAGAAACCATCACATTACTAAGGCACTGCAAGGAGTAATCAGGGATATAGGCAGGATCCCCATTATATTGAAATGCACAGAATGTATATCAAAGAAGCAGGTAATCCAACTTCAACACCTATTTCAATTGTTCACAATTGATACTTTGATTTACTAAAAATAATTGCCAAATGATAAAAATAAAATATTCGCAAATAATGTGAAGATACATGATGAATATTGATCGATTAGCAAAACTTATTTGAAAATCTATTCATAGAATCAATGCAGTAGAGCTGGAGGCATTCAGCCCATCAAGTCTGCACCAAACACAATCTCACACAGCCCTTATTCCCTCAACCCCCATATTTACCCTTCTAATCCTCTGACACTAAGGTTCTAATTAGCGTGGCCAATCAACCTAACTCACACATCTTTGGACTGTGGGAGGAAACCACTGTGGGAGGATTTGGACAGTGATAGCCTTTTTCCTAGGATGGAAAAAGCTAGCACGAGGGGACACAGCTTTAAATTAAGGGGTGATAGTTATAGGACGGATATCAGAGGCAGGTTCTTTACCCAAAGGGTGGTTCGGGAGTGGAATGCCCTGCCTGCAGCAGTTGTAGATGCGCCAAGTTTGGTGGCGTTTAAGAGGTTAGTTGATAAGTATATGGAAGAGAAGGGAATGGTTTAGTTTGGAGGGGCATTGCTTTTTATATTGGTCGGCGCAACATCGAAGGCCGAAGGGCCTGTTCTGTGCTGTAATGTTCTATGTTCTATGTTCTATGAAACCGGAACACCCGGAGGAAACCCATGCAGACATGGGGAGAATGCGCAAACTCCACACAGACAGTGACCAAGCCGGAGATTGAACTTGGGTTCCTGGTGCTGTAAATCAGCAGTGCTAACCACTGTGCCACTGCATTGTTGGTGGAATTAAATTGCTCCTTAGGTTAAAGGAGCATTGTTTGTTCTTGAATACTGCGCTGAGTTTATGCAGTGCATAACTGGGCTATTGCAGACCTGTTCTATAAAGAATTGGTTTGTATTGGATGGTTGAGGCATTCCAAATGACCTCAGGTCCCTTGGATCAGGGGAGTAAAAACTGAGTAGATTCCTGCTCCAGCAAATCCTGCTACTCAACAATTCTGCTGTCAGTTCTGAGTGTGTGAGGCTTGTGTTTGGACTTGCCTACAAGTCCCACACTCAGACAAATTACATGTAAAAAAATTGACTAGCTGCAGGGTAAAGGGCCAAGTGCCTGCGAAACTGTCCCTTGGAAGGAATCATCAGATGTTCAGGAGAAGGGAGAAAATTGGAGTGAAATAAAAACAAACATGTTCTTGACCTAACAAAATTTCCACATGTAACTTTCATTCCGAAGACGTTTATGTAAAGTGACCATGTGGGGTAGAACTTTCCAATCTCTTCCACTGCAGGAATCGTAGCAAATGGGACAGAAAATTTGGTGGATTATTTAAAGTTCCGTCTCAAATGGGTATTTTCAGACCTGGGGTTCATGCAACCTGAAAATCCCACCCAAGATACCCAGTATCACGTTATCAATGTCAGACAAACACACAAAAAGATTTGCTAAATATTTTGCTCAAAACAATGTCCTTATAGTTAGATTCAAAGGACTGCACTAATATAAATGCTGTGGGAGCTATGTAGCAGAATTTGAGATCAACTGAATTTGTTTTCATGTAGGATGTTGGATAAACTATTACAACATGACATTTCAGCTGTAAAATTCAAAACTTCCCCTCTCACCCTATCCAGAAGGAAAGAATTAGCTGATTGATATTATTACAATTCACATCCAATTCAACTCAAAAGCTTATTAAGTCCATTGATCCCATTCTCCAGAAAAAAACAGCCATACATCGTCCTTTGAAGCATCTCATTTTTTCTTAAAAGGATATATACAGATAGAAGATATATACAGATTCATAAGGATAACACAAGTTACAAAATTTATCTTAAAGCCTAATTCTCTCACTGAATACAGAGTATATTAATAGGCAAACTGTGATCAGGCACACCACACTCTGAAGCCAATTGGTAGTTGCCCTCCCCCAAACAATTCCTTTGGATTTATCATAAAATCTCCCCAGACACTGGTCACACTGATCCAACTGGTTTCACTTGAACTTTACTTTCACATGAGAGTTTTCAATCTCAAAGAAAATATCTTGGAATCTTCCCCAAAATAACATTTTATTTTTGGATGCCTTCACCAAGGATCCACTTTCAGGTTTTCAAGCTCTCTTTCTGGTATTTCTCTGCCCTGGATTGCCAGATACATTCAGGCTTTTACACAATAATGCTGCCAGCAGAGCACTATTATTTCAGAGGCTTGTAGAAATGAGTTACCAACCTTCTGGTCTTCTTGGATCTCTGGTTTCTGGCAAGCCCACTTTACTTTCTGTCTGCATTTTACACCTTTGGCATCTGTCTTTGCTTCTCGTTCTTAACTTCACTGAACAGAATCTTTTTTTTCCAGATTCCTGTCCTTTGTTCTTGTGACTCAAAGCTCTTCTTGGAACGTATCTCTGTCCTATCCCTAGTTTTAGGACCTTTCTTTCTTTAGCTTGGAACTTGCTCTCTACAGTCTCTCATGTCTCTGTTCCAGCAGATTCTGTGAAAAGACTTTACTGCTAGGTTACATTCTTTTGAACTCAAACTGTTTCTACTGCCGATTTACGGTCTTTGGTTGCTCAGCAACAGCCCAATTTTTTTACACTCTGTATTTGTTTTTGAGTTGTAAAACTCTCATTAAAATAAAAGCTATATTTTAAAGTCTACTTAACACACAACTGCAGAAATACAAATTAAGCTTAAAATCAAACTTAAATCTATAACTTGATCCTAACATACATAAATATAAATAACCTAAAATTTACATTGATTTCCTAACAATCAATACCAGGAACAGAAAAGGTTGCAGCAAAAAACATTGTGATATTTTACTTAGCTCTTCCTCTGTAACCTGTTTACTTAAAACTTACGGACAGGATTTTATAGCCTCGCTTGTCCTGAAATCATAAAATCATGCCCATTGTCTGCACCCGCACCCCCCCCCACTCCGCTTCCCGCCTGCTCTAATTCCCATAGTGGGGGGTCATAAAATTCCAGCTTTTGTTTTCTCCCCTGGAGCCAATTATTCAATTCAGTGACTTAACCTTAAAATTGACTGTTCTTAAGAGTTTTTCCATGCATTGCTCAATCAATATCCCTGACCTTCATTAATCTAGGGTATTTGAAACTTAAAAAAAGCCAGTAAGATAATCAGACAAGATCTATCCTGATTTAGGTTGCAATTTTTTTCTGATTCCTTCAGATTTCTAATCGCAGTTTGATCTAATGGATCTACACTTACTCATGATTGTATTGTTCTTCTTGAATGAGAGAATCTGGGAACTGCATTAATCCGTTAAAATCTCTAATCTTCATTGGTTCCCTTAAAATGTTGGGCAAATTTCCTCTCTTGTATCTTTAAATATACTGAATATAATTCATACATCCCAGAGGATTTACTGTTCAAAAATCCATCAGCAAATTGAAACCCTCTGCTCCACAAAATGTCAAAGTCCCAAGTACATGCTTGATGTAGGATGGTATATTTATAATATGCTTCAGAGTCAAACTTTCCAGGAGCAGTCATTTGAAAGTTTAACTCTCTCCTGTTTTCCTCACTCTGAATATTTATTCTCTGTCTATTCTCTACTATTGTAGGATTTAGTAGATTTTTTGGTGATTTGGAATTGAATTTTCAAAGATATTTTCCTAATCCTTCATCAAACCTCCAGCACAAAATCCACGGAGGCTCTAAGGAAGTGATATTTTCCTGACATTTGCATAAATTGTAGAAATTTCTGCAAGGATAATGAGCATTATAGTTTTGGGGATAAAGCAAGAGAGAGGAGTTGAGGATTATATCAGATCAGTCATGATCACATTGAATGGCAGGGTAGATCTGATGGGCCAAATGGCCTGCTTTTGCTCCTAAGTCTTATAGTCTTATGATGTGGAATTGCCAGCGTTGGACTGGGGCGGGCACAACAAGTAATCTCACAACACCAGGTTAAAGTTCAACAGGTTTATTTGGTAGCACGAGCTTTTGGAGTGCTACTCTCAAGCTCATGCTACCAAATAAACCTGTTAGATTTCATCCTGGTGTTGTGAGACTACTTATAATCTTATGGTCTAATACACATCCATACAAATTGTGCTTTTATCATTTCCTTCAACAACTTACATTTATATGACACCTTTAATGTGTTCAATAGTTCGAAGGTGCTTCAAAGGAGCATTAGGAAACAAAATTTGATACTGAGGCATTGTGGGAAGATGTTAAGTCATGTGATGAAGACTTTGGCCAAAGACAAAACCGCTAAAGAGTGTCACAAAGAAGGTGAGAAAGATAGAGAGCTGGGGAGGCTTAGGGAGCTTACAGTGAAAGCACAGCATCCAATGGCACAGTAATTCAAATCTGAGATACACGGATCGGGGGTGACAGAATTGGAAGAACAACAAGATCTCTGAAGGCTTTAGGGATGCAGAAGGTCACAGAGAAAGGGAGAGCCAAGCTTTGGAGTGATTTGAACACAAGATTGAAAATTTCAAAATTGTGTAGAATTGAATATACGGCAGCAAGCACATGGGGTGATAAGTAAATGAGACTGAGTTCAAGTTGGGATACAGACCACAGAATTTTGGATGAGTTAAATTTAATGGAAGATGGGAGATGAGAAGCCAACCAGGAGACCATTGGAATAGCCAGGTGAAGAGGGATCAAAGTATGGATGACAGACTCAGTAATAGATGAATTGGGATAGAGTAAGAGATGGATAATGTGTGGAAGTAGAATTAAGTGCTCTTGGTAACAGAGATGGTCAGAAACCCATTGCAGGGTCAAATCAGATGCCACTGCTGTGAAAAGTTTGGATCAGCCTGTCATCTATCTTTCTGTTCTAAGCCCCCTGAAAAAAATACAATTTTCAATTTTCAACTCTGTGGAAATTTTGCAATTTGAAATGAGCCAGAACAAACTACTTCAGAATGCAAGGCTGCCCTCTAAGCTGAGGGTGAAAAAGCAAATAAGGGACCATCAGGGTTTGTTAGTCTGCACTAACTTTCTGAAAGAGCATTTTAACCAGTCCCCCTGCTGTACCCCTGTAACAGTGTGCATTTGTCATGGATAATCCATTTAATCTAAACATTTACAAAGTGGTAATTTAATATGGCTAATTCTCTGAACGTGCACATCTTTGAATGATGGGAGGAAACCCATGTAGACATGGGTGGAACATGCAAACTCCAAACAGACAGTCCCCCAAGACTCGAATTTAGATCCCTGGCACTGTGAGGCAGTAGTGCTAATTACCATGCCACCGTATAGCCCAATGTCTAAGGAAGAGATATTAAAGTGCAGTGCTGGATACTGAAAATATAATTGCTGCAGACAGATCCACCCAAAACCCCTCAGAAATAAATGATGGAAAGTATAACAGGCCAGGCGGTAGCCAGTGCAAGGAGCTGTAAGAAAGACTCTAGCAGAAGAGACAGGCTGAAAGCTCTCTCTTCCATTCTTTCTTTTGGAAAAAGTGTGTCATTCTGTTTGAGAATTCAACTGTCAGAAACCTACTCTCAAGCCAAGATCTCATAATAATTGCAATGTATTCTACATCTGACCCACCCAAGAAAATAACTACTTTCAAAATCTATGCCTCAAAGGAAATCGAATAATGCTATTTAGAAGAGATATGATTAAGAAGAGTATGAAAATAAGCTCGCAGGAAATATAAAAACTGCTGTAAAGCTTTCTAAAGGTATATAAGGAGAAAAGGATTGACAAAAATGAACATCAAAAATGAGGTAATTCATAACTGGGAAGAAAGAAACGCATGAGGAACTAAACTCGTATTTTGCTTCTATCCTCAACAGAAGACATGAATAACGTATCGAAAGTCCTGAGGAACACAAGTTGTAGTGAGGAACTTGAAGGAAATCAGAATTGGTATTGAAATGGTTTTGGAGAAATTGGTGGGATTGAAGGCAAATAAATCTCCAGAACATGATTATGTTTATTCCAGAGTATTTAAGGAAGTGGGTCTAGAGATAGTAGACCCATTAGCGGTCATTTTCCAAAACTCTTTGGACTCTGGAATAGTTCCTACAGATTGGAGATTAGCTAATATAAGCCCACCATTCAAGAAGAGAGATGGAAAGAAAAAGGGAACTGTAGATCATAGAATCATAGAAGCATACAGTGCAGAGAGGCCTTTCGGCCCATCAAGTCTACACCAACTTGCAAGAAACACCTGAGCTCCCACCTAATCCCAGCTACCAGTACTTGGCCCATAGCTTTGAATGTTATGATGTAACAAGTGTTCATCCAGGTACTTTTTAAAGGATATGAGGCAACCGCCTCTACCACCCTCCTCAACAGTGCATTCCAGACCTTCACCACACTTTGGGTAAAAGGTTTTTCCTCACATCCCCCCTAAACCTCCTGCCCCTCACATTGAGTCTATGTTCCCTTGTGGCTGACCCTTCAACTGAGGGGAATAGTTGCTCTAAATCCACTCTGTCCACGTCCCTCATAGTCTTGTACACTTCGATTCGGTTATCCTTCAGACTTCTCTGCTCCAATGAGCATAGATCAGTGAGCTTAACACTGCTAGTGGGGAAGTTACATAGTCCATTATCAAAGATTTCATAGCCCAGCATTCAGAAAGCAGTGGTATAATCAGACAAAATTAGCATGGATTACTGAAAAGGAAATCATTCTTGACAAAAGTACAAGAATTCTTTGAGAATGTATTGACAGTGTTGACCAGAGAGAGCCAGTGGATATGGTTTATTTAGACTTTCAGAAGGCCTTTGAAAAGGATTCACATAGTAAATTACTGTGTAAAATTAAAATGCATGGGATGCAGGTAGTGTTTTGGAAGGGATAGAAAGGTGATTAGCAGATAGGAAGTAAAGAGTTGGAATAAATGGATCTTTTACTGATTGGCAGGAGTGGCTAGTGGGGTCCACAGGGATCTGTGCTAGGCCCACGATAGTTCACATTATATATTAATGATTTGAACAGGGGTACTAAATGTATTATCTCTACATTTGTAAATGATACAAAGTTGAATGGGAAGGTAAGCTGTGAGGAGGATATAGAGATTCTTCAGCGTAATTTGGACATGCTGACTGAGTGGGCAGATACAGTAAAATGTGGATAAATATGAAATTATCCACTTTGGCAGCAAAAATAAGAAGGCAGATTATTATTTGAACGTGTGTCAATTGAGAAAGATTGCTACTCAGTGAGATCACATTTTCTTTAATTAATACCTTAAGTGAATACCTAATTTCAGCTTCAGGGCTTTTTCCCCACCCGGCCTTATTTCCTAGGGAGGGTAAATAATAGATTGAGAGAAAACAATCCTTTATCTTGGGTGAGAGGATAGGAGGGACATCTCCATCAGAAACCTCCTTCTGACTGAGGGCACCCTCCCCTCAACAGCCAGAGATTTATGAAACTCCCTCTTCCTCAGCCTATCGCTCAGGACTTCAAACATCCACCCTTAGTAATTCCTAATTATCCTTTATCTATAGCCATATAAAGATGAAGTTACCAGAATTCTTAATCCATAGGAGTGCGTCTATGTATCTTAAGATCATCATTCTTCCTCTCTGTGGAGGTGGATTGCTCATCAGCTCTCTGCCATTATTATCCAGCTCACCAGAAGTGTGGTTGAGTTTCTCTCCAATTCATGACTGGATAGGAAAAGGGGCAAGAAAAGCACATTGATGCTCATCCCAGGCACCAGATTGTCCAAACACATTAATCTAACTCCAATCTCTATTATTACTAAGTAGTAAGGAAAATAAGCATTCATGGAGATGTTTGTCCAGTTATGTACCCTGGTCAAAGAAATTGCAGCAGTTCTGGGTATCTATAAAGTTGCCAAACTCTGATTAGACATATTCGTGGAGATTTTATCATATGACAATCTCAACTCTAAACTCCCTACCCAGTTACAGTTTATTTTCTCAGGCTGCAATATTTTTAATAGCAAATAACATTTTTGATTTTTTTCTCCTGGGTTGTTCTTAACTCTGTCCTGGGGGATGGGAGGAAGAAGCTTAAGTTACCAAATTGGATCCCAGCATTGGGCAAACTTTAAATAAAACATATTACTGACCCCTTACACAGTAAAGGGAGGATCAGGGTCTGAGATGGTAAATGGGAGTTTGGTGGCAGGGCGTGGAGGGATGGTACAAGAAAGAGACTTGGTCCTTTTTCCAATGATGATCAAGAAAGGTCAGTCTTCAAGAATGCTGTAAGACAGCACTGTTAACCATTGCTTTACTTCCATCATGATATGACAATATAGCATTTTCAAAATGCATTTCAATATAACTTGCAGCATTACACAGCGCTTGGAGAAAAAGATTTGGCAGAACTTTTTTATTGAGTACAATGCTTCATCATCTATTTCTTTCTGCATTTTCTAGCAATACAACTAGCCTTGAATAAACATAAAGGATTATATCACAAGAAGCCATTCTTTATTTTCAAGTTCACTTTAATTAACTGGAAACACTGTGCCTATAAACAGAATAATAATTTCAGCTCAACTTGTCAATTGTAGAGAGTCGAAGTGAAATTATTGTTCTGTTTCCTTTGTAAGCCTGGCTTTAATAGTTTAAACCTTGAAATTGATTTTTTTATTGAACAGTTTCATGGGCAAGTTCTTATCCCTACACAAAGAAGCTTACAAAGCAGATTTTCATAAAGATTGTGCCCCTGTGAAATATACAGTGGTCGTAGAAATCGACCTTCCAAGTATTTGTTCCATTTCTAACTATGTCAAGATTTCAGAAGATGGTGTTACAATCAGATGAGAGGAGATAAAATTCCCTTCTTTTCCAGCTCCATGTTTGACTATAACAGAATTTTTATGAAAACAATTTGGTTATTAATTCCATGAGTGCTTAACTGTTTACATTGGAAGCATTGGAAAGAGTGCAGGGGAGGTTTACTGGAATGTTGCCTGGTATGGTGGGTAAGTCTTATGAGGAAAGACTAAGGGACTTGAGGTTATTTTCATTAGAGAGAAGAAGGCTAAGAAGTGACCTAATTGAGACATATAGGATGATCAGAAGGTTAGATAGAGTGGACAGTGAGAGCCTTTTTCCTCGGATGGAGATGGCTAACATGACGGGATATAGCTTTAAATTAAGGGGTGGTAATTATAGGGCGGATGTTAGAGATGGGTTCTTTACTCAGAGGGTAGTAAGGGCTTGGAATGCCCTGCCTGCAGCAGTTGTGGACTCGCCAAGTTTAAGGGCATTCACATGGTCAGTGGATAGGCATATGGATAGCATTGGAATAGTTTAGGTTAGATGGTCATAAAATTGGTTCCATTGGTCGGCGCAACATCGAGGGCTGAAGGGCCTGTACTGCGCTGTAATGTTCTATGTTTTATGTTTACTCAATTTGATCTTAAAATCCATAATCCTGCAGATTTTCTTGAGTTTTATCAAGAATGTAGATACATTGATTATCACTTTCCAAGACACTATAGACTCTGGAACACTTCGCATTGATTGGAGGGTAGCTATTATAACCCCATTGTTTAAAAAGAAACATAGAGAGAAAACAAAGAATTGTAGGTTAGTCAGCTTGATATTGGTAATGGGGAAAATTCTAGTGTCCATTATAAGTTATAAGGAGAGGCTGGATAGGCTTTTTTCTGTGGAGCGTAGGAGGCTGAGAGTTGACCTTATAGAAGTCTATAAAATAATGAGGGGCATAGACAAGGTAGATAGTCAATATCTTTTCCCAAAGATAGGGGAGTCTAAAACTAAAGGACATAGGTTTAAAGTGAGAGAAGAAAGATACAAAAGTGTCCAGAGTGGATTTTTTTTTCACACAAAAGCTGGAGAGTGTCTGGAATAAGCTGCCAGAGGTAATAGCAGAGGCGGGTACAATTTTACCTTTAAAAAGCATTTAGATAGTTACATGGATATGACGGGTATAGAGAGATATGGGCCAAATGCGGGTAATTGGGATTAATTTAGAGGTTTAAAAAAAAAGCCCAGCATGGACAAGTTGGACCAAAGGGCCTGTTTTCATACTGTAAATCTCTATGACTCTATGCTTCTATTATCAAGGATTTTATTATTATCAAGAGCACTTGGAAAACAGTGGCAGAATCAAACAGAGTCAGCATGGGATTACAAAAGAGAAGTCATGTTTGATAAATCTACTACAGAATTGTTTGAGGATGTAGCCAGTAGAGTTGATGAGAAGGAGCCAGTGGATATAGTTTATTTGGGCTTTCAGAGGCTTTTGACAAAGTCCCACAGAAGAAATGAGCATGTAAAATTAAAGCACTTGTGATGGGGATATGGGTAGCGTATTGAGATGGATAGAAAACTGGTTGGCAGACAGGAAACAAAGAGTAGGAATAAACATGTCTTTTTCCTAATGGCAGGCAGTGACTAGTGAGGTACCACAGGGATCAGTGGTATTCACAAAAATATATACTAATGATTTAGATGAGGGAACTAAATGTAATAACTTTGAATTTGCAAATGACACAATGTTGGTAATGAGAGTAGGCTGTGAAGAGAATACAGAGATGCTTCAGTGTGATTTAGACAAGCTGAGTGAGTGGGCAAATGCACAGCTGATGCAGTACATGCGGATAAATATGAGGTTATCACCTTGGTAGCAAAAATAGGAAGGCATATTATTATCTGAATGGCTATAGATTGAGAAAGGGGAATATGCAGTGACATCCGGTGCCTTGTACACTGGAGCTAAGCATGCATGTGCGGTGGGCAGTAAAGAAAGCAAGTGGTATGTTGGCCTTCATAGTGTGAGGATTTGAGTACAGGAGTAGGGATATCTTGCTGCAATTACACAGGACCTTGGTGAAGCCACGTCTATACTATTGTGTACAATTCTGGGCTTCTTATTTGAGGAAGGATGTTCTTTCTGTGGAGGAAATGCATGGAAGGTTTACCAGATTGATTCCTGGGTTGGCAGGTCTGACATATGAGGAGAGATTGAGTCGGTTACAACTAACTTGGCTGGTGCTTAGAAGAATGAAAGGGTATCTCATAGAAGCCTATAAAATTCTAATAGGACTAGATAGGGTAGATACAGGGAGGATGATGGGGAGTCTAGAAGCAAGGGTCATTGTCTAAGGGTACACGGTAAACCTTTTAGGGCCTAGGTAGGTATTTGTTTTCACCCAGAGAGTGGAATTTGCAACCACAGAAAGCAGTTGAGGCCAAAATACTGTACGTTTTCAAAAAGGACTTAGACATAACTATTGGGCAAAAAGAACCAAAGGTTAGAGGGAAAGGCGTGATCAGGTTAGATGATCTGCCATGATCGTAATGAATAATGGAGCAGGCTTGAGGAGCCAAATGGCCTCCTCCTTCTCTTATTTTCTATGCTTCTTTGTTTCTACATAACAAAGAAAGATGTTACCTCAAAATAAAATAAAAGTGGTTTACCGTCTGTGGGAGTTGGTGTCTTGGTGGGTTTTAGGCTGAATTTGGTGGTCCTGCACCTTTCAATCGGTGGTCTTGGTGCTTGAGAGTGATTTAAAGATGTGGACTGCTGATTTCCCCTGAAGACCAGAACGTACGGTTAAATTCCCTCGAGTAATCTCTGTCTGCATCTCTGACAGAGCACTGTCAGCAAATAGAGAACATAGAACATAGAACATAGAACATTACAGCACAGAACAGGCCCTTCGGCCTTCGATGTTGTGCCGACCAAAAATAAAAAGCAATGCCCCTCCAAACTAAACCATTCCCTTCTCTTCCATATACTTATCAATTAACCTCTTAAACGCCACCAAACTTGGCGCATCTACAACAGCTGCAGGCAGGGCATTCCATACCCTAATCACTCTTTGAGTAAAGAACCTACCTCTGATATCCGTCCTATAACTCATACCCCTTAATTTAAAGCTGTGTCCCCTCGTGCTAGCTTTCTCCATCCTAGGAAAAAGGCTATCACTGTCCACCCTATCTAAACCTCTAATCATCTTATATGCTTCAATAAGATCCCCTCTTAGCCGCCTCCTTTCTAACGAAAACAACCTCAAATCCTTCAACCTCTCTTCATAGGACCTGCCCTCCATACCAGGCAACATCCTGGTAAACCTCCTCTGTACCCTCTCCAATGCCTCCACATCTTTCTTATAATGTGGCGACCAGAACTGCACACAATACTCCAAGTGCGGCCGCACTAGAGTTTTGTACAGCTGCAACATGATGCTGCGGCTCCTAAATTCAATCCCCCTACCAATAAAAGCTAAGACTCCATAAGCCTTCTTAACAACTTTATACACTTGACTGCCTACTTTCAGGGATCTATTGACACATACACCAAGATCCTTCTGTTCCTCAACACTATTAAGAGCCCTACCATTAGCCCTATACTCTACACATTTATTGTTCCTGCCAAAGTGCATTACCTCACACTTTTCCACATTAAACTCCATTTGCCACCTCTCGGCCCAGCTCTGCAACTTGTCCAAGTCACTCTGTAAACTAAAACACCCCTCTTCACTATCTACCACACCACCAACTTTAGTATCATCTGCAAATTTACTGATCCATCCCTCAATACCCTCATCCAGATCATTTATAAAAATTACAAACAGCAGGGGCCCCAAAACAGACCCCTGAGGCACACCACTTGTCACCGAACTCCACGATGAATATCTCCCATCAACCACCACCCTCTGTCTTCTATCTGCCAGCCAATTCCTAATCCAATTAGCTAAATCACCCTCTATTCCACACATCTGCATTTTCTGTAGAAAATGCAGATGTAGAAAATGCAGAGCTTGAAGCTTGTGAGTTGATTTGGAGGGAGAGGGAGGAAGGAGGGACTTGGATCTTCCCTGGTCAGCACCTCAGGGAAAGCAGAAGCTTAAACACACAGGGGAAGGCCTGTCACATGGCCCCAATCACCCAGTGATACAAACATGCTAGTCACGAGTGTATTCTTCCCGGTAACTTAATCAGTTCGTATCTGGAAAACCTCCTCTCAGCCAGGGTTGCACTATTCAAATGATTATGTTTAAAGCATATTCCCATTGTAGTTTGATGAGTTCATGTCTGGGAACCTCCTGCAGTCATTGCATTGTTTGTCTTGTTGATGGAGACAGGATGTGCAGCTCAGTCATATTCTCCAGAGGTTACTGTCCTTGATTGAGTCACTGCAACCATGGTGTATGCATCTCAGTGAATTGGAATGCAGAGGTTACAGTGAAACAAATTATATAGCCAGCTAGAAGAAGTCTGTTTTAAAAGTTAAGCTCAGGTTTCCAGTCAGTGAATTAAATATCATTATTTTTCTCTGAGCAGCTCACTTAGCCGTTGCAGAGGGCAGTTAGGAGTCAACCACATTGCTGTGGGTCTGGAGTCACATAAAGGCCAGATGAGAAAAGGATGGCAGGTTTCCTTCCCTAAAGAGCATTAGTGAACCAGATGGGTCTTTACAACAAACAATTATAATTTTTATGGTCGCAAGTACTGAGATTGGTTTTATATTGCAGATTTATTGATTGAATTTAAATTGCAACAGTGGCCATGGTGAATTCAAACCCATGTCACCAGCATATTATCCTGGGCCTCTGGAGTACGTCCAGCACTGCTACTACTGTGCACCATCTCGTCCAAATAAAGCATGTTGGCATAAAATATGTTTTCATAATAATTTATTATTTTAGTAGAAGCAACTTTTCATTACATACTGAAGATTGGGTCCCTTTAGTAGGGTTAATACATGAACTACTCACACTACTAACTAGCAGAATAAAATCTCAGTGGCGCTTTCATAAGCTTTTTTAAAAATAAAGCAGTAAAACTTAATGCTCCATTCATTATTTTACAAAATTCACACAGCATTTATATAACACACACGGTGGCACAGTGGTCAGCACTGCTGCCTCACAGCACCAGGGACCCAAGTTCAATTCCGGCCTTGGGTCACTGTTTGTGTGGAGTTTGCACGTTATTACCCATGTGTGCATGGGGATGATCCGGTCGCCTGCCATAATCCAAATCCATACAGATTAGCCATGCAAAGTTGCCCCTCAGTGTCCTAAGATGTGTAGGTTAGGGGGATTAGCGCGGTTATGAATATGTGGGGTTAAGGGGATAGGGCCTGGTAGGAAGTTCTTTCGGAGTGTCAATGTAGACTTGATTAGCCAAATAACCTCCTTCTGCTTTGTGGGGACCCTATGAAATTCTATGAAAATCATTGTTGGGTATCAGTAAACGTTTTACTCCGAACTTGCTGTTTCTTAGGTTTAAATCTAAATTTGCCCATGGACGGTGGAAAATTCCTGTCAGCCAACTATCAAAAAGCATAATCCTCCACAGTGCGTCTACAGGTAAACGGGGCTAGACCTTGTGTCACTTTAACCAATCAGATTGAAGGATCACAACAGAGAGTCTGAATTAGATAGTGTATGTGAGAAGAGTCATTGGAAGTCAAATCAGTGAGAAAAAGACTGCCACGGTGACACAGTGGTTTGCACTGCTGTCTCACAGTGCCAGGGACCCCAGTTTTATTCCCAGCTTGGGTCACTGTCTATGTGGAGTCTATATGTTTTCCCAATATCGGCGTGGGTTTCCCCTGGATGCTCCAGTTTCCTCCCACAGTCCGAAAGCCATGCTGATTAGACGCATTGACCATGCTAAATTCTCCCTCAGTGTACTGAACAGGTTCTGGAGTGTGGTAACTAGGGGACTTTCACACTAAATTCAATGCACTGTTACTGTATGCCTACTTGTGACATTAATAAACGTATTTTAAAAGTTTTAAAAGAGGCAGGAGGAAAACATTTTAAAAAATAATTTTACTTAGAGTAATTTAAATTAAATGTCATTAATTAAGAAATAAAGCTGAGGAAAATTGACTCCACACACGTGAATGTTAATTTTCAGTGCCAGTGTGGTTAGTTGGCAGGCATTAAGAATTACCCACCAGGTGCTTATCTGGTTGCTCATTGTTAGTTGCCACCCAATTTGTGTTTTATTAACCACACCTTTATTTTTACTGCAGAGTATATTCCAATATGTCTCACCCGTGATCTGAATACAGCAATAATACTGCTGCCCCTCAAACAATGAAAAATAAAAAGCTATTAGTGGCTTAGAGGACAATAAATTCATCACAGAGTTTGATGATATCATTAATTAGGCAGTTTGTAAACCTCACCAGAATCCACATGGTGGAATTACAACTTGCATTCGCTGTCAGCTATTAGTAATTCATTATAAAATGTAGTGTATGCTTCTGCAATTTCTTTTCAGTACTGTTCACTTTCTAACATTCAATATCTTTCTGGTCTCACTGAGCTAACTACATGTGGGTCAAAGTATTATTTACAAAAGGCCCTGATTGTTTAATACTACCCAGTGACCAATTCCAAAGAAACAATCTGAAGAAAAGGATCAGAGGGAAATTGGCTAAAAGGAGATTATCGGTCTCTTGGATTTTTAAAGCAACATCTGTAATGAGTTGTTAAACATTAAACATTTGCACATCCGTGCAGATGTGCCTTTGGTTAGAACAATAAAAATATGAACACTTTTCATTATATTCTTGGAGAACTGTTCTACATTATACATCTAGAGAGGCTATTTTAAATATCTTTGAGATATTTCAAAGAAGAAATCATACATTACATGGGGCTGTTTATTGATGCAATCTTGCAAGTTAATATTGAGTAAATAACTTTTTGAGCTGCATATCCAAAACAACTCAAAGTACATTTGTGACAACATTTCATTTGTTAAATCTACTTACATAGAAACATAAAATAGGAGCAAGAGTTGGCCTTTTGACCCTTTGAGCCTGTCCCCTCATTCATTATGATCATTGCTGATCATCCAACCTTTTTCTGCTTTCCCCCATATCGTTCAATCCTTTAATCCCAAAAGCTATGTCTAGCTGCTTCGAGAAAACAAACAATGTTTTGGTTTCAACTGCCTCCTATGGTAGAGAACGTTTAATATTCACACATAGATCATTCAAGGTGGCAGGATGTGCAAAGACAGCAGTTGATAAATCATGTAACATTTTGGGTTTTATTAACAGTGGCATACAGTACAACAGCAAGGAGGTTATGCTGAGCTAACAGGAGGCACTAGTTAGACATCAGCTAGAATATTGTGTACAGTTCTCGGCACCACACTATGGGAAGGGTATGAACACATTGGAGAGAGGAAAAAAGAGGTTTACAAGAATATATCCAGCAGTCAGAAACTTTAGTTATGAGGATAGATTGGATAGGATGGGATTGCTCTCCTATGGTTTTTAATCCCTAGATCTATAAACATAGATAGGGATCACGGGTAGAAGTGGGAACATCGGGGTGGCGGCGCGGGCTCGTTGGGCTGAAAGGCCTGTTTCCCATGCTATTTTGTTCTTTATTCTTTGTTCTTTGTTCAAGGGAAGAAGTCTAAGACGAGATTTGATAGAAATATTTAAAATCATGAGGGGGTTGGACAGAGTAGCTAGGGAGAAACTGTTCCAGCTCATAAAAGGATCAAGAATGAGAAGGCTTGGATTAAAGTGATTTGCAAAAGCAGCTAATGTGATGTGAGAAAAATCCTTTTCACGCAACAAGTGGTTCACGTCTGGAATGCACTGTCTGGGAGTGAGGGTGGAGGCAAGTTCCATTTTTTTTATTCATTTGCGGGACATGGGCGTCACTGGCTGGCCAACATTTATTGCCCATCCTTAGTTGCCCTTGAGAAGGTGATGATGAGCTGCCTTCTTGAATCGCTGCAGTTCATGATGCATCAAGAGGAAATTGAATGATTATCTAAATAGAAACAACATACAGGGGTACAGAGAACAGGCAGGGATTGGCACTGGGCCATGTTGCTTGTTTGTAGATATGGGCTCTCTTTTAACATTTAAGAAAAACTTGGAGAGGTACATGGATGAGAGGGGTGTGGAGGGATATGGTCCAGGTCCAGGTACAGGTCAGCGGGACTAGGCAGAAAAATAGTTTGGCACAGCCAAGAAGGGCCAAAAGGGCTGTTTTTGTGCTGTAATGTTCTATGATTCTCTGCTTCTATGATGGACCAAATGATCTCTTTTGCAGCATAACAATTCTGTGATTCAGCTCTTGATTTTGCAAAAGGCACTCATCAATTTTATCATGTGGAATACTGTCCCTTTAAAGCTTGATGATTTTGATTAGCTTCAGAAATGCTGCCTTAGTGAAATGATGACTTAATGCTGATTCTATTGGGTCTTTTGACAGTGATACTTTTGAAGGCAGTATTTGCAGCCATATCATTAATAATTTTCAAATCAGATGAGTTGCTGAATGTATCTGAATGTTGAAATAATCCTTTATATGCTTTTAACATAAAAAGAAATGGTGAGAATCTAAAGCAAATATCTTTAAAACACAAGCAATAAATGATCCAAAATCCAGCTGAGAACTGGTGAAAGATCTAGCCCTCTTGCTGATTCTTTACAGCCAGATGCTGTCCACAGTCAACAGTTAAAGCAAATTTTTACTTTTGCTCTCCAAAGAACAAAACCTGACCCCAGTTCCAGCTGGGCAGGAATTAGTTTACAATGATGTGGGCTGAGGTTAACAGAATATGGAATGGCTCCTCGGGGATTGGGCAGGGCTGAGACATTCTGCGACCTGGATTACATTCAGATCGGAACCAAAGAGGGAAAATGGCACCTGTCTCTACTCTCTGTAAAGTCACATTGTGCGATCTCTGAGAGGACATTGGACTATCACAGTAAACAGTCCTCGATTTTACTCTAATTAACACTAAATTAGCATTCTCAATGAGATAGCTGATGTGGGGAAATTGAGAATGTTACACTGATACTATAGTGACAATATAACCTCTGATTCAGTTCTAAGGAGTTTGCATGAACTGAGGAAATTGAGGGATTACACACAAATATCTTTGAGGCTGGCGGGACAAGCTGTTAAGTAAAACAATACAGGATGCACAAGTTTATAAATAGTGACAGAGAATCTAGAAGCAAAGGAGTTATGGTACCAGTCCCCAGGCAACAAAAGTATCTCTATGTCATGGTACTAGTGAGAAGTCAGCTGAAATATTGGCCTGAATTCTCCTTTTTCGCACATTACCCCACACTGCCAGTAAGAACAGGGAATTTGGCACTTAGTCCCAGTTTCCATTCACTGCAGCAGGAACACGGAATCCCAGTCATGGGCAAGTCAGAATTGCGGCCATTGTGTCCAATTCTGGGCACTACCTTGCAGGAAAGTTCAGTGGAAACTTTACGTCCAACATGTTGGCAGCATTTACCGGTGCCACAAGTGTTAATGAGCCTTTGCTGACTCAGTTGCTTCACATGGCAAGATTGAATAGGTTAGGGTATTTTTTCCTCAGATCAGAGGAGGCTAATGGGTGAATTAGTTGAGGTGTACAAATTGATAGATATGCTGGACAGGAAATATCTGCTTCCCCAGCAAAGAGGTCAAATGCCAAGGGGATTAGAGAGAACTATTCAATAAGACCATTTCTGTTCGGATCATGCTCCACATTTCTGTCTACCCAGATAAGTTTTGATTCCAGTATTAGTCAGGAATCAATACATATCTGACTTAAAAAAATGCACTGACCATGCCTGTATTGTCTTCTGGGAAAGAGAGTTACAAAGACTCACGACCCTCTAAGAGGGAAAATGTCCACTCACCTCCGCATTAATGTTTATCACTAATTTTTGTTTCCTGTTAGTTTACTGATCCTCTAGCAATACTATATGTTACTGCTTTACAACATGAGCTCTTATTTTATATAGTAACCTTTGATGTGATACTTATTAAATGCTTTCTGCAAATCTAAGTACACCACATCCACAGGTTCCCCTTCATTCATATTGTTTGTTCCTTCCTCAAATAACTTCAATAGTCATTATTTCTCTTTCACAAAACCATCTTGACTCTGCCTGATTGTACTGAGATTTTCTAAAACCTCTTTAACAATAGATTCCAGCAGTTCTCTATGACAAATGTTACTCTCAGTAGCTTGTAGTTTCCTACTTTCTGTCTCCTTCCTTTCTTGAATAGAGAAGTCACATTTGCTATTTTCCAGATTGATGGGATCTTTCTGGAATCTATGAAATTTTGGAAAATTAAAACCAAAGCATCTATCTTCTCAGCAGCTATTGGAAGAAGTCCATCAGGATCTGGAGACTTATCAACTTTTATTTCTATAATTTTTTCCATACCTGTGTTTTTTATTCATTCACTGGGCCAGCATTTGATTTGTTGGATCAGCATTTATTGCCCATCCCTAATTGCCCTTGAAGTGAGTGCTAGGCCACTTTAGAGAACATTTCTAAAATTCCCTAGATTCCAGCTGGGTCAACTGCATTGCTGCACATCTAGAGTCACGTTAACTCAGACCAGGCAAAGATGGCAGATTTCTTTCCCTGAAGGGCATTGGTGAATCAGGTAGCTTTTTACAATAATTTCATAATTATCATTAGACATTTAATTCCATTTTTTATGAAACTTCTCTATCCGCCATGGTGGGATTTGAACCTAAGTCCCAGAACATTACCATGGGTATCTGGATTACTGGTCCAGTGACAGTATCACTACACCACGACCTCCTCTGAATCTGCTCTAAGTTCCTCCCTTCCTTTCATCTCTTGATTCACAATTACTTCTCGGATGTTATTTGATTCTTTGACAGTGAAGACAGATGCAAAATATCTGGTCAATTCATTCATAATTTCCTTATTTTCCATTATTAATTCCCCATTCTTTGTAACATTTTACTTTTTTTAAATACCTGTAGAAACTATTGGTTTATATTTTTATATTTCTAACTAACATTCTTACTCTAATGTCTCCCTTCTCATAATCATTTATCCATTCTTTGCTACTCTTTATTCTGTCCAATCTTCTGACCTGCCACTCAACATTGCGGAATGATATGCTTTATCTTTCAATTTGATATTTTTAACTTACATGCTGGGCTCTTCCTAAGAGTCTTTCTCAGATTAAGTCATCAGTATTTCTACCTGAATAAAAGGCACATGTCACTCACATTGCCATGGAGATGCATTTATGAGGGGAAGGATTTCTAAATTGGCCATAAAACTCATAGATGTAAATGGTGTTCCAGAATCTGGGAGAGAGGGAAATTTTAGAATTCTCTGTGGCTCTTCCTTTGCGCTCAGGTTGAAAAGGTCAAATTCATGAAGATTTGATCAGCAGTAAGAAGATTTGCCAAGCTTGGACTAAAAGAAGGATCTTCAGGAAAATCCCAAAATATCAAAGCCAGATCAGGGACTAAAATTAACAGACTGGGAATGATAAGAGTCCAGAAGTAATCTCTCCTTTAACAGTTACTTTGGACTCATTCTGGGAGAATTGACTATTAATCTGAAGGACAGCATAATGCATAATTGTGAAGTAAGGCTTTTGTTTTTGTTAAAATAAAAGCTTTGGTTCCATAGTTTAAAGTATATGTTGGGTACAGAAGTAATGTTTAGTCAATGTATTTCCAAGTTTGCTTCTTACAGTAAGAATCTTAAAATGTAAAATATTGTCACATCATCCTTTCTTTCAGCTATTAACTGAGCATTAGAACACATTTTCAAACATTGTTGGTCTCTATAAAGACTATAACATATGATTCCATGAAAATGGGAAAAAAAAGTTAGAACATAGAACATAGAAAAACTATAGCACAAACAGGCCCACAGGTTACGCCGATGATATCCATACCTACTAGGCTTACCTATAATCTTCAATTCTATTAAGTTCTATGTACTCATTCAGAAGTCTCTTGAAAGACCCTATCGAATTTGCCTCCACCATCACCAATGGCAGCCGATTCCACTCACCCACCACCCTTTGAGTGAAAATCTTACCCCTGATATCTATTGTACCTACTCCCCAGCACCTTAAACCTGTGCCCTCTCATAACAACCATTCCAGCCCTTGGAAAAAGCCTCTGAGAATCCACCTGATCTATACCTCTCAACATCTTAAACACTTCTATCAGGCCACCTCTCATCCTTCGTCTCTCTAAGGAGAAGAGACTCCTTCAACCTAACCTCATAAGGCATGCCACCCAATCCAGGAAACATCCTTGTAAATCTCCTCTGCACCCTTTCAAAAACTTCCTGTAATGAGGTGACTAGAACTGAGCACAGTATTCCAAGACACGTCCGAACATTATCTCCCAACTCCTAAACTCAATCCCTCGATTGATGAATGCCAGTACACTATACGCCTTCTTAACCACATCCTCTAGCTCAAAGCCAATTTAAGAGTCGTATGGACCCGGACCCCAAAGTCCTTCTGATCCTCTATATTGCTAAGAATCTTACCCTTGATATTATATTCTTTCATCCCATTTGACCTGCCAAAATGGACCACTCACATTTATCCGGGTTGAAGTCCATCTATCACTTCTCCGCCAGCCTTGCATCCTATCTATGTTACGCTGCAACCTCTGACATCTCTCCAAACAATCTACAACACCACCAATCTTCACGTTATCAGCAAACTTACCAATTCAACCCTCCACTTCTTCATCCAGGTCATTTACGAAAATTATAAACAGCAAGGCTCCTAGAACAGATCCCTGGGGCATTCCACTGATAACTGACCTCCACGCAGAAAAAGACCCATCTGCAACCACCTTCTGCAAATAAGCCAGTTCTGGATCCACAAGGCAACAGCCCCTTGGATCCCATGCCCTCTCACTTTCTCAAGAAGACTTGCATGGGAGACCTTATCGAACGTCTTGCTGAAGTCCATATAAATCACATCTACCGCTCTTCCTTCGTCAATGTATTTAGTCACATTTTCAAAGAACTCAACCAGGCTCGTAAGACACAAACTGCCTTTGAGAAAGGTATATTGATTTCAACATGCAAGTTACAATGAGTTTGAGTTTCACATGTCACTTAAAGGATCAGCTGCCAATTTTCTTTGTAATGTCTGTTCCCCACTGATATTTTCCCATAATAAAATAAAATGGAATGTCAGTGAACTATTCTGTTTGTTCCCACGAGAGCCTCCATCCAGCCCAACTCCATTCTAAGTTACATGTGAGGCAAAGCATTTTGCAAGTTACAGAGAAAGGGATGCCAATGTGAACTGAGCAACTCGATAGCTCTTGCAAAGAGTTGACTTTGGCGTGATAGAACAACTGGGCTGTATCATTCCGTGATTGTAAGACAACTCACTCCAGCAATTTTAGCTTCACTAAAATATCTTTGGCATTCTCACTGCAATTTCTTCCACATCCTGTTGGGAACCTGTCACTGCTAGTTTGGGTGATGATGTGCTGCTGCAGATTAACAATGCCCTTGTCAGCTTAAACAACCAGGAACCATCAGAAGTTTGGATTTGCTCATGATGACAGAGAGGATAGTGAAGGCTATAATGAGGGTAGGAGTTGAGTGGCCTTGGCAGAACCCAATCTGTGTGTCAGTGATTGCTGAGTAAATGCCACTTGATGGCACTGTCAGTAACACTTTCTATAATAATCACGAGTAGACTCATACGTCAGCAATTGTGGTTTAGTCCCTGAAGAGTGATAGAAATAAGCAAGAGAAAGGGGGGGGAAAGCCATTTCTGAAGCTCATCCAATCTATCAGAGAATCCCACAGTGCAGAAAGAGGCTATTCAGCCTATCGAGCCTGCACTGACAACAATCCTACCCTATACCCATAACCCTACATATTTACCATGCTGTTCCCCAGACACTAAGGGACAATTTAGCATGGCCGATCCACCTAACCCACGTATCTTTGGACTGTGGAAGGAAACTGGAGCTCCCAGAGGAAACCCACGCAGGCACGGGGAGAATGTGCAAACTCCACACAGATAGTTCCCCCGAGAGCAGAACTGAAACCACTGTGCCACTTCTGAGGTTGAATATCTGGCCTGAATGGCCTTTGCCTTCTGGATGTGCTCTGGTATTGACCTAGAAAGCCTGGACTACTGGACTCAGTGAATGGGTATCCCACAGACAAGGCTTTTTAGGATCCATCACTTTGAGGGGATAGGGCATTCCTCTAGTGATTTAGTGATGGAATATGTGATGTGGAAAATTGTGTTTAACATCAATCATTGCACCCTTGCCAGCCAGATCATTAATTTTTTAACTCACCTATCCCTACCATGGGATAATTTATCTTCTAGCTTGGTAGATTTGAGCCAAGGAGTCTATCACTGTCCTGGGTGCTGCTCAAAGAACTGCCTCCAATATCTGACTCCTGCCTGGCTGAAGACAGCTCATGAACTCTCAGGGACCAGAGAGATATTAGGGCAATATGGCGTACAGAGACTCATCCCTCTGATACTGGTTCCTCTATAGTTAGGGGTACTGCTGAGGATCAGTGTGAGCACTGACAGAGGCACAGTTCATACACGAGTCTAGGCAATAGGACCAATGGAATGAGATCAGAGTTTCCCTAGGACTGGGTTGAGTGATAGGCATGACTTCTGTTGGGGAGGTCTGCACTATACTGTCATTACTCATGTGCTGTGTTAATGTGAGAGAGATCAACCAATGAGTTGTGTGCATTACAGCGAGGAGCTGAAAGCTGTGTGTGTGTGTAAGCATCCAGCCTCTCAGTGTTAGATGGACACAGTTGCCTCAGCGACACTTTATGGAGAAATCTAATGAGTGTAGGGAGAGGCAAATAGGTGCAAAATGTGATATTTAATGCATTGACAAAGATAGTTTAGTTCTTACATAAGTGCGTGGTATCTGTAATTGTCTAACAGTACCTGTGCCCACTCTGCAGTTTTCTAACCCTAAGGCTATGTCTTGGTATCTTCCCGGGCTCCACAGCAGACGTGGAGCATCCTTCTGTCTGCCACATCCTGTTGCCTGAGATTATCTTGGCAAGTATCCAATGGAGGGCCAGTACCTGGAGGGCTTGACATGTTTTGGGGTGTGGTTGTATCATCATCCTCAGTGTGTGGGGTTGGAGTTGGAACAGACATAAAAACAGGGGAGTAAAATGGGGTGGACACTCCCAGAATTTCCTGGCTGGATCAGCTACGGATCAGCTTCTGTTCCTGCTTATGGGTGCCCAAGATTGCCTGGCTTCCTCCTTGACATTGAAGGACAACTGAAGTGAGACCCACAAGCCCCATCATCCTCTGTGCTGGCACTTATGGATACCCTTGAGTGTCTGCACCAAGGAGTACATGCCTTGCACAATGGAAATCATGCCCTCCACCACTGCAGGGCAGAAGTCCTGCACCAGGATTCATACTGCCACTCTCTGGTAGTAGGGTTGACCTGATTGCCTCAGAGTGACCTCTGAAGGTCTGAAAGATCCTAGCTCCTCAGGGTTAAAGCATGGGGTACTCCAATCAGCCTTGCAATTCAAGGAATACTACAGACATCCCTTCCTGATGTCTTCATCCCTTACACAATTTACTAATCTTTTCTCACATTATACCAAATTAAAAATATACATCACTAAGAGCCAGTGTTCCAAGTTACCCCTCTGGATTTTGGGATGCCCTCACATTTAGCATCAACAGAGATGTAAATATTGTTCATAAATAATCCATTAACATGTATAGATGGTTTTGATGGAGAAGAATTTGGTTATTATATTAGGCTTTTCTCTAATCAAATGGTTCCCTGGGATTAACATTTCCAAGGAATTTGGAGGAACATTCCAATGAAGTGACTCCAAATCTGAAGGTATTATTTACAGTTCCACAGTTTGTACATGCACACTCAGTGTGTGGTTTGATGGGTTGGTTAGCTATCGTTTGACCATATATTGAGAAAGGTCAGGCAGAAAACTGGAGTTAAGGCCACAATCAGACCAGCCACGATCTTACTGAATGGCAGAGCTGGTTTAATGGGCCAAATGGCCTATGTGTTCTCCTATTTATTGTGATTTTATATTAGGGATAGAATCATAGAATCTCAACAATGCAGAAGGAAGCCATTCAGCCCATCAAGTTGCACCAACCACAATCCTATTCAGGCCCTATCCCCATAACACTATGCATTTACTCTAGCCAGCCCCGCTGACACTAAGGGGCAATTTAGCATGGTCAATCCACCTGACCCCCACATCTTTGGGCTGTGAGAGGAAACTGGAGCACCAGGAGGAAACCCACGCAGATATGGGCAAGACATGCAAACTTCATACAAAATTGAATTCACGTCTCTGATGTTGAGGCAGCTGTGCTGGCAGAAGCCAAGCTCCAAATATTTCTGGGGAAAATCGCCCCTGAACAGATCTGAACTGAAAGTGGGTGAGGAAGTTTGGAGGAAGGAAGAAAGTGATCTGCAATGCAACAGGAGAGATTCAATGACAAAAGGGAAGATGGAATCAGACAAGGTGGTAATGGGATAAGCAATAATAAAAAAAAGATGTGTCGGAGAAACTGGAAATAGTTACTGGAAAATACCAGGGAGAGAAGGAAGGCAAAGAGATGGCCCAAGAGTGCAGAAGGAAAGATAAGTAGCATATGGGTGTAAATCATCCCCCTTCCTCCCAGCTGCAAACTGAAAGGGAAATCCCCCTGTCTTCTCTATCCAAACACAAACACAGTCTTCCTACATTTCCAGTGGCTCTAGAACTTAGAATTCCTACATCACAGAAAGAGGCCATTCAGCCCATCAAGTCTGCACCGACCGCAATCCCACTCAGGCCCTACCCCCAAATCCCTACATATTTCTTCACTAATCCCTCTAACCTATGCATCTCAGCACATTAAGGGCAATTTTAACATGGCCGATCAACCTAACTCGCACATTTTTGTATTGTGGGAGGAAACCAGAGCACCCGGAGGAAATCTACACAGACACAAGGAGAACGTGCAAACTCCCCACAGACAGTGACCCAGGCCAAGAATTGAACCCAGGTCCCTGGAGCTGTGAAGCAGCAGTGCTAACGTGCCACCCACAATGGCCCTAATGCAGCCATTCTCCACTGCTGTCCAAGAAATGGAAGATCAGATCAGATCCAAAGTTGTTAAACTCACGGAGCAGGCTGTGTTCTCACTATGGGTCACAATCCAGTGACCTTGCTGGGAATTGCTTGTTTGTGGAAACTGAGAGAATAACATTGGGCTCAGCTCCCACAAGTAAATAAGTGTCCAACATTCTGTCTATGTGGATTGACTACTGGCCTGGGAACTGGGAGCAAGGGGTGGGGAAAGTCGGAATTTGTCAGTAGCTCCAGAGCAGAAATGTTTTAAAACTGGGTGATAGGGCAGGAAGGAAGCAACTCCTTATCCATCATATTCACAAGCAGTCACACAGTTTTAGCTTTTAAAATCTTTGTGCCAGTAGTAAGGCAGGTGATAAATATAATGTGCAGTACTTACCAACCTCCCACTGGTATTACAGGATGGATATTATGTATTGCATTAGCAGTTGTTATCATTACTAAAGCCTTTCGCAGCAATGATACCCAAAGGAGAAGCTCAGATGCTTACTTTACATCTGTCAATTACACTGAATATTCATGTAAAATGCTTGGTCACAATGTCATAAACCACTGGTTTCATCCATCAAGATCCCTTTGAAAACACTTCCTTCTTGATAGTTGGTGTTGATTTACAGAAGTGATTATTGTTCAATATTTAACGTATTGGATGTCAACTTTTTAAAAAGGAACTACTTACTGTAATTGTGTAATATTTTGCAGAGTTCCAATCACCCTCAAAAGAAAATTATATTTTTGAATGTGCAGATATCTACCCATGAATCCCACATGGCTTTGCTCGTGGCAACCCAAACGATATAGTCCCTCTTTCGCTTATTTCTCTTTCTTTGTCCCTTTTTTTTCTGTCTTCCCCCTCTTCTGTCCCTCATTCTCTTCTGTCATGCTTTTCTCATCAACAACTTGTCTTACTTGCTTTTCTTTATACTTTTATCTGTTTCTTCTATTCATCTTTCTTTAGAATGAGATTTAGATCAGCAACGCAGTGGAGAATAAAGGATGCTCCATTTTGTGAAGGAATTTGATTGGAAGATAAGCTCTCTGACACTTCCCTTCTCCAAAACGGACCTCTCTCCAATTCTTCATTTAACTAGTACCCTGCCACTACACACCCCAATTAACCCCTCCCTCCCCAACATCACCACATTCATTCACAATCCCTATTCACGTTAATACTCACTACTAAAGCTATGCCTGACTCTTCCTCTTTGGGCTACCTGTTGAACTATTGCATTGAATTCATCATCCACTTTCCCCACCCCTATTCACTCCCCCTCCAAGAGATGTTTGAATCTATTCCTGACCCACCTCATCCCATCTCCCACCCCATCATTCTCCCTTCCACGCACCCAGTCAGTAAGAGAATTGAATTCCAAAACAGCCGTTGTATAGCAAAAAAGCACAAAGTTCTGGTTGTTTAAATTTGCAAAGATAGGTTCAAAAATAAGCTGTGATAAATCATAAGAAGCTGTAAAGGGATATAAATTGGTTAAGGGAACGAGCAAAGCTTTAGCAGATGGGAAAATGTGAACTTGTCCATCTTGGCAAGAAGAGCAGAAAAGCATCCTATTATTTAACTGAGAGAGATTGTGGAATACTGAGATACAAAGAGATCTGGGTATGCTGGTACTTAAAACATAAAAAGTTAGTATGCTCAAGAGAGTAGGAAGGCAAATGGAAATTGTTGCTTATTGCAAGGGAAGTAGAATATAAATATGTATAGATTAGGTTAATTGGCCATGATAAATTGTCTCTTAATGTTAGGGGGATTAGCAGGGTAAATAAGCAGGGTTATGGGGATAAGGCCTTGGTGGGATTGTTGTCAGTACAGGAGCAATGGGCTGAATGGCCTTCTCCACTGAAGGGATTCTATGATTCTATAATTCTATAAAATTAAGTATGCTTTGCTACAGTTGTGCAGGGGTGTTGGTGAAACCATACCTGGAATAGCGTGCAGAGTTTTAGTGGCCTTTCTGAAGAAAGCATATAACCACATTTGAAGCAGTTCAGAGAAGGTTTGCTTGACAGAGACCTGAGATAATTAGTTGAATTGGGCATGCTAAATAGCCCCATAGCATCCAAAGATGTGTAGATTAGGTAGATTAGCCATGGTAAATATATAGGGATATGGGGATAGGGCTGCGGGGATAGCCCTGGGTAAAATACTCTTTTGGAGAGTCAGTACAGACCTGATGGGCTGATTGGCCACCTGCAGTGTAGGGATTTTATATTTCTGTGGATATGATGGGTTATCTATAAGGAAAGGAATTGACAGGCTTGACCTGTTTCTATTATAGTTCAGAAGAATAAGAAGTGGCCTTATTGAAAAATATAAGGTCATGAGCGGGCTTCATTAGCTTGAATGAAGCTAAAAAGAATGCTTCCCCTTGTAAGGGAAACTAGAACTAGGGGATACAGTTTAAAAAGAAGGGGTCTCCCATTTAAGACAGAGATATTTTTTCTCAGACGGATGTGAGTGTTTGGAATTCTCTTCTCCAGAGAGCAGTGGAGAAGAGGTTATTGAATATTTTTAAAGCAAATAGATTCTTGACTAAGAAAGGAGTCAAAGCGTAGGGGGAACGTGAAGTTGTGTGGAGTTGATCATCTTCTATGATCTTACTGAATGGCGGAGCAAACTTGAGAGACCAATGGCCTACTCCTGCTCCTAATTCATATGTATGTTGTTTCTTCATAGGTAATGAGAAGACACACCTTAGTCTGGATTGCATATCTTAGAATGAATTTGGTGTGGTAAACATAATAATTTAATCACTGGAGGTTACTGATTTGCTAAGAAGGAAACAGCGCGTAAATTATCCTCCAGAGAAAAACCATTGTGAAGGCCTCCCAGAGACTAATGTGTAAATGGGTCCATAGTTAATCCCTTCAATCCATTTCCCCAAGCTTCCACATCAAACCCACCACAAGGTGATAGGTTGAGGGAGCTAGGTCTCTTCTCCCTGGAGAAATGAAGGTTGAGAGGCGACCTGATAGAGGTTTATAAGATGTTGAGAGGAGTAGATAGGGTGGATTCTCGGAGGCTATTTCCCAGAGCTGAAATGGTCACTACAAGAGGACACAGGTTTAAGGTGCTGGGGGGCAAGTATAGAGGAGATGTTAGAGATAAGTTTTTCACTCAGAGTGGGGAGTGAATGGAATCGGCTGCTGTCAGTGATGGTAGAAGCGAACTCGCTGGGGTCTTTTAAGAGACTTCTGGATGAGTACATGGGATTTAATGGAATTGGGAGTTACAGATAATTCTATGGTAGGTACTGATATGATGGGCACAACTTGTGGGCCGAAGGGCCTGTTTGTGCTGTAGTGTTCTATGTTCTACAAGTAATTACTATTACTATATAAATGGTGGTAAGAACTGCATTAAAGTCTTCTGAGGAAGCCAACACATTACTCAGGTCATTTTCTGCACAGTGCTGGAAGTTTCATTCTGTATTAGTGTCACCCGTACTCCAAAGATTCAGTCAGGGCTTTTGCTGTGGGTTTGTCCAGTTTGCTATCCTGGCTGATAACTAGTACAAGGTCCTTAGGGCTAAGGAGGTGGGTGGGGAAACAACAGATACAATGACACCTATGTCACTACAAGAGCATCATAAAGCAAGGTTTACAACAGGTTCCCCTAGAAGTGAACCTGCCATGGAAATCCCCCCAGGGGTGTAAAGATCAATAGAGTCTACAGGCGAAAAGGGTATAGCCAGGTACTGCCCTGGCACTGCCCCTGGTAATTCCCTGGCACTGCCAAGGACAAGTTTTACAGGGAGCCTCACACGCAGGGTCTCTTTTTTATAGTGGTTGGTTGTGTGTGTGTGTGTGTAGGTAAGGGGGGGGTGGGGAGCAATAGGCTTACTGGTGATGGTCAGGGGAAGAGGTCAATGCCAAAGTTAGTCAGGATAGAAATGCCGGCAATGATGGGGGAGGAGTCCAGAATCTGTCAATTTCACTGCTCGGAATTTGTGATAGTGGATACGGCAAAACTGCCAATGTCGTAGCTCTGTGAATCTAACAGCAACTTCTGGGACCAGATTTAGAATGCAAGGTTGGGAAGCTGACACCCAGATGAATTCTGGTTTTCAACCTTGTGTTTGAGCTGCATCGTTCTCGAGACAATGTGCACGGATGCAAGCACACTAATTGGGCAGGAGTCATAGAGTCGAGTTGGGCCGAAGGGCCTGTTTCCATGTGAGAAGACTACCCAATTATAGACCCCAAATGCCTCCAGGAGGCAGGAGCTGCTTGCCTTGTGCCAGTGGCAATGTTGGAGGCTTCCACTGCCTTGCTGAGGAGAGAAAGCAGCTGATGAAAGGACCATGTGGAGAATGTCCATGAATACCAAGCAGAACCTGACAACAGTTGATCCCTCAAATATCATCTGAACACAAATGGAAAAAAACTCTTTTTACCTCGGAGCAACCCAGGTGGTTGTTGACTAATATATATCTGACTGTTTGGTTTGGCAACATCAGATTTCAAAATTGCTTTCTGGAACACCCCTGCCCCTTTACAAGCTCATTGAGAACCTTAATGCAACTAATGGATCTCCCATTCCTTCACTCTGCCAGCCTTTTGAAAGTTCTAAACTTTCCCAAAGATGCCTGAATCCTGAAGTAGTATCCAGGACAACAATTTTCAAATCTGCCCCACACTGGAACTCAGCCACTGGCCTTTGTAAATCCAACCCTTGGTGTCTCATATGCAGAGCTAATCAAAAAATTCAGAATTTGCTATCAGTGATCTCCCATTTGGGTTCTCCAAATGAACTTTCATTTTCAATGCTCTTATTTTAATGCACAAGTCAAGATTATGATGGAATAGTCTCTATGTCCCTGAATTAGTGCAGCTCCAACAACTCAGAAGCATGAAATCATCCAGGACAAAGCAGCTTGTTTGATCGGCCCTTCATTCACCAACTTACACATTTGCTCCCTCCACCACTGATGTTTAGTGGCAGCAGTGTGTACCATCTGCAAAATGCAAATCAGCAACTCTCCGCAGCATCTTCCAAGTCCACAAGCCCAACTGTATCGGAAGATAAAGGTAGAAGATGCGTGGAAACACCAGCACCTGCAAATTCACAGTATCCTGATTTGGAAATATATTGTGATGTGAAAATGAAGGCATTGGACTGGGATAAACACAATAAGAAGTCTCACAACACCTTGTGTTTACTATCAAATAAATTGGTTGGAATTTAACCTGGTGTTGTGAGACTTCTTACTTGGAAATATATCGCCATTCTTTTACTGTCGCTGGGTCAAAATTCTGGAACTCCCTCCCTAACAGCACAATGGGTGTACCTACACCACATGGACTGCAGTTGTTCAAGGAGACAGCTCACCACCACCTTGTCAAGGGCGATTAAAGATTGGCAATAAATGCTGATCTAGCCAGCATAACCTACAATCTGTGAAAGATACTCATTTAAAATATGGCTCACAACATCACAAGGATCCCAACCAATGAACAATACAGAGAAAGTCAACCAGATGTGTCACTGAGCAAGCCACAGCATCCTAAAAGCACACTTCAACCAGGACAATTCCAGAAACACCCTTATGTCGGCATCAACCAGGATGTGCAGAATGATCATGGTGTAATGAACCCTGCACAATTTTGCACAGCAGTGAAGTTTGGGACCTACAGGAGCAAAAAAGCCAAGAAACCAGAGCCTCTGCAGATGATTTTGAGAAGGAGGATGAGGAGACAGTATAAGATGTGAGAATACACCAGCAGTGATGTGCATTGTTGCATGGGTTGCCTCGTTAATACATGATTCATTTCAACTCCCACCATCCATTGGACAACAACAGGTGAAAGCCATTTCCCCATCCCACCCACTCCTAAGACAAAACTATCCTGCAAACAATCAAAGATGTCTTTTACATCCCCCTATAACTTGGTGTCTGTTCATGTCTCACCATTCATCACAAGTGAAAAGGCAACTTGCCAAGCCACAAGTAAAAATGAATAAGAAGAGACAGTGACGTGCTCTCATTGTCAATGCTCTCCCTATCCCTGCCATATCTGCAGCTGGGTCTGTGATCAATTGTGCAAATACATGGATTCAAAATGCTAGTCTATTAAACAAGAATGTAAGGAATAGTGCCGAGGAAGGCTATCTGGCTCTTTTAGCATGCTCTGCAACTTATGATGAGTACAGCAGACCTTCCACATCAACTCTGCTTTTCTGCCCACTCCCAATATCTTTTAGTGCCCAAACATATATTAATCCGAGCCTTGAATGTACTCAGTGACTGAGAATCCACAGCACAGTGGAGTAGAGAATGCCAAAAAAATCACAAGGTTTCTGATAGATAAGGGAATTAAGGCTTATAGGGAGAAAGCAAGAAAGTGAACTGATCCACTTCAGATTAACCATTATGTTATTGAATGGTGGGGCAGGCTCAAAGTGCTAAATGACCTGCTCCTGCTCCTATTTCTTATGTTCTTATGTCTTGAATGAAGAACCTTTTCCTCTTCTTAGTCCTAAATAGCCAAACTCTCACCCTGAGACTATGGCTGAGATTTTCCATGCCCCCCCCCAACCCTCCCCCCACCACCCACGCAGAGGGGGCTTATCATTGGTCACCGTTGGGACCATACAGTCTTGCAAAGTCAAAGGCCATTTGCATTGCTCGTCAGCCATGCCATCAGGGATCTGCCATGGGGGGTCAGCTTTGAAGTGACCAGATGATCCTGCCCTGAGTCCCTGAGTGCAGACTCTCCAACCAAGGGTAGAGTTTCTCAGCAGCTACTCTGTCCAGACTCTGAGCATGTTATACTGGTGGCTAGTTATGTAACAAAATTAACAGCAATCCTTAAATCTGATTTACACCAGTGAAGAAAAATCAACTCCAGCATTTCATGAATGCTGCCTTATTTATCGGACCATTAGTATGATCTGGGATGATAGATAACAGTCGTAGTATCTTCTCAAAGTACCAACTTGCAAAGGTTGTTGTATCAGAACATCATATTTCTTCAATAGAATGGGAGGAAGTTTCAATGTAAAAGCATTTCAAGGTCACATTCATTGAAGTAACTGAGATTAGAAAGCATTGCTCTTCGCAAGAAAGATGCAGTCCCATCTGCACAACGCTTTAAGTTGTCTCCTGGGATCCATCACATTAGCTAGTAGAAAACTAAACTGTTAATCTTTTGTGTTGTCTGTCATGTATAATGTACTAGCTAAAGTGATTCAGTGTAATGATAATCTGAAGTTTTCTACAAAGATATAATTTGTCTGTACTTGATGGAATTTCTGACACTAAAAAACTCTGTTTATTTTCATGCTTAAAATGATATTTGATTTCAAGCCTTGCTCTTCCAAAAAGTTTTGAAAGGCATTTTTAAAAGTTATCCATTGTTGTTCCATGAACAGATCTAAGTTGCAAATTTTCCCAATAAAGGTATGTTGTCAGTTGTAATTCAGGGATAACATTCTCAATTCTGTTTGATAGTTGTGAGTTCAAATTGCGCATTAGAGACGGAACTCAAAATCTAAGCAAAAAATTCATTGCAGGTCTTTTTTCTTTCCTTCTTTCATTATTTTCCCATTCAGCTAACGACTGGGAGAAAAAATACATAAATTTCCTATCTACAGATAAGGACCTTTGTTATAGACCATAAAACAAAAGATATAAGAGCAGAAGTAGGCCATTTGGCCCATCAAGTCTGCTCCACCATTCAAAGAGATCATGACTAATCTGATATGATACTCTTCAACTCCATTTCCTTTCATAAAGCAGTTGTTTTAATTTCTGGTGTAAATCCAGCTTTGACAAAGGGTCACCTGGACTCGAAACATCAGCTCTTTTCTCTCTTTACAGATGCTGCCAGATCTACTGAGATTTTCCAGCATTTTATCTTTTGGTCTCAACTCCATTTTCCCACCTTATCCCCATAACGCTTGATTCCTTTCCTGGTTAAAAACGTTTACCTCACCCTTGAATGTGTTTAATGACCCAGCCTCTACAGTCCTCTGTGGTAAGTAATTCCACAGATCCACCATCATTTGAGAGAAGAAATTTCTCTTCATCTTTATTTTAGATGAGCAATCTCTTATTCTGAGATTATGCCCTCTGGTCCTAGACTCTCCCATAAGGGGAAAGAACCTCTCAGCAATTACCCTATGAAACCCCTCTGAGAATCCTATATGTCTCAACAAGTCCCCATAAGGTCACTTCTCTTTTGTAGCTGTCTCCTTTCCCAACGCAAGGATACTGCACGGTGATGGGGAAATTTCAAGGAGTGGCCAATTAATTGTGTCTTAAACTAAGACAATTCAAAACTGGCAAAGCAGATATCTCTGTGTAGAAGATGTAACAAATATATTAAACATGAAACATAAGTTAAAATTAATTTACTAGTCACAAGTAAAACTTACATTAACTCTGCATTAAAGTTACTGTGAAATTCCCCTGGTCACCACAGTCTGGCGTCTGTTTGGGTCAATTGCACCTAACCAGCATGTCTTTTAGAATGTGGGAGAAAACTGGAGCACCCAGAGAAATTCTACACAGACACGGGGAGAATGTGCAAACTGCACACAGACAGTGGCCTAATCCAGGAATCGAACCTGGGTCCCTGACACTGTGAAACAGCAGTGCTCACCACTGTGCCACCCCAACAACAGAATACAAATGTACAGCCAACAGAATGTGACAAAGGGTAAAACAGCTCCAAGGATAGAGTAACAGAACATTCCAAAAGAACAGGATTACAAAGTCAAATATAGATCAATTATACTTTTTCATAATCGATAATTCTGTCTTTTATTAGCTTAAAATCAATTCCATTTAACAGTTATACAGTCAAATACCACAGCCAATCATAAGTTACTTAATAGCATGATGATATCTTATTCGTGCAACTGATTCTGGACATGGTCTCCCCTTCGGCACTATCTAACTCCTTGACATTATCCTAAGGTCAAAATGAATCCTCCCAGTGGCTCAATGTCAAGTTGAATAGACATGTGTTCCTGCACACATGTTCATATCTATTCTGTGTCTGGGCAATGAATGTTCATTAATGTTGCATAATGCAAGCCCTCTTAGGAATGCCACCCGGTAAGACTTACTGACTAATCTGTTCCCAGACCTTTGACTTTAAACTATTGACTCCGACCACCATACCTTTCAGTGA